>VZTF01006662.1:203976-342664 GCA_013397755.1 Cnemophilus loriae
TTTTTTTGCTGTCTTGCCAGCAGCTCCTGTAATACTTTACAGTCAGACAATGATACAAATGGGGGGAGTGAGAGTTGTCTACTTGCAGGTCAGAGAGCTGGGAGCAGAACAGAGCCCTTAAGTCAAGTTGGGCTTTTCCCTTCATTTACCCCATCTGCCTTAATGTGAGATCACTGATGTGTGGAGACCTAAAACCCCAGGGCACTGGCAGGATTAGCTCATATTTGAGAAATGCTGCACAAAAGCAAGGCATTGTTTATCAATGTAGGCTGCAAAACTTGCTGACACCATGTAGACTCACAGCCAGTTTAACTATGAAGAGATGAAATTCTGCCTGGTCCTCAAAAACAGAGGTGAAAGTGCAGCATCTCAGCACACAGAATCCACAATGAAGCCCCTTATTAGTTAGGATTGGCTTGGAGATGGAGACAGAGAAAATAATTTTTTAAAACAAAGATTTACACCTTGCCAAAACCAACTCAATACGTTTCTTGTCCATTTATCAGCAGCTTGTTTCATTTATAACCTATGGCTCCTGCAACCCTGGCTTCTCCAAATCACAGTTTTTAATTAGCTGTTTTTTGGGTTTTCTCCCTAATGATGCGCATTGATCACATGGATTTGGATTTTTTTTATTCCACAAAGTGGGAAAAAACAACTCCATTGTTGTCACAAGGAAGCTTGGTCTCATTAGATGTGTGAAATGGTTCTGCTCTAACATGCTGAACAAATTTAGATCTGTTCTCAAGCTGCGAGAGAATAACAAATTCTCCCAGCCTAATGTTCCCCTACCAACACTGGATACCTGATTCATATCCCACCACAGGTCAGGAAGAAAACTAAGCCAGGTGGCGCATCAACCTCACAAACTATAGATCCCAACACTTCTACCTCGGCACATGAAAGCAAAAAATCAATGTGAATGATGAGGAAAAATCTACCTGTAAAAATGTGCCAAGCTGAGGATCAGTGATGGTCCACAGGCAGGAAACAAGGAGAGCAGGGAAAGCAGCAGGGTAGGACTCAAATCTGCTAACAGAGTTAGTGGAAGCCTGCATAAACCCTGCTGTGATGCAGAAGGACCCTGGAATTCCCTGGATATGCGCAGAGGGACCTGGAATTCCCCGGAAGGAGGCACAGGCTTACCTCATGGTGTACAGGAGGGTGCCGTTGTCCACCAGGCGCAGCAGCTTGTTGGGAGTTGTCATGTTGTGGGCCACAGATTTCTTCCCGTTGTGGAAGAAGGTGTCAGGAGTCCAGATCTTACTGGCCAGCAGGTTGTTCAGGGGAAGGATTTTCATGGGGCCATCAAACTTCAGCCTTTCATCTCTCCAGGACTGCCGGAAAAAGACGTCAATGGTGTATTCCTTTGTGGAGAGAGGAGAGAAAAATAAGTTGTGTTTTCCTCAGCTCAAGAGCTGGCGTCTTCAGTCACAGAGCAAACTGGGTTTTGGCACACCTTGGGTGACAGGAAGTGTGGTGCAGCAAGAAGCAGGGATTAACAGCAGTGCAGGATAGATGGGATTCACCACATTTTGGACAGTGACTTACCTGTGATGTCAAAATGTGCATGTCAGTGTTTCTGAGCACTGCAGAGAAGCTGCAGCACAGCCTACAGTGGCCAGAGCTGGGGGAGCCCTGCTGCACCACCACCTCTATCCAGATGTTTCAGGGGAGGAAGGCTGTTACGTGCAGCTACACAGGTATTTTAGAAGGCAAAAATAAAGATCCTGGAGATGGAATCTGGCCAGGATGCTGGTAATTATATCCCTGCTCATAACAAAAAAACCAAAAAAACAAAAAAAAACAAAAAAAAAACCAACTTGCATGACATTGTCTTAATGTTATTTTGTTCCCCAGGCCACCTTTAGAAAATCACTGAATCGAGGACTTCACAGACTTGCATTACAAGATCCTGTGACTTTCTTTTGTCTTCTCTTATTTCCCTTTTCTTCTTTCTTTTTTTTTTTTCCCTTGTCCTTCTTTCTGCCAGTGTGGGCACCCATTTCCTAGGCCAAACTCCAGCTGGGGCAGATAGAAGTCACCTTTTTGAACCCCTGCAGCCAAGGCCAGCTGGTCACTCAGTGAATGCAGATTCAGAAAACCACTTTTAGGGAAAGATGGGGGTCTTTGGAAAACCTGTCTGTCCCAACTGTTCTTCCTCCCCCCACTGCTGCTGCAGACTCGTAGTCTTTATTTACGTGCTCCTGGAGGCTGCAGGACCAACTAAACTTACCATTGTGAGTGATTTCTTTCCTGCAGCACTTCTCAGCAGCGCTTAAAAACTGCTGTGCATCACTTTCCTACAGGACAGAGAAATTCCTACAGGTTTTGCAGCAGATGGCGGCGGAATGGAAGCATCTCAGTAAATAAATCCATCCCTGCTCCCTGGCCACGGAGCCACCCCTGCTCAAATATGAACCTTCTGGAGCTTGGCTGGGGAAGGGAAGAGGAGATTCTACATTCCCATGGGCTCTGCCCTGTACAAAGTATTTTGCTCCTTCATGGAAGTGATCTCTAATTCGTTGTTTCTTGGGATAAACCCAAAGAAATGAGCCTGTGTGCAGTCCCAGGAGGCTTGGGAAAAGTTCTTATCAGGAGAAGAGCTCTCTCATTCCCTGTTCCTATTTAAAAAGTGCCAGACAAAGAAGCAGAACATTTTTAACGACTTCCAAGGCCCTGCTTTTCTTCTTTAATGCTTAGGAATATTCCTGAAGAAAAGAGAAATCATGCTCAGAATCTTCCCCTCTTTTCTATGCTTCTTGCCATAAAAGCATCATTCCCAACTCATCCCTTCCAAGGAGCACACTTAGTTCTGTGTTATGCTCTTCTACATAACCTACATCTTCTACACCACCTAAAAAAAAAGAAAAAAAGAACAAGACTGACTCTGTCCTCAGTGTCCATGCCCAAAGCAAAAAATCCCCCTCAATTTTTGTTTCCCTTTGTATAATTTCCCTGGGACTGAGGCAAAGTTGCAAGAGCTCAGTCCCAAAGACTGGAGCGCTCATCAGGTCCGATCAGGCTCTGCTCTCCAAACCAAAAGAGAGATTAGGAGTCCCTCGGAGCACCCCAGTGAAAAGGTCTCCACGTCCTCCTCCTCCACGCTTCGTAAGCAGCTGCTCTCCCCCGCTGCCCACGGCAGCTTTACCTGCCTCTCCTCCATCACCATAATTACGGGCTCTGCGTGCGCGGGGATGCGCCGCAGCCGCTTCCCAGGGCGCGGAGCAATGGCTGTGGGAGGGCTGGGAGCGCAGCACCGGGCAGATGCCAGCGGGGAAGGAGGGACTTCCCCGCTCCCGAGATGAAAGGAAGCCCCAGAGCAGGCTCTCCCCACGCTTCCCGAGGAGATGGGGTTTCTCTCCCTCGCTTTTAGCAGCGCAGCTAAAACGCATTCGCTATGCATTTGTAAAATACACGGAACGAAAGCACGCGGAGGGGAAATAATTTATTATTCCTTAACTGTCTTCCTAATTTTAAATTCATTTTGTCAAATCACATTGCAGTGAATACCTTCCCCTTTTCAATACCTCATATTTTTTTCTTCACAGTTCATTATACACACTCCCTTAATCAAATATGCTCCACCTTGGAAGTAATTATCAGATACTCCCCAAGGGCTACGATTGCTGAATATATTATGGGTCTCTGCTGTGGTAGGAAAGCAGGAGAGAGAGGGAGAACTCAGATGAGGTTCATAATCTTGATTACACTGACACCAACTTAACTTCTTACCCCGGAGGGAGTGGTCTTCCCAAAGGAACCCAGGTTTGACTGATGGAGTGAGCAACTCCACGAAACACAGAGATTTTATTCTCCCCCAACTCCTCTGCTTGCCAGCACAGGATTGCTGGGGGACACCTGAAGAGATGTTCAGGCCACGTCAGCTCAGAAAATTCAACCCTTGCAGCTCTGGAGGGGCCGTGAGAGCCACAGGACACCGCTCCAGCCTGGCCTAGCTGGTGACAACGTGCTCCCTTCTCCTAAAACGGGCTCCCTCCGTGGCATGGACTGCCCACCACTGGCCTGGGCTGTGCCAGCACCAGGTCACCTCAGGGGCCGGACACGCAGGAGGGGCTCAGTCCTGAATGCACAACTGTCCTCACGTGGCATCCTTGAACTCCTGAGCAACCACCCACAGCCAACCCTTCTCTGGGTGCGTGTGGAAGACGAGCTGCAAGAAATGCTGTTGAGAAACCTCACTATTAATTATGCTCCACAGTCCTGTTTTAATTAGAAGACAAACCGTTGTGGGAATACAAGCCTAAATTCAGACCTCAGGCCTTTTCATTAATAATTTTCCCTGAACATGTCAAAATAGCGCAATCAATTCATGCTTTTTCTGTTTTCTCTTTTGCCTCCCTTCTGGTTCAGGCACTAAGGATGGTTTGATGGTGAATCACTCTCTCAGACACTGCCACCAAACCAGACCAGATTCTGGCATCCTCTCCTCCTCCCACGGAGCACCTTCCTTCTTCCAGTTATCAACTGGTTTCCAAAAGCCCAAACACAACCCCCGAGAAACAACCCCTGGAGCTGAGATACCACCGGCTCTTGGTGCTTAGGAAAATCCCACTTTTGCCCATATCGTCCTGGGATGAGGGCGGGGCACATCCACAGCAGCCGAGGAGAAGCCACCCCTCCCCGTGAGGCCACCAGCCAGGGGCACCTACCATGTCTGTGTCCGAGACAGGGCCGAAACTCGTCACGTAAATGTCTGTCTTGACTTCGGTTACACTGTCTGGGACAAAAAGAAAAAACAAAAAAAAAAAAAAGAAAAAAAGAAAAAGAGGAAAAAAAGCAATTAGAGAGCTGAATTTCCTTGTGCAGGGAAAGGTTTGAGGTTTGTTATATGGTGTTTATTCCTGCTCTGCTGAACCCTCAGCACCGTGCTCTGTGCCCCAAACAACGGCTGATTTTATCACTCGTAATTGGGCACATTCATCTCCAGTGCAGCTCTGCTGCTTCCCACGCTTACACTGAGGACAAATCTGTCCCACACGGCCAGACAATGCATATTTACAGAATCTGTGTGGCTGCAGGATCCATACCCTGCTACAGATCCACATGTTTTCAATACAGAGGTAAGCCCTGATGCTTTGAAATTCCTTTTTAATCTGAAATCCCTTTGTGTCTCGCAGCCAGATAAACAGCCTAGCAATGTTCCAGCCGTTTTAGGAAACCCTGGGTTTGTTACAGCTCCAGGCTTATCTGTATGTAAAAAGAATCAATATTCTGATTGCCTTTTACTGCCATCGTGCTTGCTGTTCTCCTAAGTGCCTCGCTCTCACAAAGCTGCTGCTCGCCCACATCACGTGCTGCCCCTGCATCCCGGGCTGAGATTCCCTCACGGATGCTGAGCAGCAGCTTCACTGCCCCTGCAAAGCCACAGAGCCCCTCTCCCTGCCCAGGTGCTAAAACCAGGGGCAGTTTTAACCACCTGCCTTCAGATAAGCTGGAGTGCTGTGCAGAACACGGCCACCAGCACGTGCTGAGCAGCACACAGAGCTCTCCTTCCTGGCTTCCTTGGATTTTGGCGTGTTTCCCAATTGACTCCTCTGCTGCCACCCCACTTTGCAGGGAAATCAAGGCACAGCGATTTCCCAGATTTACAGTCCTATGCTCTGCCCACTGGGTTGTGCTCAAAACATGATGGATGAGCTGCCTTGAGTTCAGCACTCAGTTACCATAAATCCTCCCCACTTTAGGGATAGATCATGCTGTTGTGTGGCATTAGCTGGCTCAGAGCTGCTCTCCTAATGAAAGAATCAATTTAAAGCTGCACAGCAGAGTTCATGTTTTATGCACAGTACCCAATTTTGGCCACTGCAGAAGCCTCGCAAGTAGCCTGGATGGCCCATTGTTTAATTTAGTTATGGAAATCCTTCTGTCCCCTGAGAGTTACTTTGCAGTACTATGAAGCTTAGGTTTGTGCTTCAAAGTTTTACATCCCAAAATAAGATAATGCATTCTGGCAGGGTTTTCTCCTTAATGGCCAAAATATACATATACACGTCTTTAGTTATTATGGCTGAGAAGCTTTTGATGCAGCCCGTGGCTGATATTACTGTGCTATATAAGTAACCCTCGATCTTGTCTTGATGCAATAAAAAGAAGGTTAAAGGGAAATACGTATGCGGTACACTTTGTGAAACACCCAGAAGTCTAAACAAGACGCGCCCCTTCTGTAAGGCTGAAACACTCTGGGTGTTCTCAGTCTCCCTCCAAACAAGTCTCCAGATGAGGCACGCAGCAGAGAACATTTAGTGAGGCGAGGTTCTTTCCGCTCCCCCATGCGGCGAGGGAAAGCTCATTACTGTCTTGGAGAAAACGCTGCCTCCTCTCCTCCCTCCCTGGCATTCACTCTGCAGCCACGGACAGCAGATCAGGAGCCGTGGCCACCCACAGCCAGGGAGGACAGTCCCTGGGAGAGGCAGGATGAGCTGTCCCCTGCACCAGAGGGACGGGGGCCGCGGGAGGGTCTGTGCTTTACAATGTGCTCTGCTGGGTCCAAGCGCAGGGGAAGGGATTCAGGAAGTCAGGAGAAGACAAAAAAGCAGAATTAGTTTTGGGCACCTTTTGATATGATCCTGCAATCCTGAAATGAGCCTTTATGTCCTCATCATGCTGTAACCTGGCTGTCACAGAGCTCCAGAGAACCCTTCCCGACCCTCCAATCTACTGGTAAATCCAATCAAAGATAATGGCATTAGGAAACTTCAATAATCTATTAATAACTTATTAAAATGAGTAACTAATTACAACCCAGGTCTGAAGAGAATCCCCCATTTCCAGACTGCAGATTTACCCCCTGGCCAGGCCATGCAGCACCCAGTGAAGGGACAAGCTGGGGCTTCGTCGCTGGCTCACCGATGTCCCTCAGCACTGAGAAAAATGAGCTTCCTGCACCTCTCATGGCAAAAGCCAGACTGAACCCTCCCTGTTAATATGTGCTCCTAAGGGCAGGATTTGGCTGGGATCCGGAGGGATTTCTGAAATTAAATCATTGCCACGCAAGCAGGGATTTCAGCAGAGCTGGGAAATCCAGAGATAAGTAAAACACCAGCAGAGCAGAGCAAGCTCCAGCCTCAGAGATTCGCTTCCTTTGTGATCCCACAGCCCAAGAGCATCTGCACTGCTCCCAGCTCTGTGACTCTGAGATTTCCTCCTGCAGAGGAACCAGGAGCTGCCCCGGCAGCCTCCTCTCTCCTTACCCTCACACCGATCCACCCTGAGCCTGAATGAGAAGAAACTGCATCTGCTTTTTCAGCAAGAGAAAGCTGAGAGAAAAGCATCTCCTGCCTCTGCTTAGAGACATGGCAGGGAAATTCTTATTTTCTGCTCAAGCCACGGATGTGCTCACACTGCAGCTTGGCTGTCTTGCCCAGTTCTGCCCAAAGATTTAATAATTAAGGACTGTATAGGGGGGTCGGCACTTTCCCTAGAACTGCTGCAGAACACAAACCAGCATTTTTCATTTCCTAGCAGCATCCTTCCCTGTAATTCAATTTTTTTACAGGCACGAGTTGAGCCTTCAAGCCTGCTGGGGTGGCAGGTGGATGCTGCCAGTCCTGTTTATAACCAGGGAAACAAAAATGCAAGGACTGGGTTCAGGCAGGAAGCTGGAGCAGAGCAAGGACCAGAGCCCAGGTCTGGCTGCCCTAAGGAACGGCACAACGCTGCCCAACAGAGCCCTTGGTGGGCTGCACGAGCCCCTTCCAGCCACCCTGCCGAGCTGCTGCACCAGGAAAGCAAAAAAAAGACCCCGGAGCCAACACGAAACTGGAAGAGCAAGAGATTTTCAGGTTCAGCATTTGAACATGGGCAGAATTTAGAGATGCAAGTGTCATGCCATGTTGCCAAGTCGTCTGTTTGAAGCTGAGTCCCTTGTCTGGGGGCTCTGCCCATTTATAGGCTCAGCTTATTCCCAAGCTTCAGCACAAGCACGGTTCTAGGAACAATTTGGAGCAAGTGTGTGAGAAGAACAAGGCACTGCAGGTCAGCCAGGGCTGCCCCTTCTCCCACGGGGTACAGAGCCCACTCTCTGCCTGCCAGGCCACCCTGCCTTGCTCCCCACCTGTAGAAATCCCCCACAGCTGGGCAGATCTGCCATGCAAATGGCAAACAAAACAACCCTTCCCACAGTGTTACCATGGCACTTCCTACACCTGCCTGCTTTTTAAGAGCTACCCCTCTCCTCCAGGAATCTGCTACCCCGCATCTGGCTGCTTGTGTACACCACAATCCCCAGCCCTGAGGTGGGGGGACAGACCCAGCCCCCCCAGCCCCACACCGGCAGGGTCTGTCACTTCCCTGGGTGTGCACAAGGTGTAAATCAGCAGCAGCTGTCGCTGAGGTGCTTCGGGCTTTCCATTTCCCCCGTGCCCCCATCCGAGCCCTCCCCATCCTCCCGGCCCAAGGCAGACACCCTCCTTTCTTCTGCAATCCCCCCCCTTTAAGTGCTCGTGACTCCCTGGGCCCGGGAGGAGATAGCTATTATTTACAAAATGACGGAGTGCTATTTTTACTCGCTTCTTGGAAGCACCGGGAGCAGCGGCAGAGCTGGAATACAAATTACGCCGCCTCGCCGCCTCTCCCCTCCCCGGCTGCAGAGCCGCCCCTACGAGTGATGCTGGGAGAGGGGCACAGGGGGCTGCGCAGGCTCGTGTTAAACCTCCCCCTGCACTCATCGAGTGCTGTTTATTTAAGTCACACCGTGATAGCCCGGCTCGGCCGTTGTGTGGCAGCGGCGGAGGTTCGGGGCAGCGCGGTTCGGCAGGCGGGGGTTCCCGGAGGCTGTGCCGCCAGCCAGCCGGGATGATGTGCCTGCAGCCGGGCGCTGGGGGCTCCCGAGTGATGCGTGCTGCGAAAAACAGGGGCGAAGCCGCTGCGGCTCCGTGCAGGGGATTCCTGGATGCTGCGCTGACGTCAGGGAGGATGCACAGCCCCGGCGCGGAGGGAGCGGGATGAGCCAGGGGATGGGGACCTCCTCCAGGCAGCGCCAGGGCTGTGCGGGGACCTAAGGCAGCTCGGAGGTGACAAACCCGTCTGTACTGGTGTTTCTGTAAGGGGTGGAGTGGCCGAGAATAGAAGGGTTCGGGTTTTTCTGCACCCAGGGGTACAAACCCTCAATCCGCTCCACGGCAGCTCCTGGAGGGAGATGTTTCTGCTCCGGGCTCCACTATCCCATCTCCAACTGTGGGCACAACCTAAGAAGGGCAGTAACAAGATAGTGCCCCTTAACTCCCTCCTAGACAACCCCATTGGCCCTCAGCTCAAGAGTTCCTGAAGTCTCCTTACTTGGTGTCCCCTTACTGGGTGTCCCCTCAAACACACAAAATCCTTTGGGAAGGATTCCCACCAGCCTGTGCTGACAGCAGTGGCACCATGAAGAGAGGGCACGCAGCGTTGCTCTCTCCCACATCACACCACCCAAAGTGACCACACTGGACACTGGGGTGGTGCTTTCCAGCTAGCCCAGCATCCCTGGGAAGGGAAACATAAGAAGTCAGCTTGGACTACTGACTTCCACCTCATACCTTCCCCCAACTCCTTGCCATAGTAATTAATAAGCAGCAGAAGGTAATTTTTGCAGCTGCACACAGAAGCTCTTTGTGTGTTTCATTCTTCGCCTTCTCAGCCTCCCACTGAGGGGATTTAATTTTCCTTCCACTTTTAGCCTCTGGAACAAAAGAGGTTTCCATGACCTTTGCTACAAGCTCCATGAGCCCACCGGAGCTGAGCTGCACCACAGCCCCGGGCAGCCCGTACCTTCAGAGGTGTCACTCTACAGCCCCAGCCAGAAACTCCACCCTCGGCTCCCTCCTCTCCCTCTTCAGGACAACTTCAGTCCCTGGGCTGCCTTTCCCAGTCCCTACCTGGGGTTTTTCAGGTGGCCTTTTAACCTGTGGTGCTGCCTTGTTCTGGAAAGTAGGAGCTGGATGGCGTCTCCTTGCAGGGAGAGAGGCACTGAAGAAGGGAGGGACATCTCTGGACAGTGTGGCACGTGGCACCTTCTCTGTGCCCTGGCACTCGGGACTGCCAGGCCAATGCTGGGAGAGGACAAGGAGGCACAAGCAGAGGCGGAGGTGCCCAAGAGGAGAGGGTAACCTCTCTCCACAACCCAAAGCTGCAGATATGGAGACATCTACATCCCCAAGCACACACCAGAAAGCCCTGATGTGGCCTTCACGGCTGCTCTCCTGCTGTGGGGGCAGGAAGACCCCCCCACATACATTAGAGTTGCTTTTCTTGCATCTTTTCTTTTTCCGAGGGAGCTCAGAAATAGCAGCAGAGAAGGACACATTTCAGTGAACATCACTGCAGTGCTGTTGATGCCTCCTGGGCTTGTCCAGCCCAGCCAGGGGACAAAGCTGACTCCAAGGACATTGACAGAGCTCCTGCCACACAAAAGGCCACAAAGCAGCGTGAGCTATTGCTAATGTCACAACCACAAACATCCCTACTGCGCCTGGAGTGCTTCCACACCAGGCATCCTGGGAGCAGAGGCTGTGCTAGGGTTGGGAGGGAAAGGTTGGGGAACAGAGGTGGCAAAAACCCACAAGAATTTACTGGCATTCCCTCCAGCCTCTGGGAAAGGGAGAGCAGAGCTGGAGAGCAGAGATGCAGGCAGGTCTCAGCACAAGCCCTTCTCCTCTCTCCTTAGCTGGGGTTCTCAGACAACATAGACAGAGGTCATGATCAACCTCTTCAAACTCCCAGTCCCAAAGTAAAAATACATCTTTTCAGACATTGCTTGGCTGTTGCAATGCCCCAGCAACCTTGAATATGAAATGACTTGCTCAGAAGCAAAAGCCAAGTCTCCTGTCACAGACATTCACCCCTGTCTGACAGCTCAGCCCGGGCACCTTTCCCAAAAGTGGACAGCATTCTGCACGTTCTTCTTCTGAGAAGAAGCAGCAAGAACACACACAGCATGTCTCGATCCTGTCAGTGTGGAATGGCAGCCAGCAGGGCCAGGAGTGTCACCAGAGGGGCTGGCAGCTGGCCTGGCCCTTCAGAGGCCAGACAGAGCTAACAGCAGCATCAGCTCTAATTCCCTGAACTACCTGAGGCACCCACACGTCTCCAGGAAAACTCACCTGGGCAGAAGCATCGCGACACAGCCGAGACCCCGCTGGCCCCATAGGTAATCCCACAGGTAGTTCTGCCCACCCAGACCTCACCACCTCTGATGGCACCCACCCCTCTCTGGGGAGCACAGAGATGAGGATGAGCAGGGCCCGTGGATGAAGGCTGGTGACCTGGGACAGTGTGGTTAAAGACGACAGGATGCTCATCTACTGCAAAGTGGGGTCAGCCAAGGACAGAGCACTGGGAAATCTGTACTCTGCAGAATAAACCACATAGTAAGGAAAGAAACAATATAAATGTCTGAAACAAATGTCTTATCTCAGCAAAAGCAGGGGTGAGTAAGAGCCTGCAGGGGATTGCCCACAAGACCTTTGGGTTGGATCCTTATCTAGCTCTGCCATGTCACCAACGATTTGTCTCACGCAGTTTTGCCTGGCTACTTGCTTGATTCCAGAATAACTGGGTCTGTGTAACAGCTCTGACACCCTCAGTTATGCTCCTAGTGACTTCTGCAGGGTTGTGATCAAAAAGGCATCACATTTAGATGGGGAACAAGGCTATCTGCTGCTCGCCAGGAAAGCATCAAGCCTGTTTCCCCAATCCTGGGGTGCCGAGGCTTTTTTTCACCCACTGCTGCTGCTCCAATCCCCTGGCACTGCCAGCATTTGCTGTACAGCCAGTTCCCAAGTTGCTGCTCTGTGAGCCATGGTGATTAATTACTACCTTCTCTCTGGTGTGATGGCACATCACTGTCTACAATTGCATGTCCTCCAGCCAGACTAGAGAGAAATCATCCAATCTGTAAACACAGCTACGCATGTGGTGTCACTTCCAGCTGTGCTTCTCTCCTTTCTCCCCCCAACCTGGATATTTCAGGGAGAACAAGGAGTTCGAAAGAATTTCAGGGGCTGTCTCAAGAGACAGCCAACAACGAAGCCGCTCGCACGTGATGAGAGAGATCAGCATGGTCTGCAATTACACGTGCTTAATTCTCCAGCGCAGATGAAGTGAGATGATGCCTGTCAAACCCCCAGAAAGACAGCCTGCCCTGGCTCCCTTTCTTAGCAGGGCCACGCAGAGCTGAGGCAGGGAATAGATTTCTTCCCTGTCTCACACCACATGCTGCAGAGTTCTCACATGGCTGCAGCCAATGTCCTCTGCAGGAACGAGCTGCAGGACCATGAAGTGACCCAGTTACCACTTGAGTATGGTTTGTCTGGGGTTTATGGCACACTGTCAGGCATAGATGGATGTTGAATTCCTGGGAACAAATTCCTGGGCACAAACTCCTGGGATTGTGTAGGGAAGATCAGCTCTGTTTTTGGAAGAGAAACCCCTCAGGAGTCTGCAAATGTGCTGTACATGTGCTCATGGCTCTGACCCAGGTCTGAGCTCTCGCTACACCTACACAACTCCATACCCAACAGAGTTTGGATCAAGGCACAACTATTGCTTAAAGCAGAGGAGTCAGACACACCTTGTTCCTCAGCACAGTGCAGAGAGGCACGGGGGGCATCTGCTGGTGCCTTTCGGGTGAGCACTCCCTCCCCAGCCCTTCCGTGGGAGAACAGCACAGGGTAGCCCAGTTTTCTGGTGTGACCTCGCTGCAGTGCCCCTTTGTCTCAACACACACTGGATAAGGGGACTCCAGGCTCGCCTGGCACGCTGGGTAAGTCCAGGTGTTGCTGTAGAAGGTGCTTTAGGGACTTCACACCCTGCCATGCTGGTGAAAGGCATTTTCTCACACTTGTCAAGAGTGTGGGGTGCAGGTTACAGCTCTATCCAGCAGAGCAGCCTAGGAGAGATGCTGCTTTACCAGCAGTGGAGCCAAGAAACCCTGCTTCCCGCAGATCAGCTTTTCCTCCCTGTCTTTCTGGTGCCTAACACCAGTTGATCCCACCTAGTTACCTCTCTCTGCTTTGGGCCTTTTCCCACTCAGCTTCATAATCCCACAAATCTTGCAGGGACTCCAGATCTCAGAGTTATCTACCTTTTCTGTTGGGCTTTGTTCAGATCAGCCAGCAGGCTCTAAAGCTTATGGAAGACAAAAGGCAGGAAGATGGGTGTGATAAGCCTTACGCCATTAGAAGCCCTGGCTAAAAACCTACCACAAGATTCCACAGAATGTGGTTTAATGTAGCTTCCCCCTCATTTATCCACGTGCACATATTTTTATCACCACATTAGGATACACACCCGGGGGTTAGACTCAGGATGTGCTGCAAGTTATTGATAAACATCCAGTCCGGCAGGAATAGAAGGAAGAATCACAAGCAGCCACTGCTGGAGGGTGTGCAGCCATGGAGGCTTTACACACACCCCTCATTCTCACACATACAGACTACAAACAGAGCCTACAAATTAGCTGTGCTATTTTTGCCACAGACAGAACTAAGACAGAATGAACAAAGCTACTGTCGTTACTATTTTAAGGACTCAGGACACCCTCAGATGCCAGGAAGACAGAGGAGGAATATGTATGTATGAGCATGCTTTTAGAGGTTCTGCAGTGCTCCGAGACCCTGCGGTAATGGAAGGGAGATGCTACATAAACATGTTTGTTATATATTATAAATACAATGGGAAAACGTGTGAATATAAATTAGCATGCATAATTTAACATGCTCAGTATTAAAGCCTGGCCTTGATGGCTAAGCCAGAAGCGCTTGGGAAAGGGAATCCCTGCTGGTCCCTGTGGACAGGGGAGGAGCAGGCAGGCTGTTGTACCGTGTTGCCAGCTGGTACATCCAGCTGTGCCCTAAGGAAACCAAAGCCAGGAGAATTTTGCTGCAGGAGCAGTAACGTGAGGGCAGAAATGCCAGTCTGCTAGCTCAGCATTAGGCAAACCACCCCATGTTACCTGCAAACCACCTGTGTTCTGGTTTGGGCCTGCCTCGGTGACCTTGTCTGCAGTTAGCTTTCCCCTTTAGGGATCAAGGACAGTGTTCTTGCTGACCATATCGAAGGATCTCCCTCTGAACAGCACCCTCAGGGAAATACTGCAGCGGGTTCAGTGCCTCAGTGCTGTGGCTGAGGTTGCAAACACAGGAGAGGTGAGGCACCAGAACAAAGCAGCCAAGGGGCTCCTGCCTTTGCCGTATCCCTTCACACACGTACAACTCAGCTGGGAAAACCTCTTATTAGACCAGGCTTATCCACAACCTACATGAACCCCGTGTGCCTCTGAAGCTTCTCTCTCAGGCAGACTGGCCCTGGCAGCTTGTTGCTTACTCCCTTTCCTAAAAACACTGAGCCTTTTGTTAACTCATTCTCAGCAAATCTTTCTTTAACAGAAATCACCAGCCCCCAACAGGCCACAGTTGCTTTAAGAGGAGTTGCAAAACCTTCAGGTCAGTGCCAGCAACATCCTTAGTGTTTGTAATTACTGAGCTCTGCAATCCATCAGGCAGATCCCCAGGAAAAAGATAAGCACGAAGGTGCAATACAAAACTGCTGTTGCCAACCTGATAATCATTGATAAACAACAGAGAAAACAGCTGCGAAGATTGGAAAGCCAGGAAGGAAACAGGAGGATGCAAGAAAAATCATAGAATCATTAAGGCTGGAAAAGACCTCTAAGATCAAGTCCAACCATCAACCCAGCACCACGACCATGCCCACCACTAAGCCATGTCCTCAAGTGCCATATCCACGTGTTTTTTGAACACTTCCAGGAATGGTGATTCCGCCACTTCACTGGGCAGCCTGTTCTAGGCTTTGACAACCCTTTAAGTAACGAAATTTTCCCTAATATCCAACCCGAACCTCCCCTGACTCAACTCGAGGCCATTTCCTCTCATCCTGTCACTGGCTGCCTGGGAGAAGAGACTGATCCCCACCTGTCTTGCCCCTCCTGTTAGGGAGTTGTAGAGAGCAATAAGGTCTCTCCTGAGCCTCCTTTTCTCCAGGCTGAGCCCCCTCAGCCCCTCCTGGTGCTCCAGACCCTTCCCCAGCTCCGTTCCCTTCCCTGGACACGCTCCAGCCCCTCAACGTCATTCTTGTCATGAGGGGCCCCAAACCATACAGTCTCACTCAAACCAAACGAGACACACACACTGCATTAAATTTATGTCGTTGCAGAGGGAGAAGGAACAAAAGAGATGTCTCAGTGAAGTGCACGAGGTCTGCAGGCTGAGCTCTGAGCTGCAGCCCCACCACTGCTGCTCTCTGCACCGTGGCTCTGCACTGAAGGCAGCTCTGCTGTGCCTCGGTCTCCCCATCTGCCTCTCAGCCCCGGTGCTGCCTGCCCGTGCCTCTGGCTAGATCGCATTCCAGGTTGCTCTGCAGGCTGAGGATTGCCAGACCACGTGATGGGCTGTAGTGGGCAAAAAAATGGAAATAAAAAAATAGAAGAAAGTGACTCCTGGGGGTTGCTGTAACAGCTCAGAGCAAGGGCCCATTTAATTTTCAAGCCTGTCCCCCGAGGCCAACGCCAGGTACTGAGACAAGATACAAGAGTACCATAGCAGGGAGCAAAACTGTAATTTGCACTCTGGTTCCCTTATCCATTAGCTCCTGGCTGGCATTTCCTTCAGTGGAGAACTCAATCAGCTCCTCAGACAGTGTGCCTGGGGTGATGCTTCTGGCATCCTTCACCTCCACTCCTGGGGCACTGCAGACAAACGTTTTCCCTTCTTTATGCACCCCAACGTGGTCTCTGTGCCAGAGCCCAGCTCTGCAGCGAGCTGTCTGTCCCCTGTCATGCACGGGTCACTGGGCTGCATGGCTGGTGCTCATTTACTTCAGCAATGCCAATACAGTGTGCAAATAAACTTATTTAATTCACACAGCCCTGCACTGGTCAATTTAGCATTTCCCCTGGCCTCACCCTGTGCCACCTCTGCCACACACCGAGAAAGGCACCGGGAAAGAAAGAAAGAAAAAGGGAATGCACTGGAAAACAAAGGAAAGAAAGAAATGCACTGACTGCCAGGTGCAAATAACTCCTCCTGGCTTTGCTGCCCCAGACTTGCAGGGAAAAACAGAGTCTCCAAAGCACAAGATAAACCCCCAAACATGCACTGTGCTCCTTCAGGACATCCCCTCTCACCTGCCTTCCCCCTGCTTCTCAGGAAAAGTCCCTGGCTGCCAAAGGGGGCCAGCAAACCCCGGGAGCAGTGGATTCATGCCCACGTGGCAAGATGGGCTTAGTTGTGCATTCAGGCTGCTGTTTTATCCCCACATGAGCAAAACAATTTCAGAGGAAATTCCATTTTGGCTCTAAATCTCCCCCTCCCCAGCACTGTTCAGGCTCCAGTGCTGCCTGTCCCAAGGACAGAAAGGCTTTTTTAATCACAGTTACTCACAAAAATTCAGCAACTGATATGGAATTGTCAGTTCTGCCCACTACATGAATTATGATATGCTGCATGGTACTCTGATACTCCCATCAGAGACAGGCAGAGGGCAGATGCCTCCAGATGTATGTAATTTTTAATTTCCTTTGCTGGGGAAAATGTTTTCTTGTTTTAGTGATGTATGTTCAAAGCGTTCCAGTTCCCATGGCAACTCTCTGCTTCCACTGGAGATGTCATTTTTCATGCCATCCCTTCAGAATTCGACATCTCCTCGCAGAAGTTTTGAAGAAATGTCTCTCTTAAATATATATTTATTAGAGACAGTGCCCGAGAGTGTGTTTTGTTGACACGTTTCTTAGGTGACTCAGCCTACAGAGGAGAAAGCTGTCTCCAGAAATATGCTGCCTGCCAATCTGCCTTTCCTCAGCTTCTGTTTTCAACCACAACTCTCCTCTCTTTTTCTGCCATATCGTTATTTGCCAGCACCTGCTCCCTTTTACTTTTTTTTTTTTTTAATTCCTTTCTGTTCCCATCACTCTTGCCCAGCTCCCCAGCGAAGCAAGCACAGCAGGGGAGTGCCCAACTGTGCCGAAATTGTCTGTGCCCATTCTCTGCTGCCACATTTGCACGTAGGGAAAACCCCAAAGTACTGCAAAATAGAGGCTGCACGAGCCTCCCCCTCCTGGAGGCGCAGCAGCAGGAGCATCTGCAGCTCCCTGCCCCTGGATGCTCTCCCTGTGCCATCTGGCTGCAGCTCTCTGGGTGCCGTGTGCCCCTTGGGAAAGGGTGAGGGCATCAAAGTGCTCATCCTGCTCCCCAGAGCAGGAGCCTGGGCATGGGACCGCCAGCCTGGCTGGGGGAAGGATTCGTGGCCCAGGTGTTGTTTACCTGGTGCCACTCGGGCAGCAGTTTCAGTGGCTCTCGGGGCTGTGGTACCTCTCTGTGCCCCACAGGTGTGGGGCTGAGGGATGCTGAGATGGAGCCACCTCCCTGCCTAACCCCAGCCTTCCCTGCCCCACCAAGGAACCATCACCCCCCAAAACCCTGCACCCCTGGCTCTGCAAACCCCTGCAGAGAGCAGATGTAAAATCCCTCCCACAGCAGCTTCCAGAGATTTTTCACAAGACCCCAGCGGAGAGTTTCTATTCCAAGCTGCAAGGAGCCCCCAGCTCTGCTGCCCTCCGGGACAGGGGAGCCCCCGGGCCCTGCAGGGCTGTTCAGGTCGCCCCAATGAGCAGGATCCCATCCCAGGTACCCTCACTTGCCCCACGAGCAGCATCTCCTCAGAAAGAGGCGGCACCAGCGCCGCGAGGATCGCGGCGGGGAACCGCGCTGGAGATCCTTAATAGAGCTGTAACGTTACAGCTCCAAATTGCCTTCCTCCAGGAGACAAATCCGAGCGAGGAAATTGGTAGGAGCTGAGCAGATCTGGAGGCTGATGGAGCTAATCCCAAGCATGTTTAAATGCAAAGGCCCAGGGAGCCTCACTCGAAGCTGACGCGAGCGCCGGAGCTCGCTGCTGGGTTTAATTCTCAGGTGCAGCCGGCTCTGAGGGGTGGGAAAAGCAGGGAAAATCAGAACACTGCGAGCAAACACCACACGCCGGCTTCAAGGTCAGGACCTCAGCAAAACCGTGCACCAGCCAAACAGCAGCTCCTGTTCACCCCATTTGAGACACCACATGGATAAACATTGCTGTGGTCCCTCACAGGAGTTTAGAAATATTTTCTTAGCCCAGCCTCGAGCAGGGACACACAGGCTCAGGGGACACTTCTTGCTGACTCCAGACTTCACATTAATTGTCCCGTCCCACCAGCCATTAATCAAACGTCTTCCACTTGCATTTTTATTGAAAATCAATTTAATAAAGTAGGTGGGAGTCCGCACGCTTCCATAACATCAGATAAATATTCATGGGCGCTTCCACTGCTTTAGCTAAATGAGTTTTTTAAATTTAACTGGTGCAATTTCCTTGTTCCTTAATATATGGCTTGGCTTGCCCTTGTTCAGGAACAGAGACGAGGTGGGACTGGCTCACTCACAGGCACACCAAGGAAAAGTCGTTTGCTCTGGAGCCAGCACCTCTGGGCAAGGATTATGTCATCAGTAATTGGAAATACCAGTGCTGGGGTCAGCGTCACCCGGAGCGACTCCCCAGAGCCGAGATGGAATTCCAAAGGGCCACTTTGAGTTGAAAACTCATTTTCCACCACTGAGAGCATGGCCCCCATTTTTACCTCGGCAGGTGTGCCCTTTGATTGCCACTTTTCCCTCCCTGTTTAAGCAGCCATTGTGCTCCAGCAGCCAAAGCTAATGAAAATCCTTGGAAAATGCACCTCCCTGATGGTTACTGAAGGAGGTTAAAAGGCTTCCAGCTACCAAAACACACCACGCATCAGGGAAAGAACAGAAACACACCCACTCAGAATTGGAGAGTCCTTGGAGAAGGGATGAGCACCACGATCAGCACCACTGAGACAATCTCCACCTGCAGCCCTGGGGAGGGCAAGTTAACCCCAACCAAGGCTCCTTGCTGCAGCCCTCCTTCCCAAAGGCAGTTGCCAGAGCCAGATGGAAGAAAGGAAAAAGCCTGACACACTGATCAAATTTAGGAGACAGGCAGGACTCAGACAGACCCTATCAGCGAGAGATTTTACAGCACCTAACAGCTCTTTGTTAACTGGAGCAGTGAGGAGCTGCAGCTCCCAAAAAGCAGCAATGCAGGGCAATTCAGCCACTGCCGGGATCCTTGTCATGTTATCCCAGTGATACCCTTCTCTTGGAAGGCAGCGCTTTAGAAATCCAGCACACCATCACTTTGCCTTTGTCATTAACGCAAACTGACTTGTTTTCATCGTTACAGCCCCGACCTAATTCCCCGTGCACACGCTGCCTACAGCAGCAGCTCAGAGCCCCGGACAGGATTTGCTTTCCCTGTGCTTTGATGACATGAAGGCTGTGACCGGCCCTGCAGACAGGCACAGAGAGCCCGAGCCCAGGGACAGGGCACGGAGAGCCCTCCCTGCCCCGTCACATTTCCTGCACTCCAGCTCCAGGGCGTGGGTGGTGTGAAGACAAACGGCATCCATGAAGTGCCACCATCGTCGTTTTCCTTTTATCCCCAGCAGCTACAGATACAGCAGAGGTGGGCAATCCTCACTTTCTGATGTCACGAGAGAATCCTCGCTCAGTTCCTCTCAAAACACAGCAGGGACAGTTCTGCAAGCCTCCCAGAGCACTGATTTCCCTGATTTCCCTGTTATTAAGGCAGCAGCCCTGCTCTGGAGAGATCACCCTCGCTGGAGACAAACTGCCTGTCAGCAAACAGCACTAAATACAGGGTATCATACTCGACAGATGATGGCATGCTTATAGTGTTTCCTCTCTTGGATGCAGGTCACACCACTAATGTCATCTCCAAACACCGAAATCCTACATGTGAAAAGGTAAAGCTTAATTGCCTTGAACAGCAACTCTTGTATTGACTCCAACATAAGGCCCATAAATATTAATACAGCTATATTTAGCCCCTTTCAATTATACATACAAAACTGAACATCTTTCTGGGAACAAATCAGTCCGGATAGGGCTTGGATTTTTTTTCCTTTTCCCTTTTTAATGCATTCTGCATCAAAATAATAACAATTCCAATAGAGCCAAAGCTTAAAAAAACCGAAACAACAAAACCAGTGGATGGAGGCAAAGTCTTAAAGATATTTTTCTGGCTCAACCAACTCACTGGGCAGGTGTTCAGGGCCACTTGCACACTCCTAACCTCAGCCCTGCCCCACCTGGTTCCCATTCATTTGTTAGACTCAGTCCCTTTGCTGGAGGGCAGCAAATGAGCCCCACTGAAGGTGTGTCCCCAGAGGGACACACAGGGGAATTGCTGGGAGAGGGGTGCTCCAGGGTGGTCCCATCCAAGCATGGCCATGCCCACACAAAGCCTTCTGCAGTTAAAGACCTTCTCCTTTGTATAAAAATCACATCCACTTTACTGATTTGCAAATTAATTATACATCGCTTCCCTTGCCAAAGTGGACTTAATGGTATTAACATTACATGACAAAGAGAAGCTATCAGAAGGCTTCTCTCCTAATGATGGCTAGATTGATCAGGGAAGAAGAAAGGAGATTTCATGCTTTTGTTCTTTAACCCTTCCTCATGAAATCAGACAAGGCCTTTTTCTAGGAAAAGGCGTTTTCAAATCCTCGGGCGAGACCAGGTGCATCTCTCCAAAGGGAAGAGCTCTAATCTTTCCTGCACAAAAGCCTGGAATTCAATTCCCACATGTGCACAGACCCTTCCCAGAAAACACCACTTAGGGGAGAAAAAGAACCCAACAGAGTTTGCGCCTTCATTTTTTGCAGGACAGTGGCTATAGCTGGCTAAAGTGACATCCACACGATGAGACAAGAACTCAGGTGAGTAAGCAGGAATGCAGGACAGCGAAAAAAACCTGATCTGGCCTATATGGACACAAAACTTCCTCCACAAGAGCTCCGAAGGATGCAGTAAGCCCTGTGCAGAGCCCCTGGCACCGTACACAGCCAGTGGCTGTGCTCTGGGGGGGTTTGTTATGGTCCTCAGACCCTTTCCTCAGCAAAGCTACTCGTATCAGAACTGATCCTTCCAAGCCAGAGATGTCTGAAATGGCTTTTGCGACGTTGAAACAGCACCTTGGCTTTTCAGACACAATTTATTTCGCTCCAGTCACGAGTCGTTCCATCCACTGACTCAGCCTGAACTTTGTCATCAATAGGATTTTCCAGCAGGCTGGGAGAGGGGGGAAAGAAAAAAATCATATGCTTCTTCCATGCCTGTTGTTCTCAACACTTTGGTTTGAATTATATCCTTCCAGAAGGTAAAGAGAACGGGGTGTCCTTTCCTCACAATGCAAATTGCAGATTAGAATCCCCCTCTAGGCTCTGCTCTGTGCCTAAAATTGTCAGTACTCCATAAGCACTCTTTTTTTTTTTTTTAAATAAACATTAGCTGCACATCCTTCAGAGGCACATTTTTAAAGTTAAGTTACAGGTTAGCAGACAAAGAAATATTACAGGAAATTCCTGCCCCACCAGGTGAGAGTTTTGCCACTTACTGCAGCAGGGTATTTCCCTCTGACTTTTCACAGCATTTGCTTAAGGGACCCTGCACAGTTTAGCCCCACAGTCTTGCAGCACTCCCCAAAGCCCCGTGCACCTTCCACCCTCACAAACGCCCCAGTATTTTTATTTAATCAAACAATACCCTTTAAATAAATGGAACAGCATTAAGAAGCTCACAGGTCTGAATCAGCAGCATTAATCCCCCCTCCACAGGGGGCTCAGATAGATGCGATTTGATTGCTTCTTCCAGATGGATCAGGGCTGAAATTCACCACCAACACAATCAATGACTTTGCCTCATCAGACATAAACAGTGCCTCTGTATTACTACAAGAACTGCTGCAAACATTTTATCCTCTAGCTCAACAAATGAAATAGCTGCTGTTTCCTCAGTATTTGACCAGTTGTTTCACCACCAGCTTCTCAGAACAAACCAATTAAAGTTGTTTTTAAACTCTATAACATCCAATAAAAAAATCTTACTTCTCAATCCATACCAAAGCCACATTATAAATCCTTTACGTGGGACTGAACGAATGGAAATTCTAATAAAGGAGAAGCTGCCATAGTCCAACAGATCAATAAAGACATCCTCACGAGCAGTTTATAGCCACCTATAACATCATCTACTAATGTTCTTAAACCCATCTAACACATGTTCAACATGCTGAAATATCAGCATTCCAGAGTCATTATAAACAAACACCATCATCCCGTCTCTGACACATCCACAGCTTCCCCTCAGGCGGGGCTCAGCTGCCCGACGTTCACACTGCCTCACTGCAGGTGTCTGAGCCAGCACTGGAGCTCTGAGATGTTACTCCAGTACACATTACTGGGGCAAAAATCCTCTCCAGATGGCTTTCCTCTCCTAGAAAAATGTCTCGCCCTTTGGGGAAAATCTTCTTGCCTACACGCGTGGGTGCAGGGCAGGGTCAGCAGCTCCTCGCTGGAAACACACACTGCCAGGGAAGGCACCAGCTAAAAAAAGGCATCCACAGGAGCAGGAGAAACACCTTCCCCTCCTCACAAATCACAACCTCACAGCTTGAGGGCTTGGTTGGGCTGCTCTGGAGAGCCCAGGAGCGTGCACAGCAAGGACAGCTGGTGATGGACTTCGGCCACACGACTGCCCGGCCACAGGGTGGCTGGGCACGGAGCCGGCGTGGTGACCCACTCACAGCTCTGCAGTGCCACTGGCAGCTGCCAGATGCCCCCAAAGCACCTGGTGCTGACCCAAAGCCAGGTGTTGTTTCACACCAAAAGCAATCAGTCTCCTTTCACGATGGGTTCCCGACCCCTCCCGAGTGTTTGTGATATCCCTGAAGCTTTGATACAGGCTTGTTGCCCTCAGCACATTCATAACTTATTGAAGAGAAGACTTCCACCCTTAGGCACAGCTGTCAGGGCCGTGTTCCTCGCCTGCCTTCTGATGTGTGCGAGGCTTTTCACGCAGAGCCTGCTCTCGCCGAGCACCGGGGGTTTAAACAGCAACACCACCGGGAATTCTGCACCGGAGAGGAGAGCGCCAGGGCTCTGCAAACCCACGGCAAAGAGAGAGAGAGCTGCCCCCGAGGGGAAGACAGCCTTTCTTTAATTTGTTCACAGATCTTGACTTCAGAAGTTTGACGAGACAGAACAGGGTCCCCGTTGCCCAGAAAGGTAAACAGAAGGAAACGCTTTTCAGGCAATGCCTCAGCTTCAAATTAAAACTCATCAAGGAAGCTCAGACAAAGACAAAAATCTGAGATAAGACATGGATTTTGGGGGTTTTTTTTCCTAAGAAAGGATCAAATTCCTCCCTGGAGTAATCAATACAAAGCATGAAGTCAGATCAGAGAGAAGGGATGAGAAGTTGGGAGAAGTGGAACATTAAGACAGGAAAACAGATTAAACACAGACCTGAAACCCTAGAAATCGTAATAAACCACAGAGGACCACTCTGTTTGTCACCTCATGTTTCTCTCACACAAACAGTAGATCTAGATAATGTTTAGGAGGCAGCTTCACCACACGCAGGTGAAAACCCTATCCACAAGCGAAAAGGACAATTTCAACGTTTCATCCAGATTTTAGGAAATAAGAGTTCCATAAACTTCAATCTGGACAATTTGACAATTTCTACCCGTGTTATACGTTAATTTCACTGCAAACAGATTTCTTCTTGGATCCTGCCAGGCAGATGAGGTCTCGCTGTTTCATCTTGGAGAACACTGTACTTTCAAGAGAAGGCAGTTCCATAATTTAATTATTCTACTTCAGCCCCTCTGCCTTAATGCTCCCACAGTAACAGACAAGCCCTTACCTGCAGGAGGTCAGGCCAAAATGACAGATGCACTGAGGTGTAACACACCAAGCATCTCCTGGGAATGTCTCAGCCTAAAGGGAGCTGCTCTGAACCCAAATCCGAAACCTCTTGGCCACCAGCACTCGAATTAGTGAAATACAGGTGGCCAGGCAGGGATACAGATGTTCCTCAGGAGCCATCCTGCCAAACTACACCATCATTAAGAGAGCAGGAAGAAACACTGCACCGCAGAAAGAGGAAACAAGAGAAACTCCAACAGAGGTGCACTTCACTGACAAAACAATAATGGAAATCCAACAGCAGGATAAATATTAACAGGTGGCTAGAGATCATTGGCAAGACAGAGCTGACAGAGTAAGGACAGATAAAAGGCACCACAGGCCCAGGTGGGGCATCCCTGACCTGAGTCCTGTTGTGAGCAGGAGGCCCTGACTGTACCAACGTGGGCAGGGAGCTGCTGACACCAAGCCGCAAAGAACAACACAGTGGGGGAAGAGGAAGAGGAGCCTGGGTTGCTTTCGCTCTCTGGACATACCCAGCTGGGACGGTACAAACTGGGGCTCCCCTCTGCCTGGGTGGCACCACTTGCTGCCAACGCCAGGGACAAGGAATGGGTGCCACACGCTGTCCCCAAGGAAGAAGGAACCCAAGGGGTCGAGTGCCCTGCTCTGCCTGGGGAATTGTGTTGCTTTCATCCCGATGTCTGTGTTTGCTGGTCCTGCTAAACCCCACGGACACTTCAGGAGGCTCAGCTGTCCAGCAGCCCCTGGTGCAGAGCTGGCCTGGCAGGATGCTCAGCAGCCACCACCCCCTCAGCAGGGCTGAGCTGTTCAGGGACTCCAGACACCCTGTAGAAGCTTCAAGGAAATACCATGAGTTACCTTGTCAGTTATGCAGCATCCAGGAGGGATAACACTGATCGATCCCAGCCTAGCTGCTTAACATGGTACAAATTGCTTTTTAATTGCAATTGGAGAAACTGGCTTATCTGGGATGTTTACAACTCATCTTTTAGAAAACCGAGCAGCCTACTCTCTTCTCCTCTTCCTTGGGGCAAAATCTTTCCCTCCTGGCATGTCCTGGGAAAGGCCAGCAGTTTTCTGGAATGCTTGCCAACCACTCAGTACAGAGACCTTGTCCAGCACTGCTCCAGATGCCCTCTGGGTTCCCCACCCTTACCCCAGATGTACCTCAGGCACGCCCCTGGCCCTGTGGAACAGTCTCTGGCTGAGCTGGGAGAAACCCCTGCCCTGCTTTGCAAAGAGCTGTGGAAAGGTCCCACATGCCTCCTCCTCGAGCAGTAAGGTGCTCCCTGACAGCCCTGCATTGCCAAAGCATATTTAAAGCATTCTCGAGGCTGTAAGGAAGGAAAAGCCTGGCAATGTCCCCTCCTGCCCCTGCCCAGGCATTCCCAGGATGGCTCTGTTTCACTTGCAGCACAACGGGCCCAAATGTCATCAGTTAGGAAAGGAGGTAGAGGAGGTACAGCTGTCCAGGGAGCACCACTGACCCTCAAACCCCCAACCACTGCGTTCTCCCTCATGGTCACATCACACTGGCCCTGTAAGGACTGCAGGGACACACAGGGTAGTGTTGTCCATCCGTCATTCCTGAAGAATCACTTGTGGTCCCTTCATTTGCATCCCCCTTTGTGAGCATCTCTTCTTTTTGGGCACAGGCCATCTCACCCTTGGTCAGCCAGTTCCACCTCCTTCTCCTGGCCACATCTCCTCTCTCCTGCTCTTGCGAGCTCCAGGTGAGTTCCAGGTGCATAAATGAGGCTGTGCAGAGAGCCCCAGCAAGGAGAACCTGAGAGCTACGAACAGACACTTCCCACTGCAGCCCCTCCGGGCTGGGCAGAGGATCTGTGTGACTTCACAGCTCCAGACCAGGAGCAGGGGGCCCGTGCTGTCCACAGAAGCTCTCTGGGGGCATTTGCTGATCCTGCAACGTTGGCCATGACAACAGATGTCTCCCTTCCCTCGGGGTCCATCGCTGTTCCTCTTCTGACTTAATAACCAATCTGCCCTGTGTTCTCCCAGGGGAAACACAGGTTATCTGCTGACAGCTCCTTCCTCTCCTTCCCCACTCTGAGTCCTAGAAGGTGATCTGTTCATGCAGCTACCCCTTCCCCGAGCCCAGACTGTCTTTCAGTGGTCATGAGGCCAAAGAAAAGACTTGGCTCTGTTCCTCAGAGGAATCCAGCCCTGGCTCAGCTGGCAGAGACAGGGAGGAACCACCTGCTAGATGCTGTGACACAAATGGTTGTGTCTCCAGTGCAGAAGGAGGGGTCTGACAGCCACCTTTTCCTCTGCCTTTCTTCTAAGTCAGCCTGGACTGTGCTCACAAACCTCCCCTCGGCTCAGGACAGCACAGACTCCTGGCTGGACTGGGTGTCTCCTGTTTGGGGCAGGAGCAGCAGCCAGGCCCAGGGCCACCCTCACCTGGAGCCTGGCTTGCAGCACCAGGCGCTCCTGAGCAGCCTCAGCACGGGCTTGCTTCAGCTCCTGTCTGCAGCATCCTGGTAGGAAGAGGAGCTCTGGCATGGGAGCTATTAGAGTGGGTGGCAGCAGATGGTGACAACAGAGGGGATAAGAAAATAAATACAAAGAGGCTATCTTGAGGGGAGAAGTCACCACATTAACACGCTGTTGCTTACACAGTGTCTTCTCCCGAAGTCTAAACAAACACTGCTCGGTTCCCGGCGCACGGGAAGCTGAAGGATGGGGACAGGGCTGAGCACACACAGCACTGCAGAGCCCTGAGAGGTGCTGCAGCCTCCAGCCCTGCTCAGCCCTCCAAATCCCACATGTCTGCAGGGGCATCTCATCCAGAACAGGAGAACCAGCCAGGCAAAGAGCCTGCGTGTCCTGCTTCACACAGGTTACACACAGTTTAGGGAACTCCATCCTTCCACCAGCCTGGGTGTGGACACAAGATCACCGCATCCGCCCTTCCCACGGCCTGCAGGGTACTAATGGATGTCCTTGCCTGACATCTTCAGAAAAGCAAGTGGAAGACATTCCGGGGGGAAATGGGGAGACCACAGGGACTGCCCAGTGCTGTCTCACGGGAAAACCAACATTCCTTGTCCATCACCCAGTCCCACAGCAGCACAGCTGCTCATCTGGAGCAAGGCAATCACTTTCCCAGCCCTCACACAGCCTTGGACAGCAGGAGCCCAGCTCTTGCTGACTGCCACCACAGGCTCTTCCATTAACCTCAAACTCTGGAGTCTGCAGCTGGATCATTTCAGCTTCTCTGGCCACCAGCAGCAGTGGGAGATGCTCCTCCTGAGAGACCTCCAAGGGCTCAGCCTTGGGAAAAACAACTAAAAGTAGGGAGAGCCTGGCTCACCAGGCTGCTGCATACACAGAGGGTAACTCACTGCCAGCCAAGAGCCCCCAAAACATGCAGCCCTGACCAACACCTCCCATCTGGGCCTGCCAGAGTGCCTCAGCAGGGGAACACAGAGGTGAAAGCAGTCTTTAAACACGCAACGGCTGGCTCAGGCAAAGGCAATTTATTATGTTAAACACGTTATTAAAGGATCTAAAGCAACAGAGCAAAGATGTTCCAAGAAAGGTTTGAACTTCCCCAGCAAGGGGCTCCTGGGAGCCCTCTTGTTAATACTTTGCACGGGCTTGTCTGCAGCTGAGCCTACAGTGAGCATAAATGCCCCCTCAGTCCCCTTGCAGAACTCGTTTCAGTTAAATCAATACAGCCATCGGGGAGACCCGAGCAAGCAAAGCTATTAGTGGGACCACAGTTAATTCTGGGGGAAAAAACAAGCGACAAAAGCAATAAATCTGATTGATGCTTATGCAGGCACTGTAACCCTTTCCTGTCTGGGTCCTGCAGCCCAGCAGAGAGGAGGATGCTCGCTGGAAAAGCCCTTCTTCCCCAGGTTTGGCATGGTCCCAAAGGGCAGCTGCAGGGCAGAGGGCTGTGGCACAGAGGTGGACACGGGGCTGGGAAGAGGCAAGGCTGCTCTGGGCAAGGGAAGTGCCATTCCAAGAGATCCCATCAGCATGCAAGAGCTCAGGAAAGCAGCTCTTGGCAGCAGGACCTTCAGAAGATGGGACAGCACGTGGTGAGTCCAGCTTTGGGTGGAAATCACGGTCCGGCAGCACACCTTTGCTGAGCAGGAGAGCTCGGAGCAGTGCAGGGACATCCCCTCGGCAGCCCCAGGGACACACAGGAGCAGTGCAGGGCAGCCCCAGGGACACACAGGTGTCAGCACCTGAGAGGGGCCACCTCTGCCACAGCTACAATGCACCAGGAAACCACCCAGGCCCACGTCTCCCTGATCTCACATCTGGCTTCCCCACACATCTCCCCATTTCTTCTGCCCCCTTCGATCATGCTGACTGTAGCCGTAGGCAAAAGGTGGGAAGGTGACTGCCATGGCTTTGCTTTCTGAAGCACCTCAGACAAGCGTAGGAGCTCGCAGAGAAGCTCTGCAGCAGCAGCAATAGTGGCAGCACTGCCGAATGCAGCTCAGAAGGCAGCAGGGCCTGGGTGAGTGCCCGGTGCCCAGAGCAGCACACGGGGAGAGCTTGCCAGGTGACAGCTGCATAGGAAATAACTGAGAAGATGTGGAGATGGAGGCTCTGTAGCGAAGAAAACTGACTAAAAAGCAACACCAACACGAGCTGGAGGTTCTGCAAGCTGGTGGTGTAGAACCACAGAATGGCTCAGGTTGGAAAAGATCATCAGGTCCAACTGTGCACCCAGCACCACCACCACGTTCAGCAATAACCCGTGTCCTCAAGTGCCACACCAACACTTCCAGGGATAGTGCCTCTACCATTTCCCCAGGGAGCCTACTCCAGTGCTTTACAGCCCTTTCTGTGAACATTTTTTTCCTAACATCTAATCTAAACCTCCCCTGGTGCAACTTGAGGCCATTTCCTCTTGTCCTGCCATTTGTTACCTTGGAGAACAGACTGACCCACACCTGGCTACAACCTTCTTTCAAGGAGCTGTAGAAAGTGAGAATGTCCCCCCCTTTTCTCCAGGCTGAGCTCCCCCAGCTGCTCCTCATCACATTTGTGCTCCAGACCCTTCCCCAGCTCTGCTGCCTTTCTCTGGACGTGCACCAGCCCCTCAATGTCTTTCCTTTCTGAAAGTAACAGCATTTCTGAAAGGGTGATGCCTCTGAAATAGCAGGAATAAGTTCACCCACAGCTGCTCCATCTACAGGCCTGCCCTGGCACCCTCAGAGGCCACCACAGCACCCTGGGACTTGCACCTCTCAGCCCACGAGGAACAGCGAAACAGCACACACTCAAAACGGGGAAACAGCCACAAGGCTGAGCCTGGCACTGAGCAGCCTCCCCTCCTGGCAGCACCAGGGTTATTAAAAATGCTGTCTCTCCCTGCTAAAGCCACGCAGCTGCGGGAAGCACCCGACTGACCTCCGAGCCCGGGCCGCAGGCGGTTGTCGTATCCGTCCAAGAGCCTGTCCAGGATGCGCGTGAAAATGGTGATGTTGTCTTTGCTGTCATCCACGACGTCCGAGACGTGCTTCTGAGAGAGCCTGGCACGCATGGGGAGGGAAAAAAACCAGGAAAAAAACGTTAGAAGGGAAACCTACGCTGTCCATGCTCTGAGCAGTTACAGGGAGTGAGGGGAGGTTGGGTCCTGCTCCAGCCTGAACCGCGGGACGGGAGTCGCCTCTTCAAAGTGGCACCACCGCAGGGCATTTCTGATCAACCCCCCTCTGTCCCCACAGACCTCCCCACTGTCCCCTCCCCACCTTTCCCTGCTCAGAGCCAGCAGCACCACGGGAGGTGGTTTAGGAGCCCTATTTTAACAGGGAGCCTGCCCCAGCATCCCTTGCCTGCCCTAAGAAAGGGCATTTTCTGAGCAGAGGCCGCGGGAAGCTCGGTTATTCAAGTGCCACTATCTCCTTACAGGCAGCATGGAAGGAGTGACACCAGTTATTTGCCAGACTGAGCCATTTCAAAGATCTCTGCCCCAGGGAAGAGGGGAGACAGAAAAGTAAGAATTCAGTAAACAGGCTTAAAGCCTCATCATTAAAACACTTAGTGAAGCAGCTCTGCAGTTTGCTGAACTTCCCCTGTTTATAAAAACAAATGAGTTTCCACATTCCCATCTCTCCTCAACACAAGAAGCCTGGAAGCCCCCAAACAAGATGATTTCCTCAGAACACATTCTGCCCCAGGTGGAATAAAACAAGGAGTAAATTCCTCTAAAAAAAGCACATCTCACTGAACAAAATCTTCAATGCGGTTTTGCAAACACAAGGGGCTCAAGTAATACATTTGCATTTTGTGTCTCCCTTTCAATCAACAGCAAAGGAGCTTGTGAGTCCTTCTGGAACCACCTGCCTCTAAAAGAGATTTCAGATGACACAGAGCAGCAGTGCTGTGGCTTCAAGCACAGCTTTCCCCAGCTGAAATAGCTGTTAGGACCAAAACAAATGGAAAGGCAGAAGATTAAGTAACAGAAAACAAAAAGAAAAATCTATAGAGATGAAGAGTTTTCAAGGAAGATGGAAGAGGAAATAAGAGAGAGACAAATGAGGCAAAAAAAAGATTAAGAGGCACAGAGAGGCAGCGAGATGGCTGAAGGAGCCCAGCCAGGCAGGGGAAAAAAGGCTGCTGGAGCAGAGGGATGCTCAGCAGCAGCTCCAGGAGCCCCTCGGGAGCAGGGAAGCCCTGGCTGGAAATTTGGCACTAAATGGAGAGGTGAATAACTGCGGAGCACTGGCCAGAGGAAGACCACGAATGCCACAAACCAGAGGGGGTGGAGGTGCAAATCATGGTCACAATTACCAAGGACAGCACCTATGACCATCAGAAATGTCATCCTGGCAGAAGAGAAGCCCCCAAATTGTCACTTTGTAACACTTCTGCCCCTTTCCTTCCCACCCCAGCCTTATTTGCTCTGATGTGTGGCAGGCACTGGTTTCAGCATGCATCAGGGAGAAAAAAAAAAACAACAAATACTACAGAAAAAGGAGTATTATTTAAGGAGTTCAAAGCTTAATCCTGCTGCATCCCATCTGGTCAGACTGGTTACCCCTGACACTACTGGTGCACCTGTAAATACACTGTGAAGGGTCAGTAAGGTGACAAGTACCAGAACCGGCTTGGAGTTCTCTATCAAAATGTTCACCCAACAGAAAACCCAGATTCTGTGAGAGAAAAAAAGAGCAAAGAGAATTTCCTAGCAAAAGAGGAAAAATTGAGAGCAGGGTATGGGTACTTTTAGAGTCAGGCTGAATCAATACCATTTAGAATGCTGCAGTTAATTAAAATATTCCGTTTGGGGCAATTCTGACGTTAATTTTCATTGGCTTCATTGACCAAACACTCTGGGAAATTGCATTTCAAGTGCCTGAGGTCCACTTCTCCAGGGGCACATCCCACCTCTCACAGGACCACTTGGCCTCTGTTTTTTAGCAAAGCAGTGCCTGGAGGAGTGGTCAAGCCAGGAAGTTGAGCCTCAGGAACACAAGGAGGGTAACACAGTGCTGAAAGTGCATTTTCCACAGGGTATGGAGGTGAGGCATGGTTGGGTAACACCTGACCCAGCCCTAATGCAACCTGCTGGATCCAAAACATCCCTGACATCACAAACTGCATCACAGCCTCCAAGGTTTCCATCTCAATCCAAACGCTGGTTTTGGCTTTTCATCTGGACTCCCTGCAGGTAAATAGAGTTTTGAGAAATTTAACAAATGCCTGCAGTAATTAGTGGGGTTTCAATTGTACCAGCTTTCAATAGATGTCATGGTTAAAAGCAATATCTGTCGCAGTGTCTGCTGATGAGTATATAACCATCTATAACTTATGAATAGCTAGCATGCTCATGAAAGCTCATTCATTAATGTTTTATAAGCTATCTTTAAAAATTACCCGTAATATGAAGAGGGAGAGGACGGATTTTTGTGAAGGAACTCCTGGCGGAGGCTCAGTGGTGATGGGAAAAATGAGTTTACAGATTTCAAAGTTGTTTTACTTAGCCTGACATCTGAGGGTTTGACTTCAATGTGAGCAGTGTGGGATTCACTTGGGAGGTGCTGGGGGAAGAGCAGCGTAGGCAGGACGAGGGCAGGTGGAGGCAGGGGAGAACCAGCAGCACCTCTGCCTGGCACCCGATTTGGGCTAATTCCTCACTCCAGGAAAGCTCTGAGCTGCCTCACCTCACCTTAAAGTAAAGCTAAAGCTGCCCCTTCGCAAGGAGCAAAGGAACTGCAAAGAGATGTGGGGGATCAAGGTTTTAAAATAATTAAAATCCTTTAGGCAGGAAGGCCGGGGCTTTACAGCAAATTTAATTAGGATAGGCTGGAGGAAAAGTCATTACCTTGCCACCTGTGCACAGGCTCTCTTGGGAGAGCTCAGCACAGGGGTCCCCCTGCACACAATTTAGGAAGCAAATCCTCCTGGGGACCAATATTCTGAGCAATCCCTGCGTGGCAGGAGGCGAGGGAGCAGCGGCTCCGGTGAATACGCGGTGGGGAGGAAACGGCAGCAGTGAGGAAGGCAGAGCCACAGGCACGGGGCATGGGGGAGCCTGCGTGGGGAGGGGGTGACAGGCCAGCACCCAGGGCTCACTGTGCCTGTGCAGGAGGGCAGGGTCACCACTTACAGGGCCAGGCACGCTCAGCAGGCAGCTGCAAAGTCAGATCCAACCAGGCAAAGCAGAACAGGCAGCACGGGGCACGAGGGGCAGCACCGACACCTTTTCATGCATGAAGATCCTTGATCCCTTCTGGACTTCTAACTCAGCAGACAGCATTTCAGTGTCCATACCTGGCACTCTAAAGGCTTTTCTAAATGTTTTATAGAAGTCATGTATTATTTGCATTTCTCTCCCTCTGTGCAAAGCTCCTCCCTCCCCACAGCTGGCGGCATCTCCGTCTTCCTTCCTCGAAGGGCTCCCTGAGCTCACCCAGCAAAGGCTCTGGCGAGATGCAGTCACGGACTAACAGGCTTTCATCCCTTCCAGACAGCTTCCAGAGGCTGGGAAGGTGAGGCTGGCAGCAGCACTCTCCTTGCCAGGACAGCCAGAGCCTGCACAGCCAGGCACAGGAGAGCAGCATGCCCAGCCAGGGCTGGCAGAGAACCCTGGTGCTGCAGCAGCTCACGTGTGCTGCCCGTGGGTCATTACGCCATTAACAGCCAAACAGATGAGCCAGATTGATTTTCTGTTCTTTAAAATAGTATTAAAATATTAAATGGGGTGAGGTGAATCTCTCTTCCAGGTTAAAACTCAGGCAAGCAGAGTCCTTGCCCAGAATGAATTGTGCAGAGGCCAAATCTGAAAATAGGTTTTGTAGCAAAAAATGCTGACAACTGTCCTCAGTGAGAGCACCTCAAATAATGCCAGTGTCAGCCACGTCGGGGACTGAACGGTCCCTGGGTGAAAGTCATGGGGATGGGGACAAGGGAAGGGTCAAACGCAGCAGAACCACTTCTAAGTGCTTTGCCCTGGACTGCTTCATGCAGGTGCTGACCCCGGGATATTTAAGTTTAGCGAGAGGACTGCAGCCTTGGCCAACAGCTCAGCACTCACCACCTTACCCAGCATCAGCAGGGAGAGCCAGAACCAGGACTAGGAATCCAAGGCTGAGGAGGGAGAAGGGCCCCATTCCCGGGAGCCTCGGCGCCATGGTGTCAGCGTGCAGCCACCGCAGAACGAGCCTCCAAAACCTGCCAGGGAGGGACAGAGGGGAATGAGAGCAGAGAAGAGAGCATTTATTTACTAGGGAAAAGCAAACAGTTCCATTTTTCCTGTTGGGCAGCAGTCAGTATTTCTGGGGTCCTGTGTTTGAAATCTCAGGGAACCCCCAAGAACCAAAGGCAGCATCATGCCCTGGCGCACTGCTGGCCCTGGGGAAGCTCCATCACAGGGTCAGAGCCAAGCATAAAACCCTCACCCCACCCTCACAGCAGATCCTGCAGCTCCCCGGGTGCTTCAGCAGCAAGTGCAAAGCTCAATTTCCAAAGTAACCACACTGGCTCTTCTTCCACCCCTCCCTTTCTCCACGTCAGTCACCACCTGCCCCTCACAGCAGTCCCCAGCTCACCTGGCACCTCTGCTGCCTCGGCGACATCCACACAGCAGAACCACTTGTGAAGTCTCAAGACCCATTTTTTTTTCCCCAACATCTTTTTCTAGACAGTTAAACCCTCGTTTAATTCCGGTAATGACACTGCCAGAAATTATTATTAAGTTTGACCACCGAGGCCCAAGGTGCTGGGAATGCTCGACGATACTACACTTAGCATGCTCAGAGTTTTCATTAATGCTCAGTTTTACTTTTATTGTGATGTTATTGCACATTTAACTGCCTTCTCCTTTTATGTATCTCATTATGCTGATGCACCTTGGAGCAGCACTGCCAAGCAACAGCCTGGATAAATACAGCTTGTCGTGACATCTCCCCCTCACAACGCTCCCTGTCTGGCACTCCGGAGATTCAGCCAGGCACAGCCAGCCACTCTGAGCCCCCAGAGCCAGCAGTGAAGGCCCCAGTCAATCACAGCACACATAAACCAGTGCAAGGTGCTGGTGCCAGCCAAACGTGACCGCTGGATTTCTCCACTCAACGCTGCAGAGCCTCGGGCAGCTCCCTCCAGCACTGAAGGAAGGGCTGGCTGCAAAGCCAAGCCCAGCAGCTGGATGGCAATTCTCAGCCAGCTGAGGCTGCCCCAGGAGGAAGGGGGCAGGGGAACTATCTAAGTGCTGCCAAGGAGCAGGGGTTTCTGCACAGGGAGAGGAGAACCCCCAGCAGAAATCCCGCGCAGAGGGAGCAGGATGGAAACACCTGGAGATCACACATGTCCTCAAGGTGTACCCGACTGCCGCTGCCCTTGCAAGAGAAGAGGCACAAGGCCAGGCTGGGTCATGTGTTTGGTCCCATTTCTGCATTTAGCCGGCCTCCCCACATGCCATTTTGGCCCTACACCCTTCCTGGAGGCTGTGCCTGATCCTTGTTTTTTAGCTCTAGGAGCACATGAGCTGCCAGGCAGGCAGAAGGTAAGAGCCAGACACCACCAGTCCTTACCACCCACCTCAGCTTTTGTTCTGGCAAGTTATTCACTAACAGCAGGCACAGGGGGGAAAAAAAAAAAACCAACCCAGCATTTGGCCCTAGTTACCTTTATCTTCCTCCCCATCAGCCACTTAAAAATCCCTGCAAAAATTAATGCATGGATTAATTTAGGCACAGCATGCTCAGGCTTTATTTAATCGGGATTCTACCTGAAGGCCCCCTAGGGAAGCTCATCCTCACACCCAAGGAGGCTGCAGGAGCCTCTGGCATGGACACACCCACGGCTCTGGTGAGAAAAGCCCTGATCTGGGATGGCCCCTCTGGCTCTCGCCACCTTCCAGCTGAGAAGGGACACACAGTCTTGGAAATTCAAGTATTTGCTGATGAAGCAGAAATTAAGTGGCTGAACATCTGTTCTGTGGGAAATTCCAGCATTTCAGGGAGACTCGTTCCAAATCACGACAAGGACAGATAAAATGTTGATGTTTCTTACAAGGCAAATGCAGAACTTCTTCAATAAGCAGCTTCTCAACAGATTTCCTTTCAACTTTTCCCTTTCATTTCGCTTCAACTTGCATATTATACAATAGTATTTAATTGATTTTTTTTTTTCCTAAGGCAATTTCAAATACTAGCCAAAAGGGGGAAAAATATAAAAAAAAATAAAAGAACCAATGCTGTCTATCCTCTCCCCTCCCCAAAACACTGCTGAAAATTTTCACTGAAATCAACATTTTCCCATTCAACTGCTGACTTCCAAAAATGCTTTGTCTGGCCAGAATTTGCACAGCCAGCAGACTTTGACCAGGGGTCCCCACACAAACGAGGACACTTTGGATTTGCAGCAGGTGCCTCCTGGAACTGTTGTGGCTCCTGCAGAACATTTGGGACCATCTTTGCCAGATTTGGTGAGACCGTGGGTGGGGCAGATAATGCACCAACAGTGGGAAAGCAAAGCTAAAGAAAAAAGTATCAGAAAATGGAGGTAATTGAGAGGGTCAGGAGCAGGGACAAAATCCAGAATACCTTCCATGTGGGTGTGTCCTGTGGGTGCCAAGAAGCTCTGAACAACCGCATTTCCACTAAACGTTGTTCATAGAGTTTTCCTTCAATATTATACAGAGATGAAGGTTAATTTTCTACTTTGGATAGTTCTGATGAGGAAGATGCTAGCCGAGGGTAACAGGGCTGCTTGAATCAAGTCAAATTTGTGCTTAAGTCTCATTTTAAGCATCAGATCCAGTTCTACGTACCTGCACTGGGAGGAAAATCTGTTTTCCCTACTTGCCCAAGTGGATATTTTGCCAGTCACATCTCAGTTTGTTCACACTGAGAACGTCCCCAAAATGGGGGTTTGCTGCACTTATGGACTTGGGAAGGACAACGCAGCCTGGAAAACAGCTTGGCACCGTTTCCTACCACTTCCCTTTGGTTCGTGCATTGTATTTTTCCTGGGAAGCCGGACAGAAGAGGCTGCAGGGTGTTTTCCTCGCTCTTTGGCTACTTTACACTTGGAGACGGATTGAGAAGCAGAGCCAGTCCTGCTCATCACCCTGCTGCCAAGCAGGAAACGTGTTGGAAAACACAAGGAGGCTTTTGCAGAGGAGGAGGTTTCACCACTCAGACAGTTTAGGGGATCTTCCAAAGCTCCCCGCAGCCAGACCCAAGTGTGGTTCCCGTGGCACAGCAGCTCTCAGCATCACTTCTCCCCTTTCCTGGGGCTCTTGCAAGCCCGGCCACAGGCACACACAAGAACCCAGCTGCTGCAAGTGCTTTAGAAGCCCACCAGCTACTGGCCACACAGCCTCCCGAATAAAATCAGTTTGTAAAATCACTCTTGAGGTTTCAACAGCCCTGTAACTGAGCTCCTCAGACTTTAGCACACAAGAGTGGCTCTTGGAGAGGACGCTGGCGGCAGAGCAGGCGAAGGGGTCCCTCGGTGCACAGCAGCAGCTGGAGCAAAGGGAAGGGAACACCCACGAGTGTGCCTCAGGAAAAGCAGCACTGGAGCTCCTCCAGCCCATGCTGGGGCTGTCCCCGTGCAAGGCTATTCAGCTGTCACTTCCCACTCAGGAAAGCTCTGAATCAGCCAACGCCTTGATGCGAATACCTGCAGGGATCCCTGATCCTCTGGAAAGGGGAGGGAGGATGCAGGCAACGTGCATTTAACTGCACGTCACCAAGCGAGGGTTGAGGAATGTTAATTGGCTGTTAACAGCCTCAAAGAAGAAAAAAAAACCCAAATCTCTTACTGGGACTTGCTGAAGAGAAAACTGCACAGTGTCCATGAAGAAAAAAGTGCAGAATGCCCAAATTTCCAAGCTTGGAAATGAGTGGTACAATTCTTTTGACCAACCCCGTCTTTCATATAAGTTAAAGAACATCTCCCCAGAGCTTCTGGATCTCATCTATGTCTGTGCAAGATGGAGTCTGGAGGGATGGTGTGTGTTCAGAGCAGCCCTGCACTTCTTCCTTCCTCCATCTGTCCATTTGCTCACTCCTTAATGGCACAGTTAGCAAATGCATTCAGCACTAATTGTGCAGTTGCTGGTAGCCTCCACAGCTGAATCCGATGCAGATTTCCTAAGGAGCCCTGCTGACGCTCTGCAGCTGGAACCCAGCGATACTTGAAGTTCCCAACACATGGAATTTGGCAGGTGTCTCTATAACCACGCACCTCAGGGCTTCACAAACGTTCCCACTCCTCTCCAAGACACGCAATCTGTCCGATCTCCAGAGCATTGCAGCACAAAGGCACTCCAGGGAAACACAGTCTTCCTGTTGGATGTGCTGTGAACAAGGAACTGGGAAAGCTTCCTTCCCCTCATGACAGCGACATGCTCCAGCCCCTGCTCCCACTGAAGCGGGTCTGGGACCCAAAAAAAGTGCTGGAACCTCCCAAATCAGCAAGGTACCCTAGTAACTGTGCCAACATTGGGTATCTCCTGACTTGGCACACTGAGCCTGATCTTCCCAGAAATCCTTATTCTAGAAACCATTAAATATTCTGAAGTGCCTTCCTAGGAAAGAGTGATTAGCACAGGCTTACTGCTGACAAGGGAAAGACACAGAACTCTGGAGGTGGAGACTGAAAGGTAAAGCTTGCAAAAAAACCTGAGAGAACGGCCAGAGAGGGGGATACTGCAAGCACCAGAAAAGAAATGAAGGCAGAAGAGGCCCATAAACCCACCTGGGCACGTTTGTGAGAGTCACATGAGTACCTCACCCAAATTACTGCCTCCTGGGAACGGGCACAGCCAGGGGAGCCATCTGATTCACTCAGCAATAGTCTCACCATGCAGGCAGCACTCACAAAGCAGCCCAAAAAGGACAAATTTGCCCCAGCACTGCACCTGGAGATGCTGTCCACCTGTGGTGTCATTGGGTCAGCATCCTCACGTGCCATGCACGGACAGCAGTGGCATCGGCTGGAGGGGTGCAGAGCACTGACAGCCCCACTCAGCCCCCAGGACCTGCAGCAGCTCCACACCTTTTGTCAAGTCAGGTATCTCAGGGAGGGCTGTGCAGTGAGGAGCTGATGCTGGGAGCCAGCTGGAAATCAGACTGGGAAGAAGAAGCAGCCTCAGCCCAAAAGCCCAGATCAAAGCACTTCTGTGCAGGAAGAAGAGGGTGATCCAGACCCTGGCGGTGTCAAGCACCATCTGCCCACCTGCACGGCAGCACAGCCAAGCATGGCACTACAGGTGACCTCACAACACCTGCACATTTACCCCCAGATTCAGGAGCACTTGCCCAGCACAAGAAGCTCATTAAAGCCCTTCCTCATTGCACTGGAGCCTCTCCAAAACAGGTCCCAGGCAGCAGGAGAGGTCCTTCAACACCCCTCAAGGACTGCAGAATCATCCAGCCTGCACGGGCTGTGCTCTGTCCAGCTGTCCCTGACCCTCTGTGAGCACACCAGGCTTCCGGTGACCACTGCTGTGCCTCTTCAGTGCTTCTTTGAGCAAAGCTCCAAGCTCTCTCCACAGAGACAGCAGCCAGCAAGTGCTCAGTGCAGCAGCAATAAACACAGGCAAGGCACACGCTGCCCTGTGTCCCCGCTCGGGAGGGTTTTCTTCAGTTCTCAATCACTCCAGCGAGAAAGGAGGGTCCCTTGGAACAAAAACATCATTTCATTTGAGGGCAGGGGCAGCAATGAGCAGCCACAGTTCATCTGGAAGCCCGGAAACGGCAGAGGAAGACGCTGTGGTGTTTCACAAGACCCCTGTCTCACATCCCTTTGCTTCCCAGGTTGTTTGCATCCCTTTGTTCTGAAATGAGCTCGCTGGGACGCCCGTGTGCGCTGCACGGCGCAGGCACAGACACCCAGCTCACCAGCCCAGCCCTGCCAGCTCCGAGCTCTACCTGCACCAGCCAGCACAGGGCACGCTGGCTTTGGGAGCCTGGGTCCAGCCCAGTGCTCTGCTTCCATCACCTGAGGTCGCCCAGATTTTCTCCAGCTCTCCTCTGGCTCAGCGCTGTCTGGTGCTGTACGGATGCTGCTGAAGGCCAGAAGCTACTACAGTGTTTTCCAGAAATCAGAGACCATGAAACAGGCAGCAGCACCTCCGCCCACCTGAATCAAACTTGCTGTTTACCACCCACTTAGAGAAACAGCCCCGGCTGGCAGCGAGGGGCAGCACAGGAACCACACGGCCCTCGGCTCCCCAGCGTGGAAATGTTTGTGCTCAGCTAACCCAGAGGCACACACTGGCTGGTCCCTGCAAACACACACGCACTGTGCAAGCCATAAACAACCTTGTCGTGAATCTGCCACACACAGGAGGTACGAGGCACACGTGATGGTTATCAAATGTGTTGTCTGCGGCTCTGCAAGGGACGCCAGCAGAAGAAGACGCTCGGAAGCAGAGGCACCAGGCAAAGAAATTAAAGGTTTAGATCAACGTGTAAATCTTGGGGGCAAGCCTTAAAGTGGATTTCTTCTGTAAGTTGTTCTGCTGGTAACGAAGAAATAAGGTCTGTGGCCAACTCCCAACCCAGCTCTAATTTTCCGAAATGAGAAGCCGCTTGACAGTTTTTCCTCATCAAAACAAAATTAATCCAAGTATTGCATCTCTCTACTCAAAAACACATCCAGAGGGACTGTAGAGTGATTCACACCCACAACTGCTATGGGAAACCGTTTGCACTCATAGTGTAACAAGCCAACACTGATTCACCCACATAATTACAGGCAGACACTGATTCACAGCTACTGCAACTGCAGACAGACTGACTCACAATCAAAGCAACTGCAGACAGACTCAGGCTCACAATCACAACTGGAAACACAACCGTGCTGTCGATATCCATGGCCCGCAATTCCATGTACACACCAACCTCTGGAAAGCTGGCCAGCAGTGCAAACACTGCGCACCGAGCCCTGCTGGTTTTTTGCTGGCGCTTTTGACCTTCACCCCAGAGGCACCTTTCCTTCGCTGATGGAACAATCCCCACACCTCAGCAGCTGTCCCTGCCCCGGCAGCCCCCGCAGGAGCCCAGCACGACTGTCAGAGCCTGGCCCCAGGAGCAGATTGAGCCACACGATGCACACAGGCACGGGGGGTGTATCTGGTGCAAGGCATCCCTGTACATCCACTCCAATGCCACAAACGGCTGCGCTGACTCCGTGCTTCCAGAATATGAGTAAATGCAAGCCAAGTACAATACATTTAGCCCATGGGCAAAAGAGATGGCAAAAGACTCACCACTGGGCAAAAGCCTGAAAAGCTGGATTATTTACTACACTCTCTGGCTGGGTATGTAATTATGTCAGTGTTCAGCCTGGGTATTGTGCTACTTTTTGTAAACAGTTGGCAGGAATACTCTGACTGAGATGAGGGGCTGGGCTCTGTCTCCAGTGTTGAGAGAAGCAGGCTGAAGAGGACATGGTCTACTTAGACAAAAAGAAACTGAGGTGAAAGAACACATTAAGCACGAAAAGACAGAGGAGAAGCTGAGAGCGAAGTGGGACAGGTGGCAGTCTACAGACAAAGGGAGAGGAAAGGAGAAAGAACAGAAGGAGAAAAGCTCCATGATGCAGACTTGTGATAAGAAGCTCCAAAGCGAAGAAAAGCAGCAGTCCCCCAGTGCCGAGGGTGTCTCGCAGCAGCGCAGACAATGCATCTGTGCCTCCCCACGCGCTGGGCTCGGCTGCACGCTGAGAACCAGGAGGAGATTCCGGGGGAAAGGACACAGCAGCCTCCAGGCGAGCGTGTGCCGAGGGCCCAGGTGCAGCCGCAATCCCTCCAGCTGCTCGCAGCTCTCTCGGGAAGGAGCAGCAGGGTCAGGCTCGAGCATTCCTGCCTCTGTGCACTGCGGGGCACCCGGGCACCGCGGGCACAGGCTGAAGGGCAGGCTGGCCAAACTCCACCGAAACAGCGTCACCTCAAACCCCCCAAAATCCTGCATCCTCCAGGGTGAGGAAAAAGTTAAGAGAGACTACAGAAAGGAGAAGACTTGCCTGAACCACAAGTAGCATCTTCTAGTTGTGGGCTGGTCCTGCCTCAGCACCTGGTGTTTTTCTTCTTTGCACTCCCCAGAAGGGCACTGAGGGGATGGAGAGGTGAGGGAGCAAACCTGCTCTGCTGCTGCCATCAGAACGGCTCGGGTGAGCAGCCACTGGGAGCTGCTCTTGCCAGCCCACGGCAGCGGGATTCTCACCAGAGGGTCCTGGTTCTCTGTTTCTGTCTGGGGACGCTGCTGCATTTGCAGCCAGTCAGCAGCAGATTCGAGGGAGACACTACAGATGCAATTGGACAGGGAAATGAACTATTTGTTCAATTGTACTTCTCTTGTCCAGGCGAGAACCATTCTGGCAGAAGGCAGAGCGAGGAACAATGGATAAGTGTTGCAGTGGGGACTGTCTGCCACTTAATTGCATTAGGCTATTCCTTTTTAATGATCCATATCTCTGTCCTAGTAACTGTGGGAGGAGAAAAGACCTGGAGCTCTCTTCCCCTCTCCCCTCATACCAGCCTCAGAAACTGCAGCCCCCAAAACTCCTTTCCCTCCCCAGCCCAACACTGCACCTGTGCCCATTAGGCCTGGCTGCAGGATTCAGGGGGAAATTTGACTTCGCTTTACTACACCTTTCTCCCCGCTCAGCCCTTCCCCTGCACTCCCCGTCCGGCTCCAGCCAGGGCGGCTCAGGATTCTCCTCCTCCAGGCATTTCCTCCCGCAGCCGCTCTCCCCGTTCTCCCGCCGGCAGTGCCAGGCGGGCGGGCTGGATGCCCGGCGGGGAGCACCGGGGCACGGCTCCGCTCCGGACCGACACGCGCGGGAGTTGCTGCGGGAGCGGGGATGCTCCGAACCCGCGGCCGCCCGCCCGAGCCCCCCCTTCCCCCGCCGCTCCGCCTATTGTCCGCCGACCCCCCAGACAATACCCGGGGGCCGGCGCAGCCCCCGGCAGCCCCATCCCATCCCCGGCCCGGCTCCGCGCTGCCCCCCGCGTCCGCCCCCGCCGGAGCGGTTCTGCGCGGGGAGCCCCGGGGGAGCNTCCCCGCGCCCCGGAGGAGGGTTTACCCACCCGCTTTGTGCCGAGCTGCCCGCCCCGCAGCGTAGGCAGCGGGGACGGGTCGCTGTCGCTGCCCCGGTTTGGGGCCACCTCCCCAAAAGCGATGGATGCCCCGGGGTCCTCCGCCCAGCTCCGGCCTCAGAGCACCGCCATCCTTTAGGCGCAGGAGGATGAGCAGAGCAGGGCTGGCTGCTCCCTACCTGTTGAAGGGGGGAGCTGCTCGAGGCGCTGATGCTCCTGCGAGGAGGTGGGCAGCACCCGGAGCTGCCTCCGCGCTGCCAGGCCTGGCCGAATCCCGGATCTTCCGCCGGGGCAGGGAAGTTTGGCCCGCAACTTGGGATTGCCGAGGCTTATATCGCAATAAAACGATAGGCAGAGGGGAACAAATGCGGGAAGAAGGGGAGAGGAGGAAGAGCGGTTCAAGTGCAGCGAGGAGTAGGCAGCGAAGGCAAGGGCAGAAGCGGTGTGGAAATGCAGGGAGCCCAGAGGAAGGGCTGGCCAGAGCTGGCTGGGCTTGGGGAGGTTTTGCAGAGCCACACGGCAGCGAAGCCGGGAAGGCGAAAGCTGACAGTAAGGCGCACTCAAAATATATTGTCCCTGCAGAGCTCTCCTTGTTAAACACACACTGCAAGGCTCAGCCGCAGTTGACTCCAAGGTACAGAACCAGCCCTCCATCACTGAGGGTGCGGGGGGAGAGAAAGGAGCATCACTGCAGGCATTGCTGACCACCCCAGAGCTCCTCTATGAAATACTCCTGGTTTTGAATACTTAAAGTAACACGGAAACATACTTCAGGACAAGAGCCCTCAAGGCATGGGTGATTAAATCCAATTTAACTGTCAGTTCTCTGCACTGAGGTATTAGAAAATGACCCAGTTCTTCCTTCCAGGAGAAAGTCAGGGGCAATCATGGTTCTACCTCATCCCTGCAGACTACAGCCATCCTGACTTTGGTGAGATAGGAGCACTTATCATGACATTCCTGGACAGTAGGAAGAGAACCTCATCTCTCTTTCAAAGCCAAATTTCAGCTGCCTGTGATCTGAGGATGGTCTTTACTAATCCACGTACCCAGATGTATCTGTAAGGTTAAATACCAGTAGAGTTCTACTGGTACTCTGCTGGGCAGGGTCCAGAGGCAAGACCTGAGGAGCTCACAAGATCTGAAGACCAACATCTCGAACAAAAACTGGTCACTGCCCCCACAATCAAATCTGCTGTCTTTTAGACCAGAGCAGGAAGCGTCTTTAGTGTTACTGCAACACTTGGCTCTCTTACAGGAACTGTGAACCACCACAAGCCGCAATCAAGATAAGTTTCTCCAGGTCTCACCATCACATCTGACCCCAGACAACGGAGATTAAATACTCACAGGACAATTTTGCAGCAGCAGCAAGAACTTCGAGTTGTTATTTTCTGTCCTCTGAAAAATATTTTGCCCGAGCAGCAGAGATCTTACTTTAGAGATCTCATGTGGACAGCAAACATTTTAATTGTCCTTAGACTGTTCACACACAAATGACAGCACCCAGTACATGGTATAGGGCTGTTGCCATTTTAAAAAACTCTGTTTCTGCATTGAATTCCTCCTGCCATAATATAAAGCATCACTCAAGGAGACAGCTGTGTGTGCACGCCAGCAGAGGAGCTTTTTGCTGGTCTCCAAAACTAGGACAAATCATAGGATCACAGGAAAACTCATACTGGAAGAGATTTCAGGACATCAGCAGCTCATCCAACCTCCTACTCAGGGCATGGTCAGCTAAGGAAGAGCCCTGCGAGCAACACAATTTGGCCACACTTCTTCACATGGAATTCCTGCTTACATCCACGTTTCCTCCAAGACACATCTTCTGTTCCTCATTTATATGCTTGTGAACGAAAGAGTGTTGGCAAGAGAACAGGGAAGAGCCCAGAGGGAGTCCCAAGGCACAGCTATTCCCTTGGCTAACAGCCCCAAGGATCTGGGCCACCATCTTCCCACTGGGAAGGGATGCTCCACTGGAGAATACACCACGGTGACCATGCCCAGACATGGGACCTGGCCTACTCAAGGACATTGATGGCCTCGAGGCGGAGAGCAGAAATGGTCCTAATAGTTGTTCTTCCTCCTTTCCAAACTGATTCAGCTGCTGGCATGAGCTGCCTTGGATATGAGAAGAGGCATGAAACAGAATCAGTGAGACAGGCATATCCGGAGACAGAAGTGACTCAGGATTTTCAATGGCTCACATTGAAGAATGTTCCAAGATTTACACATTTAAGTAGTGCTAACATCAGTCAGAAGCAATGAAAAACATGCTTCTCTTGAGGCCTGAGCAACAGTCATACACGCTTCCCCAAGAGCAGCTTCTCTCACTCTGCCCTGAGATGCCTTCATCAAACACTGCCTCCCCTGCTCAGGGGTCTCTGACACTGCCAGCAGCCTGAACTAGTCTTGGGCATAAGGCCCCTTATTGGAAGAGCTTCTCCAAGAATCTGAAAATCAAGTTGAATCCCTCCCCTTGTAGCCACAGCACACACCAAGTTCTTACAAAGGTGGGGAAGAGACTAGCTGGAGTCAGACAGAAAAGAAAGCACCACATGAACAGTGAGTTGCTAAGAGCAGAGCAAGAGGTGCAGCATCCAAGAAAGGTACACCTCCCAAATTAGGAGGACTGTGCATGTGCACTTTGTAACCCTTTCTGCCCCTCCAGATGTGCTGAGCCACGCCAGAATCAGCTCTTGCAAATCCTTGGCAGAGCAGGCACCTGTGCACCACAGCAAGATCTGCTTCCAGCTGCCAAACCATTAACCAAAATATCCACCAGTTAAAGCTCTCCTGGAGTAGAGAGGCTGCACCAGAGACCCCAAAAATCTTCATGCCCCTCATGATTTGCTCACCCCACCTGTTAGCCCTGCAGAGACATCGAGGGAGGCTGTGGAAATCCTCCTTTATCCCAGCCAGTGCAGAAAACCAACTGACCCGTGAGGGAAGTGAGTGCTCCCACCATCTGTATAGTGCACAATGAGGGAATTAAAGACATAAGGGCTATCCAGCAGTAGCACAGGAGGGGTTTGGACAACAGGGGATGCTGTCAGGATGGAAGGAAGAGGCTTTGGCCAGGGAAGCAGGCATTAAGTAGCTTAAGAAGTCCAATTTTAGACAACCTTTTCTCTGGGGGGTATGGGGAGTGTTATCAATACCTGGTTGTAATTGCTTTGATCTCTGCTCTATTCAGAAGTAAAGGTAACCCTCCATTAAGAGTATCAGTCTCTGTGGATACATTTATCAATTTAAGAGACATAAAAACATCTTGTGAAACCTGTAAGCAATTATCTTTTAATGCACCACTCCATCATAAGGCTTTTAATTTCTTTTTTAGATTATATAACCTCCCCGTGTCTGCCTTTACCTGCTGGAACACCTCCCTGAACTCTGGCACACTCCAGCAGCTCACGGCTTTGAGGCAAAACCCTTCTTGTGGTGATCAAGGTTAAAATATGGCTGTCACCATATTATTGAAGAGTAATCTCTCAAAACGGAAGTACAGCAGCCTGGGAATACCTTGCTAATAATTAGCGAAGCCTTTCCCTCCCATCAACCTGCTCAAAAAGCCAGAATAAAAATCTGCTTGGTTTTAGGTCCACACTGCAGTGCCCTTGAACAGAATGGAATTGCAGATTTCAGCCCTACAACAGCCAAGCAGGAGGGTCCATTCTGCAGGGGCAGGTTGGAGCAGGAGCTTAGGGATGTGCAGCAAACCTGCAGGACACACAGCTCTTGGGGGCAAGCCCAGGCCATCCCCATTCTTCCCACCCTACACCCAAAGTCAGCATCCAAGGAAGCTGGCTGCAGTAATGTTGTAGGGAAGGGCTGAGCCAGGGCAGGAGGGCAGCGTGCTGGGGGGGACACGTCCCAGTAACACCTCCACAGGGGCACTGGGAGGCACAGAGCAGCTCCAGGGATGAAAGATCATCAGCACAGGGAGGGCCCTGCAGTTACAAAGGTCCTGCTGGTGTGCAGGCACTCGCCTTGGCACGGAGCAGCTGGCGTGTGGAGAAAACAGGGCCCAATGCTGGGCACAGCGGAGTCCTTTGTGCCAGTCCTGCGTGAGGGGGTCCCTGCAAGCTGACATTCACTTTGGAGCCCTCTCCTGCTGCCAGGGAAAGCAGCCAGCCTGCAGACAGGTGGCTGGAGCAGCCAGGAGGCCAGAACAAAGATACTCTGCCTTGCCCTGGAAGCTGCTGGTCACTCACCGCCAAGGAGCACCATGATGATGTCCTGCTTCCCAAAGAGCTGGGAGAAGAGAGCTCTTTTCTCCCATTGCCTCCTACTCTTAAAGCACCCAAGGACTGCTCGACAGCCTTACAGACCAAACTCTTGTCCCACTCCGCTGGTGTCACCTTCTCCCTCTCCATCCCCACGTGGCAGCTGCCCCTTCTCCCCACCTGCCCGCTCTTTGCAACCGGAGCAGCGTCAGAGCTGGCTGCTGCCGGTGCTTTATTAGCCCATCTCCATGGCAACTCGCCTCCAGCTCCACTCGGAGAGACCCCCAGCTCCTCTCTGCCATAAATCAGCCACCCGCCTTCATCCTCGGTCGGACGCGGGGTCACGGCTGGCCCCGGATGCCACTGTCCCAGCCTCCCAGCTGGGGCTGCTGTTTGCCATCTATGGCACCACGTTTTCACCCCTCAAGCAAAGTCTAATATCCATCCAAAGAGGCAGCATCCAAAAGCTGGTGGTTTGGTGCCACCCATACAAACCAGCGCGGAGCTGGAGCTCTGCTGCCTTTGGGCAGGGAGCAGAGTGCAGGGACAGCCCCCACAATAGCACTGGGCTGAGAGAAAGGCACAATATCTCCTTCCCCTTGGGAAGGCAGCTGCTTCCCCTCCATGTCCCTGGTGAAGCCCTCGAAGCCTGCCCTGAGGGCACAAAAGCCACCTAAAATGCCGTGCTCTCCCTGGTGTCCCCAAACCGCTCAAGAGCTGTTTTACCCCAGCACAGCTCAGAGCAGGTGACTACAACCTGCTGCTGCCCACAAGAACACACTTGCCCCACATGCTTTTTCCTCATGGGAAGGGGCTACAGGACGTGCTCCTTTCACCCTCTCAAACGCACAGCTAAACCTGTTCTTGCTGCTGGAACTCTCCCCCTCTAAACCTCAGAAAACGGAGAGAGCTTTTGCTTTGCATCCCACGTGTTACGCAGCTTGTCACTTCATCCATAAATTCCAAGCACCTGATGATGCTGGGACTGAATCCCGGCAAAACAAACGCAAAGGTGGCTCCTGCCACCAGAAGTTCAGGCAACTGAAGAAGCAGCCTGGCAAAGTGAGCGAGAAAAATTATCATTTTCAGAAGCAGTTGGGGCACTGCAGGGCTGTGCTGCTGGGAGGGTGATGGGCTAAGGCACAGCCATCCAGTGCCTCACCTGAGGTCACTCACAATCCACAACCAAACATGTGCTAGTGGAAAAGATATTTTTTTCCTCACCTTTCCACATGCCCTGAGAGGAACTGATCTATGTAGCTACTGATATATAGTCCCAAGGGATGCTTGCAGTGTTTCCACACAAGACCACAATCTTTGTTGCCTTAGGTGGGGGTTCCAGTGTATCTGAGGTTTTACCAACAGCTTAGACGTGCCCAAGGAAACCCAACAATGACCATTAGGATGGCTGTATATCTTCATTTCACACAGATGCTCAACGTGCATACCCACACAACACCTCACAGAGCTAAAAATCCCTTCCTGCAAGGCACTGCAGAGCTCTAGGGCTGTGTCTAGGCAGATCCTGGTAAAGCAAAGAGCTGGAGTCTTGTTTCTATGACAAAACATGTCATCCAAATCTCCAGAAGCCAGGTCCAACTACATGGAGAAGTACCAGAGCTCTTTTAGCAGGGGGAGCTGTCTCGAAATTCAAAAGCTATGTGCTGGCAGTGGAACAAATTCATAAAAGCTAATGGGCCTGAAAGAGACTGTATTTGTCCTGCAGTCCCTTGGCAAGAGCAAAAATAAACCTGGAGAGAAAGACCTGTTCACATACTCCCTGTTTTCTGTTCTGCAGTTACAACAGCAGCATCAGTTCAAAAATCCCCCTGTGGAGTCATAAGGTTTTCCATGCCTCAGCATTTCTATTTCTAACATTGCACATGCTTGTCAACTCCAAATATTCTTAAACAATTTAGATACCTAACACCCAAATCAAGTGCTTACGAAGGCTGGCTTTGAGAGTCCCTGTTTGTGCTTGTTTTTTTTCTGATCCAGGGTCCTTCTGAGTTTTTCTCTGCACCCACAAAGCTGCGAACTCAATTTTTATTCAGAAGGAATAGAGTGGCATGGAGCCAAAAGCTAGAACTTGAAACAGGGCCAGATATGAGGAGGTTCACACTAAAAATTGCTGGGGTTGACAACGCCAGCTGAAGCGTTTGGAAGATGCCCTCTGTTCGTGTTTCATGCAATATGTGATACCAGGTCTTCCCTCTGCTGCAAATACCCTCCTCAGCTTTCTTTGTTAACTCAGAGGAGACCCTGCTCTCATCACAGCTTCATAAACTGAGCTCATTTTACAGTTGTTGCTGAGCTTTGGGTGCAAAGGCCATTAGGAGAATAAATCTGCAGGGAAGAGTGAACTCTGGTGCACTCAGGACCTACCACGTCTGGACTCCGAGTGTACTTCCCTCAAAACAGGCATCTCAGGGTCCTCTCCATCAAGGAGGAGAGTCACCCATGTGCAGTGGGGTTGTAGATAGAGCCTGTCAGCAGCAGAGGAGAAGATTCCCAAAGACCTCAGTTGAACCTGCTCCTTTAACAAGAGCTCCAAATGTCACCACGCTGCCTGTGCCGTGGTCCCTGGAAGGACTCAGATGTTGTCACGTTTGGTGCAGTTTACAGGGAGTACAGGAAGCTGAGGCAATGCCTAACAGTGAGTGGGTTTTATCAGCTCTAATTATCTGAAAAAAAACCAGCAGAGACCCAGGTGATAAGAGCTCTTCACTATATTAAGGTGGCCACTCCAAGCCCTGGCTGCTGGAGCCACCCTCATGGAAGCTGAGGCTGAGCCAGCAGCTCAGTGGTTAATGAAAGGAGGAACTGCTCGGAAATGGTTTGTGTGTTAGCCTTGTCCTGGCAGAAAGGCACAAAAAAAGGAGCAGTTCAGAGCCCCAGGGCTCTCCTGTCACTCCCACAGCTCCTCATGCTGCACCATCTGCACAGCTGGTGCCAGGGCTGGGGGACTGGTTCAGCCTCAGTCCAACTCCCGGCCTTCCCTAACTTCCCCAAGACTGATGGAGACCCCCACTCTCTGCAACACACCCAGCCACATGCATTAGAGGCCCCAGCACCAGTTTGCTGCCAGAACTGGGCCAGCACCAAGGCAGGCACGAGGCTGTGGGTCCCAGGGCGGGCAGCTGGAACTCCTCCCTGGCACAGCGCTCTGGAGGATCCAGCTGGAGCTGTGACTACAAATGTACAGCTGATCGTCAGCGCTCTCCCAGGGCCTGCCTGCTTCAGGAGGGGGGGTTTGGTGTAAGCAGGTCGCAGACAAACAGCCAGGGGAGTTGTGCTTTTGGTGACAGGAAGGCTCACGGCGGAGCAGAACAGCTCTGCACGGGAGGAAGCGCCACAGGGCACGGAGACAGGCAGATGTTCTGCTGCTCTCAGTGCCTGGCAATGGGACATGGAGCCTCTGGAAATGCAGCCTGCCTCAGCCAAGTAGGAAAACGCAGACCCAGGGACACTCAAAATGAGAAGAGAGATGCTGTAACTTCCCCCAAAGCAGCAATACTCACCACAGGCCAAGCTGTGTGATCCAGAACAGGATACGTGGCAGGAAGCCCTGAAGCTGGTTGGGCTGTGTGGTTTCCACTCCGTATCCCAAAGCCCACCAGCATTCAGTACTGGGAAATTTAAACCAGCAGCTTTTCCTATGTCTTCTCCCTCCCACACCAGCTGAAAACAGTTAGAACAAAACAACATTGGTCAAAACCTACCAAAGATTCAGGTTAGTTGTTTCCTTCATGTGAGGTGCTGGGCTATTCTGGTGACTCCACAGCAGCAGCCAGAGTGAGTTGGGGTCCTGGCTCTGAGTGAGCCCCAGTGCTGACAGAATTCACCTGCAGGGCTGGACTTGTGCCCAGCAATGTAGAAAGACCCAAACTTTGCAGGATTTACCAGAGCGAGCTTTACTTTGTTCCAGCTGATAGGAGGGGAGAGGATAATAGTGATCAGGATCCCTTCAGCTTCCCCCAGTCCAGCCAGCCCCACCATTAGGGAGGAGAGCTCCTCCTGTCTGGGAGCCAATGCACACACCACCCTCTTGATTTGTAATTAGTGGAATAAGAATGCTCAGTCAGCTGGGAAATCTGCCTGAGTAAATGACATCCTCAAGTGCTTTCTAATCCGAGGAAGGCAGCCTCTCACTTCACTGAGCTAATGGGCTGCAGTGGGGGGCACCAAAATTTCTCCTGTGGACCCACATGCACCCAGGACCACTCCTTTAGCTAATTCTCCCTGCCAACAGCCCCAGCTGGTCACCTGGGTGTAGCTGCTAGGTCCTGCCAAGAGTTTGTGTCAGTAATTAATCTGCCTCAGCCTCACAGCACTTGCTCCCTCCTCAAGGCAAAAGCTGGTTAAGGAATGGCCCAGGCGGAAAGGACTCTTGGGTCAGGGAATGTGGGAGCTGCAGAAAGCCCAGAGGCAGGTTCAAGGGCAGCTGCAGTGCTATTTCTGTGGGACAGGACTTGAGAAGTGAAGGAACAGAGGTTATGAGTCAAGGCAGGAGCTGCACAGCACCTGGCAAGTCACACACTGGAATAATGACTAAAATAACCCTCTGCCTCATCTCTTTTAAATTCAGATGCACAGGGGAATCCATCAAGGTAATTTATGGTGTGTAGCTCCTGAAATGCCAATCAAAGAAAGCCCAGAGTAACAAGAGTGTTAAAAGGGACCTCATTGATCACTATCTCCACAAACACCGGCTTAATTCCTTCAGTCCCGGTTAATCGGGCTACTTTGTTACTTTTCTTACACGAAAGATCAGTGGGAAGCATTAGGCATTAGCTATGCCACCCCCAGGAAGCTTCCCTGGTCTGGAGGGGGGCGATGGAGACCGTGTTTGGTGATGTGGCACATCTCAAAGGTCCTCAAAGGGCCCCAGACAGAGCTTGTCAAGAGGACGGGGGTTTTTTTCCCCTCTTCCGTAAGTGGAAATTTCTCCGCATGAAAACCACCAGGATTTTGATGAAAACCTGACAATTAGCAGATGCAGAGATGATAATTAGGAAGGCAGAGAGAAAAGAAAGAGCTCTGCTAAATTCCAGGAGCCCACAGTCCCGTTCCACAGAGGGAGCGGGCTCACGTGTTCTGCCAGGAGCAGCAGAAGGGACCTTGCTCTGTGGATCTGCAGAGCTGCATCCATCCAACGTGTCAGGAGCTGTGGCAGGAAAAGAACCACTCCAGCAGCTTCTCTTTCCACCTTCTGTTTAACAACACAAGCTGGGTTTCCCTAGGCCTGATATATTTTTGCTCTTTATTTGCCAAGAAAGCCCCTCTGGCCTTTTTGCATGGACTGATGTGCTGCTGCATTGCTGTGAGCTGCAACATCCTGGAAAGGGTTGAGATAGCAGGAGGTAACGCACAGATCAGGACTAGATCTGGTCTTATTAAATAGAATAATTACCGACCTGGAAGAGGGAATAAGCAGCACATTAATTACGTTTGAAGAGGATCTGAAACAGAGGAGCTGCCAACAACAAAATTGAAAAAAATTATATAAAGAGGAGGGGAAAAAAAAAAATCAAGTGGGAAGAAAGCAGAACCTATGAGAAGAAAAGACACTGAAGAGAAGCTGTGGGGGAAGGAGGAGGTTTGGCTCTACTTCACCCCAACAGCTCCAGAATTTGGTTATTTCTACCTTTTCCCACAAAGCCAAAGCAGCCCCCAGGCAGAAGAGGCCTTTGGCAGACCATTGGAGGAAGACAAGTCCTCCCAGGTGTTTTACTTCAACACTGTTAGGAAGGAATGGTGGAAGCTTTTTCCCCAGATGAGAAACCTTTTACCGAAGGGCCATTTTGTCAACCTGCAAAGATTCATCCAAATTCAAGGTTTTTCCTGCAGGGCATGGCAGCAAGGTTCAGCAAGGCGGCCCTGCATGCAGCCCAACACAACACACCTGCAAAATTTCACCCCTTCCTATTTTTTGGGGGGGTGTAGGGGTTTAGTAAAGCAGTCTTCAGATGCCAAAGAAGCCAGGGAGGGTCATGCTGCAGGAGGGCTTTTGCTGAGCAGCAGGATAACTGGATGAAGCTACAACTTCTCCAGGACTCAGAAAGTCCAAGCGATCACCCTCAGACGGGCATAGACTCACACTCCTCAATCAAACTGCAAAACAAAAGGGCAAACTCCCTCTCCCTGCCCTGACAGTGGCAGCATTTCCAGCCTCCCCGTGGCTGTCTTAAAGCAGCTCCACATTATGCACTCTGATGCAGAACACTTTGTCGAGGATTATATCTACATCCAAAGGTGATGTTTCAGCCGGCCTGCCTTGGGATTGCCGGTAGAATGACATCACCACTAATTAATCAGCCTCTGTGCAGACATTCCTCAAATCCCCTGGATTCAAAGCGCAGCAATTAGTCACATTTCCCAGCAGGAATTGCCGCCTTCCTTTTCACTGGGACTGCTCCCCCAGCTCTCACTGCCATCCGTGCGCTGTAGCTGTGTTGCCGAGCCAACCCGAGCATCGATCCACGAGGAAAACGATCACATGGCATTGCTTGAAGTCCATATCATTATCCCTGATAGAGTGTTGGCCAACATCACCATTAACAGGAGCAGAAATGCCAGGGACAAAGGAACGTATATTTCCCGTACTGCTGCAGGGAGCTGGACTCCACTCGGCCCTGAACCAACCTGAGTGCCCTTCAGAAAGCACGCACCGAACACCCACAGTGGGAGTAAATCTGGTTTGGGGGGAAGTGCACTCAGATGTGGTAGGTCCTGAGTGCAGAGCTCACTCTTCCCTTGGGATTTCTCCTCCAGCACCTTTGTGCCAGGAGGCTGCTGCTGTTTGGTGGCAGCTGTAAACTGAGCTCAGCTTCTCCAGCTGTGATGAGACCAGGGTCTCCTTTGAGATGACAAAGAAAGCTGAAGGAGGTATTTGGAGGGGTGGGAAGACCTGGAATAATTAAAAAAAGGACAAGGAGGAGTTCGGTGGCTGACAGCTCTACCTGTAAGCACGGGGATTTTGGGATTGGTGGGGGAGGTAGGAACAGCTCAGACAAGGCCACACTGGTCAAATGCCGGGCTGAAGACACAGGGCTTTGAGTCATAAAGAGCAGCCAGAGCACGTGGGGAGGGGAGCAGAGCCCATAAACACTGCGATGGCCACGAGTGTCTGCTGCCAGCAGCCTGTGAAGCCTCTCCAGGAGCAATATCCACGAGGTCAGAGAGTCAAGCACTCCAATCAGGAGTGCCAGGATTCAGAGCAGCCCCGGTGCCCTCGTACACAGATAGAAGAGCAGCAAATTACGAGAGTGTTTAATTACAGAATCCCCTTACCTCACCAGAGCACCTCCAGCTCTTCCAGCCAGCCAGATGTATCCACCCCAGACGGAATTAGCACAATGAAGGAGCAGCAGTTCCTGTTTACAGGGAGCTGCTATTTGTAGCTGATAATGAGGGACAAACAGCAGACAGCCAGGGAGCTGCAGGGAGACAGAGGATGCTGCTCTGGTGAGGGCACGTTGTGGGAGCAGGTGCTGCCTCTGGCTCTTACACGAGGATTTGATCCCAACTTTCCGTAGAGAGCCACTTGCTTTGATTCCCAGAGGTGTGAGAGACCTCCTGGGTCTGACTTAGAGGTGTGCCAGGCACCCCTTACTCTTACTCAGGGGCAGCTGCCCTGCAGAGAACCCTCTGGGGTCAAGTATTCCAAAATCACGACCCCAGAGATCACCAGCTTGACAGCCAAAAGCATCCAGTGCTCTCCGTGCTTGAAGCTCTGCATGTCAACTCTCACAAATTTAAAGAGAGGCTAAAAATAACCCGTCTTCCAGTAGTGGTGGTGTGAAATTAAATTCATTACCATGTGTGAAGCACTCAAATACAATAGTGATGAGTACTACCGGGCGAAGGAGCAGATTGTACAATAGGCAAGGGAAAAAACCCTAAAAGCCACATTGAATGCAAGTGCTCAGAGAGGCAGAGGTGCTGGAGAGAAGATCAGTGGGGGTCACATAATTGGGCTGCATTGATGCATATGCACAGCAAGGGGTGGGGTAAGGTAAGAGAGGCAGATTCAGTTTTCATCTCCCTGAACTTCAGGCGTCACTGCTAAAACGTTTCAGTGACATCAGCATGCATAGCAGAGAAAAGCTTGGTAAAGAGCAGAAGGTTAAAAATAAGTGTGGAAAAAAAAAACCCAAACAAAAAAAGCACAAACAACAACAAAAACACCACAGAAAAACAAAAGCAAAAAACCAAACCAGAACCTAAGCACTACAAAAGAAAACTTTCGGGCCAAAAAGACTAATGAAATCAAGGTAGAGAATACCAGGTTTGCAAAAAAACTCAGCTGCTGACAAGGAAGCACAACTCCTTGAAAAGGTTAATCTAAGAGCCTAAGAGTACTTCATTTACTCTAAAACCCTTGGCTGTAAAAGATAAGAGATCCAGAATGTAGAAGTCAGGGGAGAGGAACAGTGGGCAAATAGAAAGGTGGAAAGGCACACGTATTAAAGCAGAGATGACATCCCAAAAGCTCTGTGAAAGCAGACCCCAGACATCCTAAAAACCATTGAAAGCACACCCAGCAAGCTCTGCTAACCCCTCCTACGACTGCCACACCAATGAGGTCTCACCACAGGCTCTGGGGAGGAATTTTCAGCCATCTGATGCCTTTGCCTGGCTTGGATTCTGCAGCTGCGGCTTGAGCCTGACAGAGCAGCAGCCAGCTGTCCTTGGCCTCCAGCCCACAGCAAACACATCTGGAACAGCTGGGGATGGCCAACTGCTGTTGGCCAGGAGAGGATTCATCATGTGGATTTAATATTCTGCCTTCCATGTGATGTTTTTGATGGGGAGTGTGGAACAGCCACACTTGTGGTCACCTGGGTGGCCTCTGCTCTGGACGTGGCACTTTGTGCCTGGCAGCCCATGAAGGCTCCCTGGGCCACCTGCAGCTCTTGGCTTCCTCAGGGAATTTAGTCCTTCCTGCTGGAGGCTCCTGCAGGCAGCTTGCTTTCCATCCCAGTCACCCTCAGGTAGTTTGGTTTGATTCTTTATGGCCCATCTTCAGAGCACCTTGCCCAGGACACCTTTGTTTTCCAGTATTTTGCCTCCTGTGAGAGTTCCCAAGGGATGAAAACTTGATAACAGCCTTGTTCTTTTTCACATTTATAGCACAACCCAAAGCTGTGTCCAGGGAAAGCTCTTTGCCTCAGTGTCCTCTGCTGTCCTTCAGCAGGGGGATCTCAGGTTTGCGCTCAGGATGCTGAGTGACACACTCAGAAATAGGATTACCTCAACAAATTTTACTTTAAAAATGTAAAATGAAACTTTTGAAAAACTGCATTTTTTCTGTAGGGTCTTACATTTCCACTTTAAGCTCTCTACAAGCCAGACCAGCAGTAAGAAAAATGAATTTTTCAGAGGAAACAGAACAATCTCTTTCAGCTCTTTTCTCCTTTTTATCCTTCTGTTTTCACCTGAGTGACAAAGAATCGGAATATTTGAGCAAGTAGTTACTGCCTTAGTCCCTTTCTTCATTCCCATTTTACTAGCCTGAAAAGCAATGAGGGGTTTTCATCACTTCGAGGGAGCTGGAAAAGCCTGGTAAATCTTCCCATTAGAAGGTTAAAAAGATAAACCAGAACAAAAAAAGCTTTGTCTGGTGAAAATGGATGAGAAACCACCCATTTGAACCAGGTTCAACTCTTGTGCTTAGACATTCCTCTTAAAAAAAAAAGTAAAAAAAAAAAAGTGGAGAAAAAAAAAGTGGAAAAAAAAAAGGGGAAAAAAAAAAAAGGAAAAAAAAAAAAAAAAAAAATTANAAAAAAGTGAAAAAAAAAGAAGAAAATTTAGTACTTTCTGCTAAAGATACTTTTTTGAACCTGGGCTGATAATAGCAACCAGTTTGCAAAGTAAAGAAACTGCAAAGCTGCCTTGATTTCACAGGCAAACGTCGGGAGCCAGGCAGTGCTGAGCACTAATTGATGCAGAGCAAGGAACAGCCCCAGCCCTGGCCGCGAGGATGGGTCTAAGGAACACCCTAAATCCATGAGAGGTGTTTTACCGTGGGGTTGCACACCCGTGAAGGTACTCAGGTGCTGGGAGATGACGGCCTGCCCGAGTCCTTGCTGCTGTAGCATTTTTTGGTGAGGCCCCACCTGCAGAGCTGCCCCAGCCCTGGGATCCAGCACGGGAAGGACGTGGAGCTGCTGGAACCGGTCCAGAGGAGGCACCAGGATGATCAGAGGGATGGAGCAGCTCTGCTGGGAGGAAAGGCTGGGAGAGCTGGGATTGTTCAGCCTGGGGAAGAGAAACTTCAGGGTGACCTCATTGTGGCCTTCCCGTACCTGAAGGAGCCAATGAGAAACATGGAGAGAGACTCTTCGCAAGGGATGGAGTGACAGGACAAGATGGAATGGATTCAAACTGACAGAGAGCAGGTTTAGTTTGGATATTAGGAAAAAATTCTTTATTGTGAGGGTGGTGAGGCCCTGGCACAGGTTGCCCAGAGAAGCTGTGGCTGCTCCATCCCTGCAAGCGGTCAAGGTTGGATGAGGCTTGGAGCAGCCTGGNCAAGGTTGGATGAGGCTTAGAGCAGCCTGGTCTGGTGGAAGGTGTCCCTGCCCATGGCAGGGGGTTGGAACGAGATGATCTTTAAGGTCCCTGCCAAACCAGGCTATTCCATGGCACTGTGATGAGAACAGCTACACGTTTTCCTGCATTGCCAAGGGAAGGGAAACCACATCTGGGAAGGTGTTGGGCTGTGCAGGTCAGGACCTCTTTGCTCTGGCACTGATTAGCAGCAGAACACCCCATGTCAGGAGACCTAGAAAGAGGCATCCCTGAGAGGGAGCTCGCAGAGGGATTCCCTCAGCTATTCACACCCCGAGAGCCTTGGCAAGGCTCACTCTGGAAGCTGCAGCAGTACAGATGCTGTGCAAGCTCCCTCTGGGCCTTTTAGGCAGCGCCTGACTCAAATGGAAATCAATGCGAGCCTGGAGTCAACTGCTCCAGAGAGAAAAAGCCCAGCCCAGGCCAGCCCCGAGCCCGGGGCTCCTGTCCCTGGCACGAAGATGCTGTCCCAGAGGGGTCCAGGGCTGGAGGCACATCTGGACTGGGCTGGCCCCAACAGGCACTGCCACCACATGGATGTGACCAGCCCTGCCACCCCACAGGGAACGAGTGTCTCAGAATATCCTGAGTTGGAAGGGACACACAAGGATCAAAGTCTAACTCCTACCCCTGCACGAGACACCCCAAGAGTCACATCATGTGCCCGAGAGTGTTTTCCAAATACTTCTTGAGCTCTGTCAGGCTGGTGCTGTGCCCACTGCCCTGGGGAGCCTGTTCCAGTGCCCGACCACCCTCTGGCTGAAGAACCTTTTCTGATATCCAACCTAAACCTCCCCTGACACAACCTCAGGCCATTCCCTCGGGTCCTGTCATGGGTCACCAGAGAGCAGAGATTGGTGCTGTCCCCTGTGAGGAAGCTGTGGGCTTCTGAGCTCTGTCCTTCTCTAGGCTGAACAGACTGAGAGACTTCATCAGCTCCAGACCCTTCCCCACTCCTGTAGCCTCCTTTGGATGTTCTCTAACCGCTTTAGATCCCTCTTACATCATGGCAACCAAAACTGCCCCAGCACTCGAAGTGAGAGCAGAGCGGGACAATCGCGTCCCCGTCCTGGCTGGCGCTGCTGTGCCCGGTGCCCTCCAGGCCAGGGCTGGACAGGGCTGTCCGTGCCGGGACTCGCTGTCCCCCGGGACAGGTCTGGACAGGGCTGTCCGTGCCGGGGCTCGCTGTCCCCCAGGACAGGGCTGTCCCCCAGGCCAGGGCTGTCCGTGCCGGGGCTCGCTGTCCCCCAGGCCAGGGCTGTCCCCCAGGACAGGGCTGGACAGGGCTGTCCGTGCCGGGGCTCGCTGTCCCCCAGGACAGGGCTGTCCCCCAGGCCAGGGCTGTCCGTGCCGGGGCTCGCTGTCCCCCGTGTCCCCCGGGCTCCCCGCGCGTTCCGCGGGGTCTGGCGCCCCCTGCCCGCCGCGGGGGGGAGCGACAGCGGCCCCGGCCCGTCCGCAGATTCCGCAGAATTCGTCAGTTGGGTCGGAAAAAACCTCTGAGATCACCGAGTCCAGCCTCTGATGGATCACCACCTTGTCAAGCAGACCAAGGCACCGAGTGCCACGTCCAGTCTGTGCTTAAAGATCTCCAGGGATGGCGACTCCAGCACCTCCCTGGGCAGCCCATTCCGATATCTAATTGCGCTTTCTGGGAAGAAATTACTCCTGAAATGCAACCTAAGCTGCTCCTGGTACAGCTTATGTCCTCTGATCCTGTCCCTTGTTCCCTGGGAGCAGGGCCTGACCCCCACCTGGCTACTCCCTGCTGGCAGGGAGGTGTAGAGGGTGATAAGGACACCCCTGAGCCTCCTTTTCCCCAGGCTGAGCCCCCACACCTCCCTCAGCCTCTCCTCATGGCACCTGTGCTCCAGACCCTTCCCCAGCTTTATTGCTTCAGCAGCTCAATGTCCTTCCTGAACTGAGGGGCCCAGAACTGGGCACAGGACTCGAGCTGTGGCCCCAGCAGTGCCCAGCACAGGGGGACAACCACTGCCCTGCTCCTGCTGGCCATGCTATTTGTGATACAAGCCACATGCCACTGGGCTTGGGTTACCTGGGCACAGCTGGCTCATGGTCAGCCCCCATCAACCAGCACCCCCAGGCCCTTTTCTGCTGGGCCACTTCCCAACCGCTCTGCCCCAAGCCTGTAGCACTGGCACAAAGTTTTTGTTTTTGGGACAGGCCCCTCACAGCCCCAGCACAGTGACAAACAGGTTGCTGGGCAGCAGCAGTGACCCGGGTGTGCAAACACACAGCTGGTTTATTTACACATATTTATACTTGCAGAGAAGTGCTGGAACAGCAGGCAGGGAGCTCCCTGGCTCCTGAGGAAGGAGACTGAGTTCAGAGCCACTCTCTGGACTCCAGCAGAGCCAAAGCTCTCCAGTCAGATGGACACAGAGCAGCTTCCCTCACTCCCATCCATTTACAGATGACTTGTGGCAGCCCAGGGCTCCCAGAGTATCTTTGCGAGGCTCACTTGCTCATGTGAAAAGCTGTAAAACAATAGCAGTGTCACCTGCAGACACGTGCCAGCTGTTCAGGTCACCCAGTGCATTCCTGGTGAGTGGGCATGCCCACGGGAGACCTCTGCCTTCCCTTCCCCGATGAACTTCCATTTAAACTGAAGCTTATTCAAGCATTTGCATGGCAGTGATGCATGAAAGTGTCCCTCTGCAGGTAAAGTGACTGCAAGATGGCATTTTTGTGTATCTGGGATTTTTTTTTTCAAGCTGAGTTATGGATAGTTTGTTCTTCAAGTTGTTGCCTTTCCGTAGATTCAGAGCTACAATCTCTGCTGCTGCAGCCTGTCAACCTCCCCAGCAAGGTAAGGAGCAAAGGCAGGGGGCTAAACCCCACCTGCAGATCTTCACAAGTTCTCTGCGTATACAACTGTCCCAGCTGGACATCTGAGAAGTCACTGCCTTTGTTTTGGAGGGAGGGGGAAGTTCCATCTCCCTGCGCCCCACAGAAAGCTGGCAGCACCTCTAACCCTGGCACTGCTGAAGAAAAGGCTCCCTCACAAACAAGCTTTATCCCTGCAGCTCCCAACCAGAGCCAGGCAGCAACTCTGCACCAAGCGTTTGCCGGCTTAGGCTACCCCAGACACACCACGGGCTCACTGCAAGAGGCTCCTTGCTTGCCTCAGGCTCACCCTGCCCCACAGGCAGCAGGGCTCATGGAACTGGGGTCAGTCCCCTGCCCTCAGGGCCATCCCCACAGCCTCTCTGGCCCTATCCCTCTGTTTGCACCTATTTTAAGCCCCACACCAGCCATACCCTGCAGTAAGCTCCAGAGAGGCCCCATAAAACTGTGGGGTTTGCTTTTCTTCCCCACTAGAACTCCTTGGCCACTCACAGCTTTTGGGTTGAAAAGCCTCGGTTTCATCCCCAAAAGGAAGATCATTTTTTAAGAACTGTTCAGACAAAGTGTGGCATAACAGGGTATCTATTTCTTGAACAGATCTGTTTCCCTGCATTTGTTTGAAGTCTGACCTGATTATTCTTGCAATTGTATTTTTAATGCTCATCAGGTATCCTTAGAGAAAATGGAGAGTCACTTTTTTTAGATCACGCATATGTAATCAGACAAACAAAATATAGCTCATCTGCCCTGTTCTTCCCCTCTACAGCAAAAAGCACATCCTTAACCATTGCTCCAGAGAAAGCAACTGCTTCAGATGGGACAGAGCACCAGTTTCTGACCTGCCTTGGGCACTTCTGGTGCCATCTGTCTTCGTTGTAGGGACAAATGCTACCCTCATACCAGAATAAACGAGAGCCAGTTGTTCCCCTGTCACCCCTGAAGTTGCCCTACTCATATCGTGCATACAGTGCCTTCCTCCAGTATTGCTCTCACTTATTTCTACAGGTTTAATCTAGGTTTTTAAGGTGGCAAGTTCAGCTCCATGGGTACTTTGAGTCCTGTTTTATACAGTTTAATAATCAGTGCCCGGACCAGGCAGAGGCAGGGAGCATCACTCGCGGTTGGCACTTTGCAGTTGTGACCTTGCTGCTGAGAGGAGAGGGGCACTTGCTCAGCAGATGATGCAGCAGCAGGTCAGCGCTTTTGTGGCCGGGTCACCCCCTCCTTCAGACAACTGCTGACAAAAGCTCAGTCAGCCCAGCCCGCTGTGAACCTGGGACATCAGCAACAACCTGTGAGCACACCCCAAGTCCCTCTGGGCTGAGGCTCAGCGTGTGTCACAGCTCCTGGGCACACAGCAAGAGCCACAGAGAGCCCCTGACATCAGGAAATGCCCCCTCCTGCAGGTGCCTGAGCAGCTCAGCCCCAGCCCTCCGGGAGCACTGGGTGAGGTTTAATTTCATTTCCCAGCTTGGCTCTGGAGCAGCTGCTCCCCCCCAGATCAACATCCTCACCCAGTTCCTGCTGCAGCACTCCCTTCCCTGCTAAGAAACCTCTCAGCCAGGCAGGGCTGGGGTCGGGCTCAGCAAGAGGGCAGCTCCACCCTCCCATCTCAGCAGCAAGAGCCACAGAAACCCCCTCCAGAGCCAGGCTAGAGGCAGAAAGTTCGAGCTGCTGCAGAGTGCTGCCATAAGCAGAAACCATGGACACAGGCAGTCTCTGCACCTCATCAATCATCAGGAGGGGGCAGAGAACTAGTCACCATCTCATCAGTTAATTACAACTGTTAATCATATTTTCATTAACCTGAAATGAAGCTGCCAGCATTGCCCCTCTTTTCCCCCTGTGCCCCGAGTCCCATTTCTCAGAGAGCAATTCCCTGCCAGGCAGGACACGCTCTGTCCTTCACAACACACATCTGGCCAGCAATTTCTTGTTATCTTGCCTCTTTTCCACATCTCCACCCCTTCCTAGGCCTCAGTGGGCACCCATACTGCCTTTGACATGCAAGAAGTGGGTTTTTCCCCCTCACACTCTCCCAAACCTGCTCAGGATGGGTTCCCAAGGTCCTGCAAGGTCTGTGCTCTTGACTGTCAGACTTGCTGACACACTGAGCATGTTGCTACAATAACATGCCCCATTTACCCCTATTTTTTTTAAGATGACCTGGTCTATAAGCCTGCTCCTGTAAAGCCTTTTTAGCTCTCCATGTGTAAACAGAGCTATTGGTGCCAGATATTCCATGGGACAGACAGGAGGGGTAGGAAAACCTCGACTCTGCACAGGGCAGAAGGTCACTCTCTCCGTGAGGAGAAAGGGTGTTGATTAGTGTTAATTGAACACTTTGGATGCTACACCTTCCCCCAGCATACAGAGCAATAACGAGCAGTGTGACATTTGAGGTCCCCTTTGCCTCTGCTGTTACAGCACTGCGCCTCAGGGGACAACTCACCTCTGGGGTGAGATGGGGATTCAGAATTCCCAGGCATTATCTGCCCTCCTTCCCTGCTCCAGCACTCAGCTCCAGGCCTAGGGACCCCCTTTTCCAGGCTGAGGCACCACACCCCTCCTGTCCTTGTGCTCTTGGGGAAGCAGGCCCTGAGCAGAGCCATCCCCGAGGCTGCCAAGCTCAGGGCACCAGGCCTGTGGAGCAGCATTTAGCAGAGGCTGCGGAGAGGAAAGGCAGGAGAGCAATCCCAGATCTTGATCCCTCCTGCTCATCTTGCTCTGCTTCAGCCTCGGCCTGTCAAGGTCACTCCCAGTCTGGACTAGGTGGCTCAAGAGAGAGTGGTCACTACCGTGGTCCAAGCCGAGCCTTGCAAGGGGCAGGACAGCGCTTGTTCAGCCTCCAGAGCTGTGCCAGACTCCTCAGGTGGGGAGGCTGCACCTCTTCCTCCGTTTGCTTCATCTCTTCATCCACTCCTAACATTCCAGGGTGGATTCAACTCTCTGCCTGCAGGTCTGGGAGGATGTCAGAAAGGCAGCCAGGGAAGGGAGGAGAGCCAGGACCAGAGGCTTCAGGCTCTGCAGTGTTGCTTTTGCCTCCCTCTCCTCTCTCCCCCATCCTCCAGGAGCCTCAGATGTGCTAAGCAGCCTGTAAAGGTGTTAATGGGGAATGGATCACCCCTGCCACAATTGTGATGCACCGTGGCACCCAGGACAGAAATGAGACATAAAGTATGTACTCACTCTCCCAGTGTGAAAACTGCTGGGTTAAATATAACCGAGGCTGGCTGGCTCCAGGAAGCGTAGCTGATCTCTTCATTTGATGGCAGAGTGCTTGCTTTGCCAACCAGCCCTCAATCCCCACGGAGCCAGCAATTCCCCCTGTGCTAAATGTGGATTTACATTACCAGGTACGATAGAGGTGCATAAATTGCCTTCCTCATACATATTTCCTTGTAAAGTGTCACAACCCAGCCTCTCACCAGCCAAGCCGGGCTTTTGTTTTGTGTCCAATTAGGTTTTTCATTGGGCAAAAGTCACACTGGTTTCTGCAGATGCAGAACTGAAGGAAGGAGGTGCAAAGAGGGGCCAAGAAACCTTCGGCACCTCCCTGGCAGCCTCAGGGCAGCACAAAGCAAACAAGACACAGGACTGTTACTGGTTAGGACCTGTGGCAGCCTTGAGAATTAACATCTGCCTTCCAGTTCGACTTTTAGCCAGATTTCCTCTCCCTTTGGTGACGTGCTGGCCCCCAGACAGAGTCTTGGAGTGATGATAAGCTGCATTTTCAATACAGCATCCCCCTGACAGCATGGGCTGCTTGGCATTCACTCCAAGCCTTCCATGGGATCATTTGTAATCCCCTGGACTGGAGGGACAACTCTGGACATCCTCACCAGCTCCCACTGAGAGCTTAAATGCCAAATGAACACTCCCGGGAGCTACAGACCTGCTCCTCCAGCTAAGCAACTCCCACACCTTGCGCCCATGGTAGGACACTGCAGTGCTCACACCATTAAAAATGAAGCTGCACATGCAAAGCCCTCTAAATTCAGCATAAAGCTGGGTCAGGCTGACCGTGGGGGAGGACAGGGGAAGAAGGTGAGAAACAAGGCTTGCTTGGAGGATGGAGAAACACTTCTCTGCCAGCAGTGACCTTTGGAGTTTGAAGTTAGCCATGGGAAGAAAGTCCCAAAGCACACACTTTTAATGGCAGGGCTAATTAAGTACTGCTTTTCCTGCTGCTGCATTCCATGTCCGTTTGCATAGGCCCTTCTGTTTACAAGAGATCTATAAATCAAAATACAACCCTTCTAATAAGCTGGCCTTGCCAAACACCTCCTCTGCCTTCATCCAGCCTGAGTTATTGGGCTCATCAACTGAGAAGTGTCAACCAGCTGAAACTTCAGATTACCCTAGATAGAAAAAAAAAAAACCTTATTCAAATTATCCCTTCTGGCCTCAAACTCCAAGAGCTCAAACCTTCTTTGAACCCTTATCAAAAGTGCAGCCATTTCTTGTACCAGCCAAGCTAACTGCCAGCACCATAGGAACACACCACTCACCTTAAAAAAGTCAGCATTAATATTTACTAACTGAATGCAGGCTGCAGAACAGCTCTTATCTGTGCTGTTTAATTGTGCCAGCTTTAAGAGCAGCCCAATAAAGGCATGTCAGCAAGGCTTCTTTTTTTAAAGAGGGTGCCGAGGGATCTTGTTGTAAGCGAAGATCTTTGAGAAGAGCGAGGAGATTCATTGCATTAAGTGCACGCTAGAAAAGTGGGTTAGACAGAACTGCTCTCCCTGAGGGGCTGGCTCTGCCAGTCACCTGGGGAGAAGTATCTTTTAGAGAAAAGCCAAGCAATCCTCAGTACTACCCAATGAATTTAGGATCATGGCCCTTTGCCAGGCCAGTTGTCCCCCTCAGCAGGGAGCACTGGGTGGGTGGGGTGGCACCCTCAGCCCCCTCTGTCCATTGTCACAGCTGGGTGAGGACATTCCACCACAAAGGGCTACTGTCAAGGAAGCTTTCCCATCTGACCCTTCAGATGCCACTCCTGGGGTCACATCTGCACCACCGCTGGCACTGCTGGGACCGAAATCCCTTCACAGCTCCAGTGAACACACAGGTTCCCTGTTTGACTCCCTACGCCCCACACTCTCACTGCCAGACAATATTTTCATACTGGTTCCACTCCAGGTTTCCCATAGCAGAGTCTCAGACATCTGGTCCCTTTATTTTAACTGTGGCACAGCAGCACAACAGCTCAAGCCAAGGAGGGACCCCAACAAAGCAACCCCTGGGCTTGTCTGCCCTTGCAGTCTGTGCACCCATTTCCCACACACCCTTCACACCCGTTATGTTCCTCTGGGGCCAGTGGGGATATTTGGTCCAGGGTCTTCTCATTGGGTTCTCCAGAGTCTCTGGGTGACTGCCACAGCCCACACCTCCATGGCACTACAGCCTCAGCATCACCAGCCCTCCAGCTAATCCAGGTCATGGTCTGGAGAAACCCTGAAGAGCAGCTTCCAATACATCCCAGACCACTTGGAAGGCAAGGCCACACAGGGCATTTCCCAGCTTTCTTATCTCCGTGGTGCTTTTGTATCCCTTCATTTTATGGGCCAGCACTGAGGCACAGAGCAGGGCAGGCAGCAGCATCCCAGAGCCTGCAGACTCGCTGCTGGGAGAACTGGGAAGCAACAGAGGCTGATTAGCCTTGTTTCTCCAGGCTAGAAGAAGAGCTTTGAAGATGCAGGCAACAAAGGGGAAAGTTTCGACTCACCTGAAGCGTTTTGCTAAAAATAGCTGCTCTTCCCCCCCGTCACAAGCTCGCATTAGGCTGCTGTAGTATTTTAAAAGGGAGGTTATACATCCAGCTTCCTGCTCTTACCTCACTGAATCTCTGAGCAGCAGCTGCAGCACATGCACACACCCATTACAGCATGCACAGCACCCTGGCAACCAGGCTGCTCTCAAGGCTCTGTATTAGGTCCAGCTCAGAAGGCAAAACCCAACACATTTGAGGCAGTAATTGCTCAAGTCCCCTCAACACTTTGCAGAGGAATCACAAAACTCAGCAGCTCGCTGCAGAAGGAAGAAGGCTGAAATAAGAGGCAGAAGCAAGAAACAATACCTAACTACAGCAAAGAATGAAAAAACCCAGGCTCTGCAGTGCCTTAGACCCACCTCTGAGGGCATCTGGGTGCACTAAGCCCCTCATCACAGTCCAGAGACCTCTGCCCCACAATTCTGCTGCCAGGATTAACCCAGCCCAACCTGTGAGACCTCCCACAGAAGCACAGCACCTATCAATCAGTAAAAATGCTGATTGTAATCTGCAGGTGATTAATTGCAGATGATTTTACTGCAGTCTGTGGGGTGGATAGAGAGGCTCCCTCCAGTGTCACAGGTGGCTGCTGGGGGCTGGCACCTTCCTGTGGCTGGAGAGGAGATGGATTCTTGCAGCAGTGCCAAGGTTGCTGCTCCCAGGCCCAGATTTTGCTCATTCTCAGGCTGGGAGTGCCCTAGGTGAACACAACACTTCGCCAAGCTACTCAGTGCTTAGAATAATTCCTCAGCAAACACCCCACCTGGAGAGCAAAGCCTTCCTCTCTCATGCTCTGGTTTTGAAACAAGATGTTTTTGCAGGAGGATTTTAAAGTCATCCAGTCTGCTACAGATCACCAGTGGGAGATGATGCTTGGGCTAATGCTCAACTACATCTCTTAGGGCAAAGGCCAGCGAGAAATACTGCAGGAGAGCGGAGAGGGAGGGAGAGGAATTCCCCGAGCAGAAATTATTTTGAGCACAGAAAGCTGCAGAGCAGTGTGGAGCGAGGCAGAAGAAATTCAGGAGAGAGAGGTGGTTGTGCTGGGGGACACAAAAGAACAGAGGGGAGAGGAAGCTCCGAAGATTCCTCTGGGGGGGAAGGAGGTGGGATGCTGCTCAGGGGGGCTGTGTGGAGGATCCCTGTCAGGAGCTGGCTGGGCTCAGCAGAGCTGCTCCCTGCAAAGGGATTCCCTGTGCCACCCGCGATTGGTGCTGGCGCAGTGACGAGCTGCTGGAGCGGATTCCTCTTCCCTTCACATCAACCAGAGCTGGAGGAAAACAGCAGTGCCATCCCCCTCTGCCCCCCTCCAGAGATGGGGGATTCCTCCCTCTGCCCCCCTCCAGAGATGGGGGATTCCTCCCTCTGCCAGCGGCAGGGCTGAGCACTCACACAAAACCACACAACCTCTCTCCAAGGAAATCCAGGGGGGTTTGTGCCTCTCTGCAAGAATCAGGGGGAAGGGGGCTGTACCAGCAGAGCACTGAGGAAGGGATTCAAAAATTCAGTTCCTGATGGAAGCCAACACATCAGCTGCTGTGACTGAGACCCCCCTGAGCCATGGGAGGGTCCTGTCTGTCCCCACAGATGGGGACACCCAGGCTAGAGCCAGTCTTGCAGAGCAGTTGTGCTCCTGCTAGTGAGGCAGCCCAGGAGATGCAGGATCTGGGTTCTTCCACTGACCAACCCCTTCTGCCTTTTCACCCTCGTGAGAAAAGGACACAAGTGTCTCCTCACCTATTCAGATCATGCTCAACCACGTCTGAGTACAAAATATCAGAGCCTAAACTCCCATCTGGAGTTCAAGGTGTGTTTTAGTGACAAAACTCTGCTCTCTGACACAGACCTCCATGGTGACCTTAGAACACTGCTCTTTTCTCGTCCCTCTTGCCAAGGGAAAGGTCCCCTTCACTCTTACCTTGAGGAGGGATTAGGAGCAGGAACTGGCTCATGCTCTGCCCAGCTGGGAAGTATTTCAATAGAAATGGCACTGTAGGGGACTCAACTGGTCCTTTCTTTCCAGAAGCACCTCTGCTATCTGCCGTCCTCCTTGGATATGAGCTGCAGGAGGATCCACAGAGAACCAACACCCCTGACTGCTGGGGAAGATATAGGTGGACATCCCACCCCCCCAGGTGGGGCCTGGTGATGCACTCAGGGCTGTTCCACAGCTGTAATATCCTAAGGAAAAACTCTTCGGGTGCGGGTGTCCTGCTGGTTGGGCGTTTCCAGGTGTCACAGGTGACTCTTCCCAGAATCACCTCTCGCTTTAGGCTGGTGGTTTGGGGAGGAGCTGCACACGAAGCCCTGATGTGATGCACAAGGCTCACAGAACCACTGCAGAGCTGGATGCTGCTGGAGGGGAACCTCGGTGAGCCCCTGCAGGAGACCTGAAATGCAGCCTGGCCCAATCTGCAGCCCTGGCCAGGGAGAAACTAGAACCACATTGAAACATCCCCTTGACATCATGCCCAGGCGAAAAGCAGCAGGATGTTTGTCCTGGCATTAGGCAGACCCGTGTGACACTGTGTGGTTGTCACACTGTCCCAAATTACGTGCAGGAGGGTAACATGTGCCTGCCTGCTGCGCTGGGGGACAAACTCCTTTGGGTTGGGAGGTCACCCCTGGAGTGGGAACAGGGACTTCTGCAGTTGCCATTTGTACAGGGAGTCCTGGTGTCTTCTCTGGCACCCCAGAGATCCCCTGTGGAAGCAGTGAAGGTTTTGGCTGTCCAGAAAAATCTGCTTTTTTAACCCCTCTGCCTCTTCACTCCTCTGTGCTCCCTAAGGAATACGCTGAGTGAATTCTAATGGTGAACAAGAATTACCTCATGCTTGAAAAGCCCTGGATCTTAAAACATTTTAAAAATAAAAAAGGTAAGTCAGAGTTACCCTCTCCATCCTGCAGTGGGGAGGGTAAAGTAGTCCAGAGTGTTGATGAGAAATACGGGATATCACAGCACAAAGAGAGCCTGAGTCTCCTGCTGGAACCCCAGGTCCCTGCCCACCGCCTGCCTTTGCCTCCGCAGGGAGAGATACCGGCAGGAAATGGGGGGCTGTCAGGAAAAAAAGTGGTTCAACCCTCTCTGCCCCTCTCCCTGACAGCCGGGGTACACATGATGCCGTTTTTCTCCCACCACAATAACGTCGTTATTCAACTTGGCAGCACAAGGTGGAGTGAGTGAGTGAGGGAGGAGGGAGGCAAGGAGAGAACGAGAGTGTGTGAGCTTGGCATTTTTAAAACCTATCCAACATTTCTCCTTGTTGCCGATCGCAAACCCCTGCCCGGCGGTCTCTGCTCCAGCATCCCGCGTTGCCATGTCAACAGAGCCTGCCAGCCCCTGTGTCGTGAGGGGCCACTCCGCTTTCCTGGGGGCCGCGGGCTCGTGACAGAGGGAAGTGCATGTGCCTGGCTGATTCTGACTCCTAACAAGTGCATTCTTTGGTAATTTTCGCCCAGAACTTCCCGTGCTGGGAGATGACTTACCCTTCTTCGGTGCTTTTAAGATGCCATGGCCAGTGCTTGACTTAATCAGGACATCCTGGCATGAAAAACAGCCTCCTCCTGACCCCTGCACTTCCACTGTGAACTAGACACAATAAAGCAAAGGGCCTTTCCAGTCTCCTCGAGGCCTCCAGAGTTGTGGGTGTAAATGTCAGTGGCACCACCAGGAGACAACAGACCCCCTCAGGGTGCTGGCTGACTCCCAGGACAGGGGAACAGCGGATTTGCTGCCTGGTCCTGAGGTCACACCAGTGTGACAATGTGGGGAAGTGGCACAGGGAGAGAAAGCAGGAGCACATCAACCAGCACCTGTCTGAGCCTGGGAAAACAGGAATCCCCTTGGATCAGGACTGTCCCGTGCTGCGTGGATGGCTCACAGTGTGAGGGGAGGTTGGGCTGGATCTCCAGAGCTCTCTTTCCACCAGTGTTTCTGTGATTAATGTCTGGGCATCACCGGTTTGTTGGTTCGGTTTTCTCTGCGGAGCTGGGCAGCCATTGCTGGAAGAGTTATGTTGGCAGTCTGGGAAACAACTTTGCAGCCAGGAGCTGGGATGGTGGACTGGGAAGCAGGCTTGGAGGCACTTCTTTCTGCTTGTGGGTGCTGGCTAAGGCACCTGAGGTGCAGGTTCCCTGGGGACACAGGCAGCCAGCTCTGTCTTTGCCCCTGGCCTTGCCTCTGCAGCCTGTCCCTCATGGTTTTGTCTACAAAGTGCTTTGTCCTCTCCAAGCGTGGAAGAAAAGCCTCCCCTGCTCTGGGGAACAGAGACTGGAGCAAGGGAACAGCAGAAATACAGGTCAGCTCACTCCAGTGAGGGTGGTGGTGTGCTGTGTCCTCCTTTAAAGAGGACCCAAGAAGACACGAAAGCCTGAATTGAGCTTGAGCTGTGGGGTTTTTCAGCTTGGCAGTTCACTTCCCTTGGGACCCTGGGGAAGGCAGCAGGGAGATTTCCTTTTATTCAGTTAAAGAAACAAACAAAAATGCATCACTGGTATCTGCAAGCCCACTACGAGAGCTGCTGGCTGTGGAAAACCATGACCAGCCAAATGTGTAACTCAGACCGTGGTGTGATTCTGTGGCCACACCATGCCTGTCTCTTAGCCCAGCCCCTGCTCATCTCCCACAGCCTTTTGGGTTGCAGATGAGGGCCAGAAACACCAAAGCAAGCAAAGGAAAGGGTGGTGTTTCCAGGAGCTGGGAGTTTAGGGTTTGCTGGGTCCCAGCACAGCCCAGCCCAGAGGTCCCTGCTCCTCCCTGCAAGCCCCTGCCTGCACATCCCACAAGAAAGCTGAGCACTGTGGCCATTCCTGCTTGCCATTCATGAAGGAAGCTGCCTTTCCCTCCAGCAGGAGGTTTGCACCGAGCAGCTTTGCAGGATGCTTTACACCTCTCCTTCCAGTTGCTTCGTTCTCTCGCCTTCCTGCTGTTCCCTTGGAAAAGTTAATTTCCCCTATGGACTTTCTTTAGATGGAAACATTCCCCCTCAGTGGATTTGGTGAGCACAGAAAACATCAGTTTCGAGCCTGAATGGAAATAATTAGAAGCACATTTTGGTGAGGAAAAAATGGGCATGCACTGAGAAATCTTGCACCCCTATATCCATGTCTGGGGTCACTCTGTGTATGAGATGTGGCCTGGATTTACGGCAACAGCTTCCCAAAATCTCCTGTTCCAGCTTCAACTCACTCCCTACTACCTTCTGCAGCAGCTGGCACCAGCAAAAAGCAAATGTAACATGTTACTAAAGCGTTATGTCTCTTTATGCACTCACTTTAGGCTGGCGCTAGCTGCAGCAGGAGGTGTTGGCTGGTGGAAAATCAGATGTTTCAGCTATTGCTTCAATTATAGATAGCTCTGCCTGAGAAAAGGCAGTGGAGTGAGAGGGACAGCAGCCTGCTACGGGGCTGGCTGGCAGAGGATTCACAGGGATCACACTGTAACCCTCCTCTGACCACATTTCGGAGTATTGCTCTTTAAAAAAAAGTGATTTTCCTTCAGAAGCTGAGGCAAGGACAGCCGTGATCAGCAGTGCAGCTGACACAGAGTCAGTGTGACCAGTGCATGTCCTGGGCCCCAGCTGCAAGGAGCACCAGCTCCCAGGAATGCTGCCTCCCCTGCTGCTCTCAGGTGCTGTGCTGAGCCTTAATTTTTAAAGAGAGAGGCAAGAGAATTAATTTTCTCGGAAAACACGGTACAAAGTGGAGATGTTCTGCGGAGAGAGAATTATTTTTCCCCTCCATACTCATGCTAGAAAATTGTAATAGGCTTTGTTCTGGATGAGTGTTGCAGTACTTATCAGGGTAAATTTAGTATTGCCTCCTATTATAAATGACAAGGAAGGTACAGCTAAAACAAAACTTTATCCTGACATTTCAGAAGCAGCTGTACTTAGATAAAGTATTTTTGCTCATTTTTTCAAATTGGGATAAATTAACTGCTGGATTTGGAATTTCCTGCCAGGTCAAAGTCCTTTTGCAGCACTGTTTACAGTCAGGCTGGGTGAAAAACCACCAAAATGGAAAGTACTGAGGTAAAAGTTTTAATTATTAAGAGCCTAGAGCTGAGCACAGGGAAATCACAGTCCATCACAACCCCACTGCTCCCTCACAGTGTGAGTGTGAACAAAATACCTTGTTTTATGTGTCCCAGAGGAAACAGGGATGAATTCCTCCTCCTGAGGACACTGTGGGGTGGTGTGGGTGGGCTAAAACAGCAAAAGGGGAAGCCAGAGGCTGGCCAAAGGGATGGGGATGTAATTTTTTGCAATGTGTTCTGTGCAGGGGCGGTCGTGGTGTCAGGGGAGTGGTGTGCAGGGCTGAGCTCAGCCTCCGTCCTGAGTCAGTGATGAAAATGGGCTGAAATGTGGGCAGAGAGAGCTGGGGAAACCTCATGTGTGGGGCAAAACAGCACTTCAATACATTTCTTGGGGGTGTCTGGCAGGGGGTCCCCTCTGCTCTGGATGCAAATGCAAGGACAGATGTACAGGGAGATCTGTGCCTTTGAGAGGGATTTTGAGACCAAAAGCATTTGGTACGGATGGAAACCACTTGCTTTCCTTGTCATTTGCCTTGTTCTTACACTGTTTTCTTTCTCTCTTTTTCTCTTTGTCTCTCTTTCTTTCCCTCTCTTTCTCTCTCTCTCCAAACAGCTGAAGGTAAAGGAAATTAAGATTAGACTCACAACCTCTGTGCTGACCATGCCTGACCTCTTAGCCCAAATGACCCCTCGAAAGAGTTTAACTGGGAGTGGAACCCTCCCAGGGATTTCTCTGAGAGGTGGTGCCATTCCCAATGTCGCCTTGTGTGGATGATCACTGCTCAGAGCAGTTCCCTCAGCCCAAATCAGTGCGATCAGCTTCAAAACTTGTCTGAGGTTGTGAGGGCAGCAGGACTGTGGGAACTAATCCCTCAGAGGTGAAGAATCACTACAAGTGCTCAGAGCAGAACTGCATTTTCCTGCAGTTCTTTTGTCAAAGCTGGGACACACCTGAGCAGACACAGCAGCTGTCCCTGGGAGGTGACAGCCAGCAGCCTTTGCAGCTCCTTGAGTGGCCAGATGTCTTCTCTGGGCTCTCCTTTCCCTTTCCCCTCCCTGACTTCTCTCTTTCTCCATACCCTCAGTTAGACTTTTATCTCCCTCTTGGTTCTTCTCACGTTTTTGTGACCGTGTCTTCACTCCGAGTCCCTCTCCCCCTTCCCTCTGCCCCCTGCACACGCACAGGCAGCCACCGTGGCTGGAGCTGCTGCTCCCCAGCCCGGAGAAGACCTGCCCTGTGCTCCATCACTCTCGGCCTGTTGCCAGGCAACGCAGCATCACATGGATTTCACTCCCAAGCTCCCAAACAAACTGCAGATACACGGGATTTTCCTCCTGCTCTTCCAGCGAGGGACCTCACCTGCCTCGCTGGCAGGTCTGAGGGGTCTCCAGCAGTCACTGCTGGCTTTGCTGCAGCTCCTCTCTTTACCTCCCCATCTGCCAGTTTGGCACGTGGGAAGTCACACACCGAATTTTGTTGGAAGGCAGCGGCTCCCTCCGGGCACAGCCCCACTTGGAGTGGTGGGAAACCCTGGTATGATGCTTGCATCCCACGGGGAATTGTTTAACAGCTGTCCCACCCTCAGACTGTGCAGGACTGTGGAATTACACAGCAGTTTTGTTTCCACAACTGCAAACGCTGAAATGGTTCCAGAAGTTGAGGCATGGCCCGAGATTGCTCGTTGTCAGCAGGCTGATGGACTGTCAGATCCATCTCGGGAGCAAGACACGCGTCTCACTGTCTCCCAACCCATAATGTACAAATCGTGTTTCCTGACAGCCGTATAACACTCCTGAGAGCAAATTTTGGCACAATTATCACCCTTTTCAGGTCATAAAAGTCACTCAGCGCTCAGCCACCTGTTTAGAGCTGTCAGCCAAAGCCTCCTGCAACCGCTGCACCACGGAAAAGCACACATGAGTTATCCCACATGAAATGCCGAGCCAAGGAGGAGCACACATCATGTTCCCAGTGGGAATGTGTTGCAAATGCCCTGCCCCAGGCAGCAGGAGTGCTGGAGGAAGGAAGCACACCTCTCCCAAAGCAGGACATGCCTTCAGAAAGCACATTTTGCATGTGTCCTCCTGCATTTCCACACTGAAAACTGGACTCGGGATTGTCTCCGTCACAGAAAGAAGCCTGCTAGCTGGCTTAGGTGTCTGGTCAAAACTGAGAGAGACCAGATTTGGCAAGTCAGAAACCTCCCAGCTGGGAATGGGGCACTACCAGTGGGGCTCTATTGATGCAGAACATGGTTAAGGGGGTCCTGATCTGCTCCAGGGAAGCAGTGTGACACTGCAAAGGTATGGACTGACAGGTTGGGGGATCCTCTTGCACCCTCTATTGGAAACTTTCAGGCTCCATTAGCTCTCTGAAATGCCTGTGCACCAATGCACACAGCACGGGGGGATAAACAAGAAGATTTAGAGATCTCTGCGTGGTCACAGGGCCATAATCTCATCACAGTTACAGGTCATGGGGAACGGGAGAGGTACCCGAGGCCTGGAGAAAAGCCAAGTCACTCCAGTCCTCAAAAAGGGCACGGAGGAGGACCCAGGGAACTACAGGCCAGTCAGCCTCAGCTCCATCCCTGGAAAGGTTATGGAACAGCTCATGCTGAATGTCATCTCCACGCATGTGGAGGAAAAGAAGGTTACCAGGAGTAGTCAGCATGGGTTCAGCAAGGGGAAATCATGCTTGACCAATCTGATGGGCTTCAGGGATGGAATGACTGGCTGGGTAGATGAGGGAAGAGCAGTGGTTCCTGTCTGCCCTGACTTCAGCGGAGTTCCTGACACCCTCCCTTAACATCCTCATAGTGAGGGTGGGGAGGTTGAGAGGTTGAGATTGGCCAGTGGATTGAGAGCTGGCTGAGTGGCAGAGCTCAGAGGGTTGTGGTGGTGGCACGGAGTCCAGCTGGAGGCCTGTAACTGGTGCTGTTCCCCAGGGGTCAGTACTGGGCCCAGTCCTGTTCAACTTCATTCATCCATGGCCTGGAGGAAGGGGCACTGCCTGTGGAGGACACACCACGAGCTTTGTCACGGGATAAACACAGAGGAGGACTGTAGGAGACCTGGGCTTGACCCCCTGAGGCTGATAGAGGAATGGTGTCCCCAGGGACCCTCTCTTGTCACCTTTGCTGTGTCCCCTCGGCGCAGGTGGTGGATGCTGCAGGGCTTTTGGCGGAGGCAGGTGGCACCTGCTCTGGGGACACATTGTCCCTGCAGCCAGCAGGGACCAGCAGCTGCGTTTCTCAGCTCCTCCTGCCTCCTGGGTGCTGGTGCTGAGCCCTGGCCCTCCTCAGAACAGGAGAGCTATGGGGTCAGAGGGAGAAAGAGGAGCTGAAACCACCCACACCTCCGTGTTGTGGTCAGGAGCGGAATTTTTTACCTAGATCCTTGTAATCCATTCCGCTGCTGCTTCCAGATGTTTTTGTTGTAGCTCCGTGACTCAGACCAGGAGCTTTGACTCAGAAGGGGACTCCTCTGCTGGCACAGGTGGGAAGGAGCATCCCTCGGAGTGAGAGGTGCAACATCCTCTGAGATGGGAAGGCCCAATGGGGGACGTGGGCCCAGCCCTCCGTGTCAGAACAGATTCCATCACTAACAATAATGAGCAGGGAGGCATTTTTTGGCACTTCTTAACTGTCTGCGGGGCCTGAAGGGCCTTTTCCTTGCCTTGTGCCCTTCACACTGCCAGTCAGAACACGATCAGAAATGCCAGTCCCAAGGGGCATCACTGCTCCTCCTGAGCACCATCATGGAAATGCAGAGAAAATCAACCAGGATTCACAGCACTGGGGCTCTGCATCCCTCAACACCCGTGCAGGGATGGATTCACACCTCCCCTGGCACCACAGCGTGTGTCAGCCCTGAGGCTGCCCTGCAGACCTGACTCCCCTGCCTTCCCCATCACCCGCCTCGGGTGTGGCTGGAGCAGGCTGCCCTTGTGCCACAGGCTCAGCACGGTGTCACCGTCACCCTGCAGGCTGTCTGTGCATGGCAGGAGGAGGCTGTGGCGTTGGGAGCGATGTTCTTTCGTTGCAGGCACGAGAGCGAAACCTCAACAACCACGGCCAGCACAGCACTTCTGCACTCTCAGAACCAAAGGGCCTTAGCTCAGCTGGACCATTTCTCAAGCGAAGGAAAGCCCAAACTAAATGTTGTCTGCAGCCTCCTAAGCTGAAAGACAGGCTGGAATGGGAGGTGGTGCATGAACCCACCTCCAAGGACAATCCTTTCTCCCTTCCCACCACACTTTCCATGCTCTACTTAAAGAGATTTGAGCACAGAGGACACAGAGGACTGCAGGCAAATTCTACTCATCAATTCCTCCATTCACAGTTCCTAAGGATGGTCAACATTTCCACTTACTCTGGACCAGTCTGCACTAGCTTGCAAAGTGGTGAAGGATCTTCAACTCAGCAAAGATGGGGAACCCTGTCAATATGCTCTGAGGCATTTCCTCAGGAATATATAACATCTAGCACATGGTGTGTCCAAGCAGAGAGGCTCCTGGGCTAACACCTGAGGAGGCATTTGGCAATCAGAGGATGCAGAGTCACCAAAACACGACTCACAGCTGCCCAAGTCATTGCTGGTAGCTGTCAGCTCCACCAGTCCACGGGGGCTGTGACTTGTGGTCTTTCCTTGCCAGCACCTGAGGGTGTTTAGATGGCACTGTGGTTGTTGATGGAGCATTTGTCCTGTAGGGAAGCCTTTCCTGCAGGAACCTGGAACTGGAGTTGCAAAGGCTCTTTGGCTTGGTGAGCTCAGTCCTGGATGCAGCTGCAGCAGGAGGCAGAGGCTGTGTTCTAGACCAGGTGGGAAAACTCCCCTTTGCCTCTGCTTGTCTCTATTTCCACCTCATGAGGTGCACTTCATTTACTTTCAGGCTGTTTTCTACCTTCTGCACAGAAATTCCAGCTCTAAAACTGTATTTTCTCATTTTCTGAAGGAGTTTCATTAAATTTCTGGTTTAATTAAAGTTCTTTTGCTTTCTCCGCTCTTGCCCTTTTTCTGCTTTAGAAGCACAACCATCTTCTGCTGGGAATTGTTGGCTGGACAGAAGACTCAGAGAGAATGAAGGAGATTTTTCACCTTGATGGCAAGCCCTTGGGAAAAGCAGCACTTGGGGCTTGGAGTCGGCAGTGGCCGCTGGAGAAGAAGGGAGGCCAGGGTGTGGAGCTTGCAGCAGAGCAACAAGTAAGAGAAGAGTGAAAATGAGTGATTTAATAGTGGTGGTCAGCAAATGGCCACAAACACGATGCTCCATGGCCTCTGCAGGGTGATTACAGCCACAGTGTGGCATCTCCAGCAGCCTCTCACAGACATTTGCAGGCTCAGAATGTGAACTTCAGAAAAACTGGGCCCTCACTGGAGAGCAGACAGCCCCCAGCAGGGGAGGGAGACACAGGGTTTGGGTTTTGGAGGGGCTCGAGGATGCCCATCTTCTGGAGGGCAAGGAACAAACCCCTCACTGAGCATGGTCATGTTTTACTGCGCATCAGCCTTACTGAGACCCAGCAGAGAAGGGTGTCCAAGTCCAGAGCAGTCCTTTATTCCAGAACGTGGCTCCAGGTAGATTATTCAGGAGCACACAACAGCTCCCTTGGATGCATTGCCTGCCGAGCAGACGGCTTTCCAAAGTTTCCCGTTGTGGCTGAGTGGCCAGATAATTCATGTGACACGGTTTCTGCTCCCGACTGGGTGAACTTGCAAGCACAAATGTCACCATTTGTGAGCGTAATTTTTCCTCTTCATGTATGCCTCTGACATTTGCTTTCCACTTACCTTTCCTGCCAGTAACATGCAATCATAGCTGGTGGAAGGGAGCAGAGCAAAGGGGCCAGAAGAGAAAGGGACCGGGCAGGGCTAAATGGGGCCTCTGGTGCCCGGAGGCAAATGCTTCTCATCTCCCCAAGAGCTCCTCCCTGGTGCCCAGCAGCTTAAATCAGAATAAGTGCTTCAGAAAGTCACTGCTGTCAGGAGCTCTGTGTGCTGGCAGCGGCAGAGGAGGTAAAAGCTGTACCTGTACAGCAGCCAGCACCTGATGGCACCAGGCAGCTCATCCTGGGCTCGGGGCTCCCAGTGCCGCGTGGGCACATGGGGGCATCCTGCAGGACCAGATCTGCTGGGCTGGTTCCTCTTCTTCAGCAGGAGCGTGGAGAAACCCTACAGCTTTGGCCCATCTCCCATGGACCCCTCAGCCACAGGAATCAGGGAGCCACAAGCTCCTGGGGGGGTGACAAGGCACGAATTGCTTGTGGCATCGGGCGTGTGGCAGCCCAGGAGCATCCTGAGGGCACAGTGGTCAGCCGGCGTCGGGAGCCCAGGCAGACAGGCTCGCTCTGGGCTACGATGCAGTGAAATAGCACCAGCCACGGCCGGCTGTCCTGGTGAGGTCTCTGCACCCTGGACTCCCTGTGGGAGGCCACAGTGAGTGGCCTGCAGTGAAAGGCCACTGCGGCATGGCCCTGACTGCACAGGGACAAGCACATTCACTGCCGTGTCACAAGTGCCGCTTACCTGCTTTGGTCTTTGAGAAGGCAGTGGAGATCACTGCCCTGAGCTTAATTTGCGTAAGTCTGGACGAGCAGGGGTGGTCTGGGCGCTAAACCAAGCAGAGAACCTTTTCCACCAGCCTCAGCAGCAGGTGAGAAGATCTCTTCCCCTCCCATTCCAGCACAGCCTCACTGTAGGTGTTAAACCTTCCCTGAGCCTTCCTTTTCCCCACAAGCCCCACACGTTCACTGCTCCCAGGACCTGCCTGCAGTGACACCAGCTCAGCACAGCACACCACTCAGCTTCTCCTTGGTTTAATGTCTCTGCATTGCAACAGCCCAGTCTGGCCTGCCAGGGGGAAGCTCTTCAGAAACGTCACTCCCCACCGCGCTTTTTGGGAGAAGGGGATTGGGAGCACGGGATCTGTGGCTTGCCTCTGATGAGGAAACCGTGCAGAGCCAAGCCAAGCATGAGGGAAAGGAGCATCAGGAACCCCAGAGACAAGGATTCTCCCAGCCTGGGCTGGGCAGATCTCCCTGCAGGGAAGGACAAAGGAGCTGCCCAGTGGCCACTGTGCCCCTTCAGAGGCATTTTGGACCTGGTCCTGCCCAGCTGCAGTGACACGTCTGCTCTGTGACCTCATCCCAGAGGGCTTTGGAGACCATCTAGACACAAGTGTAAACCAGAACTTACCTGCTCACAAGGACTGCTCTGAGCTGCCAGGCAGGTGCAGAGGAGATCCCATCCAGGGTGGTGAGAGCTCGGATGTTTCCTCCTTGAGCCAAGGCTTCTGCTCTGCATTCAAGGTGGTGCTGGATCTCTTCTTTTTCCTAGGGAAGAAAACCCAAAACCTTCCTGGTAGTACATTACTGCATGCCTGATGTAAAGTTCCTTAATTATATTAATTTTTAAGACAAAGATCAGAGGCTGGTGCACAGGAGACCGTGACGATTTCAATGGCTGTTACCATTCCAGCAGGCAAAGCCCCAGCACCAGGAGCTGATCCCCAGCAGCATTTCTGGAAGTTCAGGCTCCCTTTTCCCACAAACTCCATTGTGTGCATACCACAGCATCCTTCAGGGAGAGCTGAGCATCCCACCTGAACTGGGCTTCCCCATCCTGGGGAAGTCTCCAGCCCCACCAGAGCCTCCAGATCTCCCCCAGTGCCCCAGGAGGAGGCCACCAGGCCACTCTGCTCTGTGGCATGGAGACATCCCCAGTAAATCACCTTATTTTTTATCTCTGTGGCTGCAGGAGGAAGCTCAGCCTGTGCCGCTGACAGTGTTTCAGGCAACCACAGCACCCGTCGGCGCTCGCAGCTGAGCCACTCTCGCCCAGGCACAGCCCCCTGCTCGCCAAAATGCCATCGCCCTCCCCATCATCTTCCCTGCACCCACCTCCCCGGGGGGGAAAAACCCAAAAATCCACCTCAGCAAAAATGCTCATCCATCCCCTCCGCAAGCCAGCAGGGGTTAATGTTGTCAGCCATGACGTCAGGATCCCAATTTGTCCGGAGAGTCCCCCTCCCCAGCCACAAACTCCCTCTCTCCTCCCCTCCTCTTGTGACTTTGCAATGAGCAGCAAAACTCCACAGGAGCTGCGGCAACAGCACTAGGGAGACATCCAGCCCTCCCTGCGAGAGCAGCGCTTTCTGCAGATAGGGATTTATTTATTTTCTACACATGCATATATGTATTTTTTTTTTATTTACCGGGCTGCATTTGGTTTTCCCCTTTTTTTTTTTTTTCCTTTTTAGCCTTTTCTCAAAAACCCCAAACCTCCCAAGTGACGAGCCTGAGATTTCCCCAAAATAAAATAACTGCACAGTGGGGCTGGGTGGTTTCCCATTCCCCCCTCGGAAAATAAAGAGGAAGGGGGAGCAAATAGGTAAAATCCAGAATAAAATCATATTGCTCGAAAACTCACACGTCCTCCCTCTCTCTCTCTCTCACACACACACACACACATACACACACACACACACGCTCTTTCTCCTCCTCCTCCTCTCTGAAGGTGGGTAGCAGGAGCCATGCAACATCTGCAGAACCGGATGGCAAAAGAGCAGGAGGAAAAATAATCCAAGTGGAGTGCTCAGGGGACACTGAGTTGGTTTTTTTTTCTTTTTCCTTTTTTTTTTTTTTTTATTTTTTCCTTCTTCTTCTTCTGCCGCGTACCTGTGAGATTCGATTTCACATTTTGCTGAGCCCATTTTGGGGCATTTTATTTTTCTTTCTCTTGGGATTTTCTCCATTGCCAGAGGATGTCTCTTGTTGAGAGGATGCTGAAAGGAAGAAGAAACGAATTCTTTGACTGGCACTGAAGGAGTGGGGGGGTATTTTTCCCCCTTGTTTTTTAGGTTTTTTTTCATTATTCTTTTTCTCTAGGAAATCATTAACTGGGGGGGGGGTTGGTTTCTTTTTTCCCTCCCCCCCTTTTTTTGGAGGGGGATTTCAGAAGATCCATCTTTCTTTCCCCTCCCCTCCAAAGATTTTTTTTTTCATCCTTCGTCTTTGTGGAAATGTGGACATTTCAGGCAGACAGATTGAGTGGAATTGTCTCTGCTTTAGCAGCTCTTTGTCTCGCCTGCTGTGCGCAAAGGTAAGGATTGCGATCCCAGGCTGCAGGGACAGGGGGGCTGGCACACGGTTTGTTTGTCTTGTTTGGGGTTTTCTCCATCGAGCTGGATGTGGGGAAGGGGAGGGGGTTCTTCCCCCAAATCGCTTCCCCTGCCGCCTGCTATTGTTATTCCCCAGCCCGTGTGGTCCTAGGGGGAGGAGGGATGCTCGTACATGAGATGTGCAGCACGCTCTGCGGACGGAGCCCACCTCGCAGAGCGCGCGTGTGTGTCCCCCTCCCCAAGCCGGGGGAAAATGGCCAAACCCAGGGGTTTGCTGGCGAACATGGTGCCCGCAGGAGCCGCCGGAGCCCCGGAGCTGCGCTACGCACCCGGCACAGGCTGCCTTGGCCGTGCCCGAGCCTGCACACGCATCCGAGCGAGCTGCGCTGTGCCACAGCCCCGGCTCTGCGGAGCTCCGGGGGCGATGCCCACGGCCGTGCCTCCGCGCAGATTTATGGCATGCAACACCCTCCTCTGTGGGTGCCATCCATCCGGATCCGTCCCTGCGTGTGCGCAGCCATCCGTGCCCGCCGGGGCGCGCACGCCCGTGTGTCACTCCACACCTACGGAGCGCAGCTTCACCTGCCCTGCGTGGCACCGGGGGAGGGCTGGCACCCCTCCCCTGCGTGCTCAGGCTGCAGCCATTCCTGGCGGATGCCCGGAGCACCCGCAGCGCTCCGGAGGTGCGGGCGCCCATCCAGCCTGGCCAAGGTGTGCGGAGCACACCTGTTCGCTCGCTCATCCGCTGCTTCCACGCGCGGGAGTAGCGCTGCCTGCTGCCGCTCCCTCCCTCCGCGCACCTGCGGGCAGGTGCTTTCGTCCCTGCGCGCTGGCGGAGGGGGAACTGTGGCATCTCCGCGCTCAGCCGTGCACGGGGAGCAGCGCGCTCCCGACGCGCACACGCGGGTCCCCGCACAGCCTCGCGGGGCTGTGGGTGCCCACATTTGCGTTCCCACAGTTATAAACACGCGCGGGCGCAGGCGCGCACCCACCTTGCCCGCACCATTCATGCGTGGTCCCGCTGTGCGGGGACACACACGCAGGCAGCTCGGGAGGCACTGCCCGAGCAGATGTGTGACATTTAAAGCCCGCAGCAACCCCCTTTGCTCACACGTGTGTCCTTGCATGTGTGTTTGTACGTCCAGGGCTGATTTTCGCCCGTGGTCTGCGTGTGTATCCGTGCACAGCTCGGAGGCAAAACACTCTCCATGTGCACAAGCCTGCAGCTACTCCTACACACCCCAGCCAGCAGCACGGGGTGCTGGTATGGAGATGTTTGGCTGCAAGTGTACGTGGATATGCAAAGCACATGCCCGCTGACACAGAATCAGGGACAGCTCTCCGGAATTCAGTTCACAGGCTGGCTGTACGTGCTCCCCGAGCGGATGCAGACCCACATTTGCCAGGAATAGCACTGACATGCAGCTGCTCGCCCACAGCTGGGCAAATGCACGACTTCAGTGGGAGGGATGTGGCTTTTTGGATCAAAGGGAGCACTGGGAGGCAAAAGACCTTGTCCTTAATCATGATGTTGGTTTATTCTCTCACTAGGCCAACTTGTAGCTGGTGAGGAGGAAAGAGTCCCCGTAGCCCTCTTCCCACTCTGCCCCTTCCTGCAGGGCCCCTGACACGCTGTTTACTGTCTCTACCTCAATGTCCCTGCCTGTATTAAGGGGGTAACACAGATTCCTGAGTTTTTGCACTGTAGGAAGCCAAACAGAGGTGTCTAAAATCCTTGAGAAATGCACAGTGTCCATATTATGAATATGGAAATCTATATACCTAGGAATGGCTGTCTAGAGGTGAACAAATGCTGGTGCACACTATCCATCCACAGTGACAGGACTGTGTTCTGCATGCTGCAAAACCTCACACACCTGCATAGAAACCCACAGGTGCAAGTGGACCTTGCAAGCCTAGACGCGGTGTTGAGAAAATGCCCACCTGCACACACCTCCCTGGCCTTTTCACGGTGATTAAAGCTGTGCAAGGAAGAGCTGTACCACTCTCAGGAGCATGCTCAGGCGTGGAGCTCAGACCCCTTCCCCTGCCAGCACCAGGGCTCGCTGGTTGTCCACGCACCAGAGCTGGGCCCGGGTGCTGGCTCACATCTGCACATCCCTGTCCTGTTGAGAAATCCTTGCACATACACAGCCGGCACACCCAGAGCCCTGAGAGCTGCCCAGGCTCCCAGGTGGTCCTACCTGCCTCCACCCACACCCCTAGGGAGAGTCTGGGCACCGGGGAACCCAGCCTCAGGAACTCACAAATGCCTGCTTCTGTGTTCCTCATGAATCATGTCCACAGCCCAGCGCCTCGTCACAAGCCAGAGGAGCAAGGTCTGCACCCGCGGTCACCTCCAGTCACCTCCAGTCACCTCCAGCCCCTGGCTGGGATGCGCTCACACACATCTGTGCATGTTTTAGAGCTCTCCTGTGTCTGTGTGTCTGTGCGCACAGGCGCGGAGTCCCTACACCCTCCGTGCAGCCAGGAGAGCACGCCTGTCTGTCTGTCTGTCTGTCTGTGCAGACACACGGACATGCCAGCGCCAGCCTCGGTGTCCAGCCAGGCGCGGGGCTGGCAGGCAGAGGCAGTGCCGTGGTGCAGCTTTCCAGGTTGACTGGGATGGATGTGGGAGGCGGTGTTGACAGGGAGACATGCTGTTGTGGTGGGTGACTGCAAAGAGCAGCAGTTGTCACCGGCAGGGTCTCTATTCTCATGCAAAGCAGGGGACGAGGGTGGCACAGAGGCTGGGTATTCAGGCAGAAAACCCGATATACCCCGCAGCACTGAATAGGTCCAATATTTTTAGCATCCCCTGCTTTCTGGTTTCCCACCTTCGGTTTTGGTTTGGCTCTTGGGCTGATTTTAGAACTCCCTTCTTGCTGTAATGGCTGGATTGGTGTTAGGGAGGACATCTGCCCCTTCTGTGTGCAGGTTAAAGGGTTGGGAGGGAAAGGATTGCTGCTCTGGCACACTGAGGGGAAGATGGACTCTCCTTCCCTGTCTCTGCCTCTTGATCTGCGTTGCTAAGAAGTCACAGTGATGCCGAGTGACAGAAACTGAATTTTTACACGGCAAAGATCAGCCGTATATTGAGGCCATAGGAGAAGAAGGAGCGTTGTTTTCTCGTTTGCTTCAACGATCTGAAGAAACCCCAGGGTGCAGTGAGAAGCAGAGGTTGCACTGGGGTGTGTGACAGTGCAGGGTGCCTGCTGGGGGCCACTTGTGTAGTGGGGACCTTGGCACATGCCAAATCCGTGCTGGGTGATGTAAGACCTGGAGCAAGAGCCCAGCGTGGCTGAGGAAGGGGAGTGAGACCTGCAAGAGAGAGGCTGCGTGGGGGGGACAGAAGGGACAATTTCTGCCTGTGTGTGTCTGTGCACCCCTCTGTGGGCAGGGCACAGTGAAACCCCCAAGCGTGTGGGTCAGTGGCCAGAGAGAGTGTGCTCACTGAGGGGTGCAGCAGCAGGAGCCCTGGGGTGCAGCAGCAGGAGCCTTGGGGTGCTTACACCACAGGGAGTGCCAGGGAACAGAGCTTGGGGTACCCTGGAGTCGGGGTGAGCTGCAGAAGAGGAGCCAAAACCCTGCTGAGACTTCTGAGCCACCTCCCATGATGGCTTAGCGGCCTTGTGGGGCTCGTGGGCAGGTGGGGGGCTGAGAGCTGTGCCAAGGGCAGAAAACACGAGTGAGAGAGAAAACAGAGAGGCTCTGCCCATGGCTGAGGAGTTCTGGTGCCCTGGGGTGTTGAAGGACGCTGAGGCGCCTGGCCAGGACCCCTGGTGCCACACGGCATGACGAGAACTGTCTTCTTTTGTCTTTCAGCCCCTCCACTGGAAATATTTCTGTGGTGAAAGAGATTGTGGACAAACTGCTGAAGGGCTATGACGTCCGCCTCAGGCCTGACTTCGGAGGTACGGTGAGGGCCGGCCGCGGGCAGCGGGGCAGGGGCTGCTGTGTGTCCGTGCTGGCCCCTCGGCCACTCGCAGCACGCACAGACCGCAGGGAGCGCTTCCCTCAGACATCTCCAACCCCAGCCCTCACGGCCTTATGGCCTTCTCCCTCACATTTCTTTCACCCGTGCTGCTTTTCCTTCCCCTCTCACTGGCTCCTCTCCTTCCACCATCACCCACCTCTGCAGACAGCTGGGTTGTCCATGGCGTGGCGTTTCTGGGAATATTTTGCCATAACAGAGACACTCAGCTTTTCCTTGACTCCCAGCTTTTCTCCATCACAGACAACAAGTCCTCCCTCCTCCACATCTGCTCCCAGTGCCAGATATTTTGGCTCTTTTCCCTGCAAAGGATTGAGGTGATTGCTGGCGGGGCTGTTGGTTGACCTGCAAAGCTGCTCCCTCAGCAGCAGTGAGGGATAAAACATTCCCTGGGGAGCTGGTGGCCTGACTGCCATTCAGTAGGAGGTGCAAGGATCTTCAATTCCTCTCTTGGGTCCTGTGAGCAAACAGGAGAACCACAAGGGCCTGGTGGAGATGAAATATGGAAAATCTTTGGGTCCTCTCATGTTCCCAGGTCCAGTTCTTGGAGAGGAGCAGGCAGTGGAGAAGCACAGGGAGGGGGATTTGAGGACTTCTGGATTCAGCCTGCCAGGCTTGGCTGTTTTCTGGGCAATGCTATTTCCTCCTGGCGAGGAGATGTGTGGGGCTGGGGGATGCTCAGCCCACAGGAGGACAGCTACACATCGAGGTGTCCCCTCTCCATAGGACTGGTGGGAAACAGGCTCATGCTGTGCTCTCAAGGGGAAGAGAGGCCAGGGACAATTATTTAGTGGTTCAAGGGAGGAGTTTTCTCCCAACAGGGCTGATCCATGGTTCCTAGAAGCTGGGGGTGGAGGAATATCCCCACTGATTTCATCAGGTTTTGAAGGCACCCCAGTGTATTGCAGTTTCCCACGACCAAACCCATCTATCCTTGAAACCTCTGGTTTCCCTGCACCTCACCCAGACCTGCCCCATGCACTGACCACCCCGTACCCTTCAGCAGAGACTCCCTTCCATCCCCACAAACACCGTCCCCACTGTCCTCGTCTCCTTGTTCTACCCTGTGGTGGCACAGGGGCTTTCAGGTGGCGGCACCAAGCGCTGCTGGACTCTGGCCTCAGGGAGGGCTCTGGGGTGGGGGAGACGATGCCCATCCCTCCGTAGTGCTCAGGAGCTCCTGGGAGGTCACCCCAGTGCAATGGGGAGACACTTTGGATGCGGCATTCTGCAGGCAAAGAGAGGTTCCCCCTCTTCCCTCTCTCCTTTGAACATGGGATATGGCTGGCTTTGATTTAAAGGCTCTGCCCAGGAAACATGAAATGTCCCTATTACCTGGCCAGCCCTGACCATAGAAATTGGTGCAGTCACATTTTATGAGGGGGAGAACTGCGGAGATGACATAAAACTGGAAGAGAACCACGGCGTAAAGCCACGGCGGTGATTACGATACAGTGAAGCAGGAGGTGAGCTGGCTCCGCAGAGCCACGGGGCAGAGGGGAGCCGTGGGCTGGGGGTCCAGCAGGTTCTGTTTCCTGATTCTAGATCCCCAGGGCATCCAGGACAGGGCCCAGCCCTTCCTCCAGCACAGGGCTCTGCTGACCCTGCCAGATCTGTGCGGTGCTCGGGCTGGGCTCGGCAGGCACTGCAGGATGGATGGGGCTGGGCAGCCGTGGCATTTTATTTGATTTTACTCTGAATTCCTAAAGTGCAAGCTGCATTTCTCCTCACTCAAGCAAATAAATAGAATTGTGACCATAACCTCCTTCCTTGTGATCTCCTCACTGTTGCCCTTCACCCTTTCTTGTTCTTCCCTTTGCTCATGAGAGCAAGGTCCTGGTGGGGAGCACGTTTGGTGCTCATGGTGCAGGGATGCCCAAACTATCAGCATTGCTGGCTCCCTCCCCCTGAGGAGAAGCTTATCCAGGCAAAATTCCTGCAGCATTTACAGCTGGGCTGACACAAGAGTCTGGAAGCTGGAGATGGTTGCTGTTATAAGGCCAGGGGAAAGCGGTGGAACTTTCCTTGTAACACTGCTGTACCCAGAGCTCACCAGTTCTCTGGGATTTTGGATCAAACCCATTTCTAGGAGAAATCCAGTGGGATCATGCCAGGAGGTGTCTAACCCTGCATGGCTCCCAGTTCATGCACAGTCCTGCTGTGGAGAGGGTGAAGTTCTCCCCAGTAAGCTGTGTGCAGCTGGCACAGCCATAGGACCTGCAGGAACAGCATGAAGCTGTGTCAAGGGAGGCTTAGGCTGGATATTAGGAAAAGGTTCTTTCCCCAGAGGGTGGCTGGGACCTGGAACAGGCTCCGCAGGGAATGGTCACGGCCCCAAGGCTGTCAGAGCTCCAGGAATGTTTGGACACCGCTCCCAGGCACAGGCTGGGGTTGTTGGGGTGTCCTGGGCAGGAACAGGAGTTGATGATCTTTGTGGGTTCCTTCCAGCTCAGGATGTTCTGTGATTCCATGGAAAAGGCACAGTTTGGGCAAAGCTCTGGAACCTGTGTGTGTGTGCAGCCCTGCTGCGCCCCCGGGACATGTGGGACTGGACTGAGCTCCTGTTCCAGTATCCTGAGGACTGGACTGTTCTCCACCTGCACTGTCCTGCCACCCCTCCTCTGCCTTCCAGCTGGGCAAAATGGGTGTAAGCCCTCTCTGCTGGGGGAGGCGATCCCACCACCCACCTGTGCTCTCGTCCTGGGAATACCACTTAGGGTGAGCTGGGAATGGCCAAGGCAGCACCTCAGAGGGGTGGCAGGTCCTGCTGGGAGCCGTGTGCCCTGGAGGAATGTCATGGAGCTGTCTCAGGGCTGGCCCAGCAGCGACCAGAGGGTCTGGCTGGTCAGGCAGCTGCCTGTGAGCTAGGGTGAGCTGTGCCTCTAAAGCCAGAGCCTTCAGCCCTCTGTGGCTCAAGGATGAGGCACTGGGGGCAGGAAGGTCACAGCAGCCAGTGCTGGGCTCCCTGGAGGTGTGGGCACAGCAAGGTCCTTCCCAGACAGATTCCCACATGAGAAATGCAACCCACAAACACGATAAACCAGTCTGCCTCCCCTTCCTCCCTTCCCTGCTCTTTCCTGCCTGCTTTCCCCATGTTCTCCTCCTGCAGCAGTGCTGTTTCCTTCTTGCCATCCTGCCCCCACATCAGTGGCAGTCACCCTGCACTGTCCCCACCCTGCCAGCCTCGTGGACACTGTCCCACCTCCACATCCTGAGGTGCCTCCTCCATTCACCCCCGGCTGCTGCCTGTAGAGCAGGGGGAACTGGAGACCTTTGGATGTGGAGGCACGTGGAAGAGCCTGTTCCCACGTACCATTTGTCATGGTGAGGCCATTTTTGCCCCTCACAGTTTTCCTAAGAGAGCCCCAAGGCTCATCCCAGCACCCCCACCCCACCCAGGATGTGGTGCTTCCACAGCTCCAAATACAACTCACGGCTCCCCAGTCCTCCTTTTTTTTTTTTTTGAGAAAGAGAACTCCGCCTAATGCCAAAAGGAGGACAGGCCTGCTGGGGATTGCAGTTCACTTTTTAATTTTGAGATGCCTCGTTAGCTCTGGGCCGAGCTGAGTGACTGAGCAGCGTCAGCCACTCGCTCTCCTCCCTCTCCCCCACCCCCCTGGAAACCCATTAGGCCGATGAGGAGGTCGGCTCTCAGGGGCGGTGCTGTGGCAGTGAGTGCCATGTGCTCACCTGGGGAGCTCGGCTGAGTGGGGGGACACCAAAGGGGAAAGCTGGAGCTGTGTGGAGATGATGGAAAAATCTGGGAGCAGCTCCACCGGAAAGCCACCCTGGTTAGGTGGGAGCAGCCTGAGGGACAGTCCCCTGTCATGTTTCAGCTGCAGTCCCCAAGGCCTGGAGTGTCACACCATGCTGGAGAGGTGTGGGACAGTGCCAGGGTGGCACATGCAGGGACCACAGGGCTGATACAGGAGAGGGCCTGGGACTGAAGGGACAGGAGAGGGTCGTGGCAAACAAGTCTAAAGAGTCTGGCCAGGGTTGTGGTAGAGATCTGGAACAGCCTTCAGGATGGATTTCCAGGGAGGAGCAAGATGCAGCCAGGCCTCCGAGAGGGAGATCTTTGTCCTGGTACTGCAAGACCAGCAGCTATGCAGAGAGAGGCCTTTTGGTCTTTGGGACAGGCCAACGTTCTCATCACAGGGACATCAAATCACAAGTGGTGCCATCCAGCTGGCCCTGAGGGATGGACAGTCTGGGGAGTGATTTATACAGCACACTAATTACACCACGAGGCAAGCAGGATGCTCATGATTTAGGACTGGGTGAGCAGGGGATGCTGCAGATAATGTCTGGGAATCATTGCAGAGCCACGGGTAGGGGAGGCAGGGAGCTTTCAGAGCAGCACCCTGGCTCTTGTAAGTGCTCTTAGGCACTCACTTTCAGAAGCAGTAGTTCCATAGGAGAAAAAAAGAAAAAAAAAAAAGAAAAGGGAAAAGAAAGCAAACTAAGATCATATTGCCCCAGGGTAGAAAAGGCAATGAAAGAATGGCAGGAAGATCCCACTTGAGCTCAGTGACTCTTGAGCTCAGTGACTCAGCTGCTCGCTGTTGGTGCAACATTTCCAGCCCAAAACTTTGCAAGAGTTCCAAGCAGATGGCTCCTTATGGTTTTCCGGCATCATTTGCAGGTCTTGGTAGCCAAAAGCAAGGTGAGGGCACTCTCTGCTCCTTGCTGCCAGCCCTCCTGGAGTGCAGGGTTCCTGGGGGGTTTGCAAGTGTCTGGAAATGCCTGCTGAAAACAGAATGACCGTGAAGCCCTTGGGATTGCACAGTAAATCCTGGGTTTTCATGCCCCATTTTTAATTCAAACTTCCCTAAGGAAAATTAGCACTTAAGGGGACTTGGGTTGAAACGAGCCTATGTCCTCCTCCTAATCTGCTCTGTGTCATGGACCTGGCTTCCCAGTTCCTGTCACCCTCATTTGGGACATCCAAACCCCTCCTTCCTGCAATATCTTGGCCTTCCTCCTTCCTGTCTCCTGCCTCTCCTGCTCTCAGCTCCTCTCTGCTCCATCACACCTCCACCCTCCTGGGCACCCAGCCCTGCTCCCATGTCCTGTTTATTCTCCAGTATTTATTCCTTCTTCAGTGGCCACTCCAAATTCAGCGGAGCTGGGGGTGAAAATCCTCAGCCCTTCCCTGTGTAACAGCACCACTTGAAAGCCAGAATTGTAAAAATAAATGATTGCTGATGCATAAAGTGTTGCAGTGAAGCATCGTCAGTGGTTCAGGGCTCCAAAACTGGCGGGGCTGAGCGGCTGCGCCGGCTGGCACGGATGCAGCATGGGATGGAGGGGCTGGTGTTATTTCCCTGGCCCACCAGCCGTGTGTGCCTGGGAAACAGCTGCTCTTAGTGGTCCTGTGCTGGGAGGAATGGGAATTTAGTTTCTTCCATGGTCAAGGCTGGTGGTATTGTTAAAGCCTTCCCGAAAACATCCCTGTTTTCCACTGCGTGTCGGGTGGTGGTTTTTTTCCAGGAAGCTAGCTTGCTTTGGATTTTTGAAGGCGAGGGGGGGAAATTTTAGGAAAAATGATTCAGAAATTTCTGAGAACAAGCCAAGGCGTGTACGTGCTGGGCTTTTTTTCCTGTCCTAAAATGTTGGGGGATGAAATTGGCGGCACCTACAGCAGGGCTGGCCCCTGTGCATGTGGAGCAGGCGGGTCCCCAGGGCCACCAGCACCCTGGCCGGCCCAAGGGCTGTGTCCCCACTGCCTCTGGTGCCGAGGCAGCACCCCAGAGCAGTGGTGCTGCTGCAGGAGGACCAGGGTGTGGGGCTGGAAGAGGGCGGTGAGTGCTGGTCCTGGGCTGCCTGTCTGGGGGGCCACAGGAGCTGCTCACCCGCCTTTCTAGGCTTTAGTTCTCAGCCTTCCAGCTCTCTTCCCCTTGTCTTCTGTGGCAAAAAATGTTTAAATCTCAGAGCAGCCAGATTCAATTTTCCTTTTGCTTCTGAGATGCCTTGAGCCAGCTCTTTTGGGGCAGGAAACTGAGATTTAGCAAGAAGGCTCTTGTCCCACCAGGGACAGCTCCTCCCCTGCCCGCAGGAGGACTTGCCCAAAGGTGGGCACGAGGTGAACACTTCACAGAGCCTGACTCCACCAGGAAATGTCACCCTTCTGTCCCCATACCGTGGCTGGGCAGAAGAGCAGCTCTGGGTTTGAAAACAGAGGGGTAATCATGGATCAGGCTGGGGAAAGGAGTTAACTGAAGATGGAGAGACAGAAGCTGTCTGGAAAGTCCGTAAACCCCAGTGTCGCTCAAGCCCAAAGGAAAGGTGGATACGTACTGGGGCTGTCAGGAGTCCCACTTTCCTTCCTGAATAAAGAGAATTAAGAAAAGGCCATTCTTGGTCAGTAAAACTGGCTGCAGCTGTGCAGCCCTCACTTCCTCCCCAGTTTCTGTGACTTCTGGCTCCAGACCATGGGTCACATCCTCTCTAGGGCTAATCCAGAAGGAAGATGACAACCTCCTGCTGTTGTGTCTTACTTCATTAACTGAAGTGGCAGGAAATGAAAGGATCCCGTCCTTCTTGGGACATATGTGGATGTTAACACATTGCCACATGATGGAATTTCTATTTTTTTCACTTTGCTCTTTTTATACAAAATACATGCTGTGAAAAGGACTGGGAGGCTGTAAAGTCAGACACACAAGACTTCAGAAGAAGCCAGAATTGGGGTTTCTCTGGGGATCTATATTTGGTCCCCTTGTGAGGGTGCATCAGGAGGCAAGGTCCAAGAGTTGTTTCCTCCTGAACAGCCCTACACAGCACATCAAAATTTACACATGGAGCTGGTTTTTCTCACTCCCTTCACTCCACAGGGGGACAGGCTGGGAGCATGGCAGTGGGGACAGCTGAGGTGGCCACAGCAGGTGATTAGGGCAGGTTGAGGTGACTGTCTGATGCAAAGCCTGGGACTGAGCAGCCAAAGTCCATCTTGGGCTTGTGCTTTCCTGGCTGCTGTGTGCTCAGACTTGCTCTCCACACAGCATCAGCTGTTTTTATAACTGTTGTCAAGCACACCAGTACAGCAGGAGCATGTTCACACCTCTCCCACGAGAAGCCAAAGGTATCCCCTGCTGAGGGGTGCCCAGTGAAAATGTGATTTTCCAGGATGCTCGGCAGCACTGGAGCCAGCCACTGCCTGTTTGGAGCACAGCTCCTATTGATTTCAGCCACAGCTGTGAGCACTCAGCCCCAGTGCCCCAAGAGAGAGACACACAGAGTTCACAGGAATCCGTGAGCTTTAGGTGGCTCGGGTAGGACGGAGCATGCAGGAACCCTGGGACACATCCAGTCCTGAAGAACAGGGCCCAGCCACAGAAACATCTTCCCTTTCCTGGGGGCTTCCCCCTCACTCACTGCAGGGCAGTCAGGGACCCCACTGTCAGCACTGCCCTCCTGCAAATCCACCCTCTATCAACCAAGGGAAAGGAATGAGCAAGGATGCTGTGGACAGTTTAATTAAGAACTGGCTCCATAATACCCATTCAGCAGTGGGCATCCTTCCACCTAACTTTCATCCATTTTGTTTTCCTCACGATTTTGTTCTTGAGGGCAGTAACATTTTAGGATATTAGACCAGTCCCTTCCTCCATTGTGACAGAGCTTGTGAACCTCCTGCTGCACGTTGAACACACTTGTGCATTCATGTGTGGCCACACTTATTACCGTCCTTCCGAGACAGGAATCTCTGGCCCAGAGCAGTGGAGGCAGTTTTGGGAGGAGACAGCAATGGAGATGGGTTCCCCTGAGTCTCAGCCTTGGGTTTCTGAGCAAGCTGTGATCCTGCCGTGGAGCTGTGCCTGCTTTTCAGGATTTGGTGTTCAGTGGGGAACGTGAACTTTTGCTGTCATCCATGCCAGTGTACTTCCACTGGAACAGGAGGAGATGTTGGTTCTCGTGCTTATGCCCGAGCCTGTGTGGGATAAATGCATCTGGTTGCCCTCCTCCTTCCTTTTCCCCCTTGGCTGGAGCAGTCTCTCCCTGCAGCTCTGCTCGGGCCCTGACTGCTTTCCAGCCCTGCTGGAGCAGTCCATGGCAGGGCACTGGGCTAGCAAGGTCCCCTCAGAGATCTCTCTTAAAACCAAGATGTCATCATCATTTTAACTAAGCGTTTATTCCAGGAATTTTGCCTCTACCCGTAGTCAAAGATTTTTTACAACAAGATGCAGTGCATTCGAGTTACTGATTAGCAGTATAATTCCAATATTTCTTAATTAATTAACTGACTAAAAGCAGATTGTTGTTTATAGCCAGTCTGGAGGATGTTTGCCACATCACCTGGACCCATCTTCCTCCTTGACAAACATCTACGTAACACTCACCATTTCTGAGATTATTCCTGCCAGTAAACTTGCCTTCGAGGGACTGCCACTAAAAGCAAAATGTGAAAGGAGTGTAAAATCCATTAGTAGAAGTCCTTTTGATTACTCAAAATATATTCCCACCGCCCTGGAGCTGTTCATCAGAGCAGCTTTACATACCTGCATTGTTCATTTCCTAAGACTCCCAGTATCCCAGTTAGGCAGAGAAATATTTTTAATCCACATAACACGAAATATAAAAGCCAAGGAATGTGCTGTAGTTTTACTGCTGTGTGAAAGAGACTCTTGTGTGTGCATGTCACTTTTCTCACTGATATCTGGTTCAAAGAAAAAAAGTTGGAGGCTGCTACAGTGTCAGGCTGGCTGGATGTAAGAGGTTTTTTTTGGTGGTACTGACAGCGTTCGGTCTGAAAAATCCATTTTTGCAGAGAGCCCTTGCTGGAGGTTTTTGTATCTTGATATTCCATGTGAAATATCATGCACTTGTTAAAGCATGAGCAGAAGCATGGACAGCACAAATGATGTGCTTAATGAAGGCACGAGGTCCTTCAGAGGAACTCACATCACATGTGTGGGGAAGGGCAAAGCTGGATGGTGGAGCCCAATAGCACGAACAGAATGGCCAGTTAAACAGGTTTTCTGGAGATCCAGGGACTGATCGTGTTCCCACGAAATGGAAGGAGGCAGAGCTGTTCTCCCTTCCCGCTGGGATGTGGGAGCGCCGCTGCTTGCTTTGAGCAGAGCGGGAATTTCAGGCTGGCTTGGGAAGCACTGATCACACTGTTCCTACAGGCTGTTTTCCTGGCCGTGGCATTTATCCTTGGTTCTGTGTCACAACTAAAAACTCTTTTTCTCCTCTGATCTTTCCCCCCCTCCCCTTCCTGTTTCTCCTGTTCTTTGCGGTCCTGCAGGAATGCTGCTGTTAAATTATTGTGCTCTTAGAGATGTCCGTGCTTGTGACAGGGGTGAGCCTCAGCCCAACCTACCGTGTCCAGAATTCCCCTCCCTAGACCTCAGGACCTCTTAGTTCAGCTCTGGGATGGCTCCGAGTGTAGTTCCAGTTGGAAGAGAGACTGTAAAATTACATCTTGTTGTTCCATATTTATTCTCCCTCAGTGGTTTCCATGTCAAACTTGCTCAGTTTACCAGTCAAAACAAGATATCTCTACCTGCCAGCTCTGCCAGCTCAGCCTGGGCTCTGGAAATCAAGCTGTGCTCTCTCTGCCCTGGACATCATCACTCGCCAAAAAGGATTCTCAAATCAGGGCTGAGCTGGATGTGATGTTGGTTATGCACAAATATAATTTGTTCTCGGGTGGTTTTTAGGGGCTCCGTGTGACAGATATCAGCAAGGCTCCTGTGCTGTGCAAACGTTGGCTAACAAATCCTCCCCACCCCGTGGGGGAGGATGAGCCACCCCTGGGGCCATTTTACACCTCGGGGACACCAAAAGGGGGCAGTTTTTGGGAGGTGATGGCAAAAACCCAAGGCAGCAGCAGGAATGGCACTGGGAAGTTCTGCTTCCTGCTATTCTCATTTTTTATGAGAACAGACCTAAGCACCTCCAGAGCTCTGGGCCATTGCTTGGTCACCAAATTATGACCTTTCCTTGAGCTGTGGTGTCCTGTGGAATCCCCACGGAACAGGCAGGTGGGCCCACTGTGGAGAAATGTCATGGTATATCCATAGGAAAGGCTCTTAATTAATGGGCATTAGTCTTGTTCACCAAGAGTTCCCCTTCTGCTGGATGAAGCAGAAGGACATTCCTCAACACCCCTTTCCAGAAAAACTGAAGTTTTGTACATTTGATCATTGGCAGAATGTTTCAAAAACCCCTGTAAGTGGCAGAAAACACATTCACTGTGTAAGGTCATGTCACAGAGCAGAAAAAACGGGAAGGGTGTCCTGCACGGGTTTCAGCTCTCACTCTTGTGCTCCTGCAGTGAATCCCCCACGGGCTGTCAGCAAGAAGGGACACCAGAGCCTTCCCTGTCCCCATGTGAGGCTCCACTCCGAGCCTGCAGAGCCATTCCAGCCATGGGAGGCCACGGTGGCCTTTCCTCTGTGACACAGCCCAGGGGCAGTGGAAGAAGTAGGGTGACTGCCTTGGTTCCTGTGACCCTTTGTCACCCCGTGCTCGCATTTGGGACAGCCAGCTGAGCTGGGAGAGCGCCACACTGCCCCTTCCTCTTCCACAGCTCTGTGCTGCAGGGCCAGGATGGGTTTTCTGGCCAGCAGATCCTTCCCAACACATCCCCTCAGCTACCTGGAGTATCTCCTACTCTTCCCTTACACTCTGTGGGACGATTCACTGCTCCCTTTGAGGAGCTTGGTGTTGGTGAAACCGCAGCAGGTGACATCTCCAGGACCCTTGTGCCAGCGGAAAATCCACGTCCAAGGGCTGCACTGGGCAGTTCAATGGGTGATGCATCAAAAAAGGGGCTGCCCATGGCAGTGGCAGAGCTCTGGGTGAAACATCAGAAGCTGTCAGGCAGGAGAGGAAGCCACCCAGATCACAGATGTCAGCTGGAGAAGCTGTGCAGGAAATCCGACTCTCCTGGCCTCTGGAGAAGGATCTCAGCTTGGCAGGAAATTTTTGGAAGTGAGGGAGAGGGTAGGCTATGAGCTGAATTCTTCTTCTTATCCTCCTTTCACAGCAAAAATAGAACATTTATCACAAGTTCCCCTACATGTTTTTCTTCCCTATTGCACACTAGCTCCTTGCTAGTATTTGAAGCTCCAGAAAAAAGAAATTGATGAGTACTCAAGTTAATAATGTGTGCTTATTGTGTTGATGAATTGCTGGAGATGAATATATATGTAAAAGCTCTGCAAGATTCGCTCATCCATGCATCCTGAGTGAAAGCAATTATTTTGGTGAGCAAATGAGACTTACTTTTATGTCTTAATAAAGAGGTTCTGGGGTAAAAGGCAACTTTTGTCCTAGACATTATTGCAAATCAAGTCTTACTGAAATAATGGAAACACCAGCACAGGAGGCAATCCTTTGAAAGTTTAGAATCTTTTTTAGAATCCTTTTTCCTACTAAACTCTTGCAATTCTTGGTCACCACTGAATTTCATAAGATCTTCCCTGTCTTCAGACTGTGGAGAAAGGGCAGGACCACCCGAACAAAGCACATCCAAGACCTTCAGAAACTGAGGGATAAAAACTTCTCATCCCATGGATAACATTTGGAAAGAGGGAGGCTTGTTTTTGTGTGTGTGCTTTGTTTCTAGTGATTCCTAGCTCAGATATGAATTTAATGTGCATGTAATGATATTTTCAGGCCTGACTCACTCCATTTTTTCAATACTTGCCCTGTAAATTGTCCTGAGCATAAACCTTGGGCATTGGGCAAGTTTAGCATGTCCCAACCTGGCCATCTTGTTCCTTTTGTTTTTTCCCCACATGCTGGGCATGTCCAACTGGATTCGATCCAGGAGTTACATCCTTTAAAGACAAGAGTCAGTAAACGGTGATGAGGAGGTGTGACTAACCCATAAAAAAAACCCTGAAAACAGGGAGGAAAAAAGAGAAAACACCTTGTTGTTGTCACTTTGATAAAAATGACAAGTCCAGGTATTTTGTTGTTGTTACAAACACTTCTGAGACAGAGAAATGGGTTTGATGTGAATAGAGGAGCTTGAGTTAACCCATTTAAATTAATTTGGCTCAGCTCATTTGCAGCTAAGGGGATTAGATGGCTCAGGATTTGGTAATGGGTGAGTGTTTTCCCAGACAGGTCACTTCCTCCAGTCCAGGCCAGGTCTGCAGTTGCTTTAGGGGATGATATTTCCAGTGCACAGAAGAGAGAGGCTCCTCCATGGAGCAAACATTTATTGCTCAAGTGCCAGAAAAGCCTCAGCACCGAAAAGCTGGGTCAGCACCTTTGTGCCCTGAGTGGGCAGGTGAGAAATGAGACATTCCAGTGGGCAACCCAGGAGAAACTTCCATGGCTGCCAGGCAGGGGAAACTGCTAAATGACCTCACCTGTGGGCCATTCTGGCAACCCCACCTGAGGGAGCAGAGTGTCCTGTGGAGGAAGAGAAGGAGCGGCTGGATCCTGTGGGATGGGGTGGGATGGGATGGGAGTCCCACATATAGCAGCACTACCCCTGCTATTGGGGGTGGTTTGGCTGTGAGGAGGAGGATGGTGCTGCGGTTTCCCAGGTATTTTGCTGCACTCCTACCTCCTGGCTCTGCAAGGAGTGTCATGATGCTGGGGGAGGGATCCCAGCGCTTGGGATGCAGCCCTAATCCTGCTTTAAAAACCTGTGCTCCTCTGTGGATCTTGTAGCACCAGAACTGGTACAGAAATGGAACATTTTGCATTGTAAAGAGTGTTTTTGAGGCTGTGCTGAGTCCTGGGGTTTGGTCTACTCAGAGACTGACCTGGGGAGCTGAAGATGGGGCATGGGGGGAAGATGCCTGTGTGGAGCCTTGTGGTGAGTGTGTTCTGGTACATGGTTAAATACCCTGCTTCCTTTTGCACCCAGAGGTTCAAAATGTTTTGTGTCTGTGTGCAATCCTTTCTGAAGATCTGCCCCCTTCAAAAGCAGGGTGGCAGGCAGTGGGCTGGGAAAGGAGGAGCAGGAGGGTGCCAAAGGCTTCTGAGGCTGCCCCAGCTGGAGGAGCAGAGGCTCTGGCAGTGCCCTGGCTGGCTCCAGGAGATGGGGCAAACTCAAGCTCTGAGGGCCTGAGTAAAAGCAAAAGGACTGGGCTATTCCCGAGTCCAGCAGAGCTTCCCAGGCAGGCAGAGCTGTGCCCCAGGGCTGCACTGGCAGGGCCCCTGGGGAGATGCAGTTGCCTGCCAGGATCCTGACAGAGGTGGGAGGGAAGTCTTCTCAGGTGGAGCGATGTGGGGGTGGCTGATCAGCGTGGGCACAGTGCTTCACGCTGCTGCTGGGGAGAAGAAGCCTGGCTTGTGTTGCTTTGCTGTCAGTCTACGATAGGCACTTGCTTGGCAAGCCCCGCTGTCCTCCTGCTACTACTCTTGGTGGAGGAGAGCTGGAGGGACCTGGGATGCTCAGTGCCTCTGCTTTCTTGGGATTTGCTCAGTGTAAACACAGGGAAATGTGGTATTTCATAGTGCCAGCTCTGCAGAGAGGGATGCAACAGGGAAACACCAAGTGTGTGCCCTGCAGACTGCAAAGCCTCAGAGCTGGTCCGTGTGGGTGCCCTGGGGGACACGGGGAGGGCAGGTGACCCATCCTCCAGGAGGCTGGAGCACTGCTTTCATCTCCCAAGGCTCAGGTCTGGATCCACCTTCTGCAATGTCTCTGCTCCAAGACAGAATCCAATGGCAGTGACATCCCTGCAAAGCGAGCTGGCTGTTGTCTCAGCTGGGCACTGCCAGCTTTAAGGGACGGATGGGAGCTGGCACTTGGCACTCATGGTCAAGTTGCTCTTAGAGAGTTGATTGCTTGGACCCACTGGTCGGTGCCAGGTTGGTGATGATCAGTTCTGGTGAGGTAACACAGCAGTGTGTCTGTGAATTAGAGCTTGGCAAACCTGGGAACCCTTTTTCCTCTTGCTCTGCTGTGACCTTCCCAAGCGTGCATCACCTGGGCAAGAGATTCACAAGCAGAAGCCCTTGGAAGGCTGTCTTCATCACTGAGGATGAAACAGCTTTATAAATCTATCTCCTGAATATTGACCTAGGCCTCTTCCAAGAACAGATGATGTTCTGAGTAGTCATAACTATTTTTAATGCTGAAAGCCGTGTGTGTGTGTGTGTACAGGTGTTCTTCTGGACTGGGTCCACTGGCAGTCCAGATACTGTCAGGCTTGGTGTCTACTCTCTTGTTCCATTTTTAAGCCTGTTCATTTGGGACCTTGTTTTTATTCAGCTTGGGTAGCTGTCTACCAGCATCTTTTAAATTCAACCTTGATTTAGCTTCCCCTGTAATCCTTCAATCCCTCTGGGACAACCTTTACACTGTTTTTGCAGCCAGCTGATTGTTCTCTCTCACTTCCAAATTTCCATGGGATATTTGCAATATCCCACTCTAATACCTACTAATCCATTAAAAATACCCATGAGATAGATTAGGTAATCCACTGTGCCTCACAGATTGTGCTCCTTAACTCTCTGCTTCCCCTGGAACAGTCACAGAACGGGTGCTACGTCTGCCCTGGGAAAGCACTGTTCCTCCAGAAGGATCCCTCAGCACCGGCTCAGGAGCAGGCACAGTTTGCTTGAGAAAATGTTCTGTGACTGCTCAGATCCACAGGGAGACTTCATGTGACAACAGGCTGGGACTGTGGCTGCAGTTATCCAGGTTAAGCCGTGTGTTTGCAAAGAGCATCTCAGGGAGCAGCGCTGGCGGGATCAGAGGTCAGCTCTGCCTGCCCTGCAAGGGCTGTGTCTCCTGGCTCCCTGCTGAACAGGAGCCTCATTGCTTGCTTGCAGAAAAGCCTGTCTCGTATTGAAACCCTTGATTTGTTCATGTTTGGATATTCCAAAAGTCTGCTCAAGAGCTGTGCTGTGGTTGTACCCTGCCTTAGATATTCCATTCTACCTTTGTGCTGTGCTTGAGATCACCATCCTGGTGAGAGCTTCCTCCAACCTGGCATTTTCCTTGGGAAGTCCCAAGTATTCCCCTTTCTTCAATGAATGTGGCAAGTTCAGTTGTGTGACTGGATGAGGTGACAGTGCCAGGATGCCAGGAGAGGAGAATGGCACAGGCTGGAAATCCTCGTCTTCCTCCTTGCACAGGGTGATGCTGTGCCTGGCGTGGTGTAGATGGATGGAAACCAAACCAGGGTTAGGCAAAATCTCATTCTGTGCATGGGCCCAGTGGTGCAAAAAGGGCCAAGCACTCCCTAGAGGAGTATGGGAAAATGCAGGAAACCTGTCATACCCAAGAAACTGTTTTCTGCCAGACCTACTTGGAGAGCAGCTGCAATCTCCATGGGAACTGGTGGTGGTAGATATTCCTCCTGCCTCTGCAGAACCACGAATCCATGGGGAAAGAGCAGGCATTGACATCCCCAGACACCCTGGAGGCCAGGGCCCTTTCAGCTCCAAAATCCCACTGAGAGATTCCTCAGCAGTGGCAAGTCCCTCATACACCCTGTTCCCCCCCAGTCAAAAAGCCAGTGCCAGATTAGCTGATTTGCCTTGAGACCATCTCTCCTTCTGGTAATGTACAACAGTGCCCGAAAGTGTAAAGCTGTGGAGGGCTTTGCCCATTTAAATCTGAGGGATTCCATGGGGGTGAGCTGCTGGGAGTAGAGGGAGAGCTTCAATATCAGCCTCTGAATGTGTTTGATGTTTCTGGCTGTTGTGCTGAGCCTGGCAAAAGAAATGCACAGCATTGGCTGTGGGTGGGGGAGAGATCATGGGAAAAAAGAGTAAAAAAAACAAGTGGGAAAAGGATTGGAAAGCGTTAAATGGATGTTTAAACCTAGATTTTATTGGAAAAGTTTAAGTAGGTTCTTAAGGGACCCTGCTGAACTCGGTGCTTCTAGATGTCACTGCAAATCAGAGATGCTGGATGAAAGTGGTTCCCAGAACATTTCTGCTTTCATGATACATGGTCAACTTTTCTTGTTCCTCAAGCAACGTTACCACTAAACTGAGTTTGTGCTTGATGCTGTACATAAGCTAAAATAAAAGGAAAGGAACAGGAAAATCAGTGTTGGGAAACTTCTTTGTGATTTGGCTTGTGTAGCCTGCTGGGATGGCATCTTTTAGACATCCTCTCACTGCTGTAGCAGAGCCTCGGTCCTGAGATCTGTAAGCACAGCTATTATGCAGACAGCAATTTGTGAACTCCTCTTGCAATCTTCCTGTGAGCTGAAAAGCCAGGAGCATTTCCATTCTGCCCGCACTGGAGTGTAGTAAATTTGAGTGTCCTGACAACAGGCTGGCCTCTGAGTAATCTTTTGGGTGGTTTCAAAAAACTATGGCACAGGACTAATTAGTCCATCAGCCGAAAATGATTCAGGGCTATCTGTTTTGGGAGGGCCAGAGGGAGATTTATGAGGAGGATGAATGTTTTCATCCAGGCAAGCAGCTTCTCAGCCAGCGACAAGCCCGGTCCTGGATGTGCTTCCTTCTGCACCTCCAATTACCTGGGAGCTCTTGGCTCCCAACTAACCACGTCTGTCAGGCCTTGTGTAACCAACTCGTGGCCGCACGTAGCTGTGACGTGGGCCCTGGGTCTGAGCTGTAAACACAAAGCCAGGCTGCCCCGAGGTTCAGGGCTGGGAACAAAGCAGAGGCAGCGGCCTGGGCGAGCCATTCTCAGCAGAAAGAGCGAGGAGATGCTGAACGCTTCTGCCTCGCTCAGGAGCGCGGAGCGAGGACTAAAGGGAAGAGTCCTGGCAGTGGAATGACAGGCTGTGTGCTGGTCGTGCCTGTGGTGAGACTGAGTGTCCCAAGTGCTCATCCTGTCGGGTGGGAGGTCATTGAGAATGCAAGAGAGGCACTGCAGTCCCGTGGTCCTTTAGCAGCAAACCTGGCCCTCTTCCTGCCTGCCTGGATCACCCTGCCTGTGCAGAAACACTTCCACCAGACAGGGCAGGGCACCCTTGTCTGGGACTGGCTGTTTTGGGGCTGCCCTTCAGCTTCTGGAGGGTTGGGAGTGAGGAGCAGGGTTTTGCATGGATGGAATCTCATGCCTACAGGTATTCACCATTGCAGAGTAAAGTACAGACCAGTTCTAGATGTAGGTTTAGTAACTGAAGCCTCTAATTTTCTCTGGTTGGCTTTGTTTACTCAGCAGAAGACCTAAAAGCAGCTTTCCTGCTGCTGCAGGGATCTCAGAGACTGGTGATGCCACAGGCAGGGTGCAAGCAGGGAACGCTGAGGCTCATGCACAAAGCTGTCTTGAATAATTTCTGCTCTTGTCCAGAAGAGACAGGCCTGTGCTCCCTCCTGCTGCACGTGTGATGCACTCCAGTGGCAGGAGCTCAGCTGCCCCTTTGCCATCTCCAACCTCCTACGCAGAGTGAGCAGCTCCCAGGATGGATGCAGAGGGTTTGGAGATGTTTCTGTGGTTTCAGGAGGAGTCTGTACAGGGGAGGTTGCTTTTCCTTTTGTCTGCACGAGCATGTCATTGCTCCAGTGGCTGGTTTGTGGATACCAGGCTTTAAAATAGAGATGTAGACAAATTGGCAAAAGGCCAGAGGAGAGCAACATTAATTGTCGGAGCTTTAGAAAACATGACCTCTGAGGAGAGGTTGAAGAAATCAGGTGCATTTAATCTAGACAAGGCAGTATGGGTGGGGGAGGGAGGGGGATGTCATGGTTTCTCAGAACATAAAAGCTGTTGTTAAGGAAGGGATGATTGATTCATTCTCTCGCTGTCGTGGAGAGAGGGAATGATGAGACCAAACCACATTTAAACTGCAGAGAAGATCTGGTTTGGGTATCTAGGAAAAGCCTTCAGTGCAGTGAAATGAAGGAAGGTATTGTCGAGGGAAGCTGTGAAATTTCTGACACCCTGTTAATGCCTTTGTTCCTGTAGTTCAGGCTAAAGGGTAATTTTAAGGCTGATCCCTGTCCCTCAGCAGCTGCAAACCTTGGCTCTGCCAGCAGTGCCAAGTCCACGTGGTCAGGAATGCAGGAACCAGGAACCTCGAAGCGCTGGCTGTAGTTCATAAAAATGATGTGGCTTCAGTGGATCATAAATCGAGCTCTGTTCACCTGCCCACTGGTTTGGAGTCTTTTTGGCTGTGTCTATGTTGCAGTTGGAGGTCAGAAGGCAGAGGATCCTGAGCTTGCTCTAGTGTTAACTTTCTTGGGTAGGAGTGAAGAGGGGGCAGCTTGGACCTTAGCTCGGGGCAGTTGCCTGAGTAATCATCCCCCATTTCACTGAATTTCGTGCTGTTGTCTTCAGTGAGCTCTGCAGGCTCAGCACCAGGCTGAGTTCTGGGAGGGATGTCCCAGCCCAGGCTGCCATCACCTCTGGCTGGAGTGCAGGCACACCCAGGCTTGGAAACACAACCTTTCCTCTACACTTGTGCCATCTGAGTTATTTCTGTTAGCAACGTGACTCCAGGTGCTGGGGTTTTATGCATTATAAAATAAAATGTGAAAGTAATAACTGGTTGCTGGGAAAATATTGCAGATTAGCACAACTTGTTCTCTACCTTGACTGTGTTTATATTTGACAAGTATCACTTGCAGAAAAAGGACAGGTTTTATTATAACTCTTTTGTCTGCTTCCTTTCCAACTTCCTGAGTGCATTATTCACAGGCATCAAACTACTTTTGGGACAAAATGTTGGTGAACTCTCCAGTGGTGGTGAAAAACAGGGACGTGTGAGGGTGCCATTCACTGGTAAAAGTGGCAGAATTTCTCACACTCACTTGTGATCTTGCCTACAAATCCTTTCCAGGCAGAAGCTTTTTGTTTAAGGGGAGAAAGTCTAGTTCTTTGTACCAACTGGCAAGGCACAGATAAAAGCATGGGCCTTTAATATCACGTTTACTTCTTTTGCCCTGTCTCGGATCCACAAATGCAGAGTTCTGTCTCTTCTGGACAAAGTTACAGATGACGTTATCCCATATTTGAAATACCCTACTTTTGTATCCCTCTTGCCTGAAGCTATTAACATTGGCAGAATTGATGTCCTTTGTTTATTTTTCTGTACTACTTAAAGTCTGAATGTTGGGCACCAGCTGGCCCGGTTTTCCATTGGGCTGCACTGAGAATCAGGACATGTTTTTGTGTTGGCTGTGTGCACGCTCCTGAATCTCCTGAGCAGACTGGGAGCCAGCCTTCACGACAGGGCTGGAGAAGGCGAAATGGCTTCCCTGGCATCAAGATAAGAGTAGGGGCAGTAAAGGCAGGGCTTGCCTGCCTCGTCTTTCATTGTTTGTAGGACGATCACACACAGAAGCCCGTGGCTTGCACATCCCAGGTGGGCAGTGGAGCCTCCCAAATTCTGTGGTGGATGGGGTGTGGAGGCGTTGGCAGTGCCAGGAGGAGCCCTGCTGACTCTGCAGGGAGCTGGGGGCAGCGTGGCTGATCCCTCCACCCCAGAGCTGCTCCTGGAGCTGGGAGTGGGGAGGTCTGGAGCTCGTCCCTGCCTCTGACACTGAGTCACTGCGTGACCTGGGGCGCTGGGATACCATGGTGATGAACACAGCACAAATGTCCAGACGGATAGAGCGGATTGGATGGGCTCTGGCTTTGACAAATATTTGTGTATCCCCACTGTCAGTGCTCCCCTGCTCTAACCACCCAGCCTGCTGCCTTCGGTGGGGGAAAGAACCCTGGTTGGTGCTGGGGAAGGAGGGAGTGCACAGCCACAGTGACACAAGCACTGGGGGGCACAGGCTGGAAGCCAAGCAGGCAGTGGGGCACTCTTGGAGGGAACAGCACTGCGTGGCAGAAAGGCTCTGGAGTGGGAATCCGGCTTCTCCCAGGCTCTGCTGCAGCCCTGTGCATGGCCCTGACTCTGCTCCTGTAACTAATTAGCCTGCAAGATCCTCAGGGCAGCGCTGACTTCCTCCTCCTGCTATGGCTTCTATCACAAGGCCCTGATTTCAGGGGGGGGGGGGAAAAAAAGGCAAACTATCAAAGCGAGACTTCCTTAAAAGCTTTGCTGTGCCTCTGTCAGCCTCTGGCGCAAAGAGGCTGCGGGAGGATCGTCTCTCCCTGGTGTGACTGTTGGTTATTCTCCCACCTGGCTCCCTCGTGAAGGATGAAGGCACAAGCACAGCAAAGATGTGTCTGTGAGGGGATCTTCAGAGGCTCCACGAGGTCTCCCGAGCACCCCTGCCTCGGGCATCCTGTCAGCGAGCCCGGGGTGCTGGAGCCTGCACTGCCTCTTTAAGGAGATTTGCATAGCAGGGCCTAATTACAGTTGTTGATTCTGATGTTTTCGGTGTTGTTCATATTCCATTAAAGGATAATGCTGCTTAATTTGCAGCAGAGGGTCTCGGTGAACAGCACACCCAATCACAAGGCACCCCTAATGACACTGCTTCCTTACTTCTGGTAACACATAATTAAAAAATCACTTCATTTCCAGTTGTGTGGTTCTCCCCTCTCCCCCAATCTCCTAATTACTTTCTAAGCCATTTCATGATTATCTGTAAATATTTCAGCACTTAGATCTACTAATGAGTGCATGGAAGAGTTAATACCTTGAGTGGCACAACTGCTTGCCTTTCTCTTTCTAGAGATGCATTGCAAGGGATCATTTTCCACCTTGCATGTGCGAGGAAAGGGGCTTTTCTTGGGTTGGGATTGAGTTTGTGCTCTGCCTTTGGGGTTGTGGGCCTGAACAGGGGAGGGGTAACATGCAAAAACCCCATCTCCAGCTACAGGAGGGTTTTTGCTGCGCTTGGTAGTGGGTGTAAATTGTTTTACGTGGCTTAAACCCCACTGTGAGGACGGTCCTGTTCTCTAATCCGAGCTCTGCTCTGAAGAGCCACCATACAAATGCTGCTTTTTCACTTCATAGATCTGTTTCCTGTACTTGTCTGGTGTCTTGGGTATTAAAACTCACTTGGGATTTTCAGACTGAGTACTCAGAGCTGACGGAGTGATAGCGGAGTGAGCTGGAGCATCTTTCCTGCCCGTGGCTTGCATGGGCTTGGGTGCTGTGTTCTTTGTCTGGTCAATCAGGACCACCCTATGCGAGCCCACTAGGAGCCTGCTGATGGTCTCTGAAGGCATTATTTGGAATAACCAGAGATAATTGTGTTACTAGGGGGTAATTAACTTCCAGGAATTAAAAAAAAAAAAAAATGAAGCTTAGGCTGCACTACTCCTTGGGGTGAGTCTGTAAGTCTGGGAGTCAGAGAAATCTAATCACTTGAGCACATTCAACTCCATGATACTCAGGGAATGTGGGGCTGCTTAAAATCAAATCCATGCATTTCTGGGCAATTCTTATATTGCAGGTAAGAGAGAAGGGCTTGAATACAGTCCTAACCCAGACTATTTGTGTTTCAGGTAACCCTGTCACAGTGGGAATGAGCATCCACATCTCCAGCATTGACCAGATCTCTGAAGTCAACATGGTAAGCTTGGAAAGAAAGAGAAAAAAGAAAAGAAAGAAAGAAAAAAAAAAAAGCCTGATAAACTGTTCTTCCATTTTCTGGTTGAGATTTACTTCCAAGGCAACGGCTCCTTGGAGGCAGCTGGATCTCTGCTGGCACCTCTGGAGCTTGTGGCATCTCATCCAGAGTAGATTCTTATCCTTTCTATGCTGGCTGCACAGCCACCTCCCCAAGTCAGTAATGCTTATGCCTTCAAAGAGCAGATGTGAATTGTATTTTTTGGTTGATACAAAGGTGGCTTTATGGTCAGCCTGTCCCTGCCAAGTTGAAAAAGAGTGGATTTTTCTGTTTGCTGGTGGTAATCCGACATTTCCTTGGAGATCTGTGGTGGAAAGAGAGGCATCTAATGGAGATCTGGTTTTGGGTGGCATTGATAGACTGGAGCTTTTCATACCACTATGAACAACAACAACAACAAAATTATCTGCTCAGGTAGCAATGGTTTGGGGTGAAATCTGTGAAATTTGTTGATTACTTTGGTCACGGTTTGGGTTCACATGCAGAACTGTCCCTCAGAAGCCCTCAGCACCCAGCAGAGGACATGGATTGTGTGGTCACTGCCTAAACTTGCCGTTCTCCCTCCTGTCCAGAGGCTTTTCCTCCAGACTCCTCTCCTTTCCCAGAGGCTGAGTGAAGTGGGAGGCTGGTGGGAACCTCCTGACAGTTCCTGTCTGGTTCCTCACTTCCTGACCCGTGCAGGAGAATCCTCGGAGCTCTTGCAGTTCGAGTCAATTAAAACCTTGGTCTCCCACTGCTGCTGTCCCATTTCTCTGTGTCTGGCCTCTCCTGCCCTGTTTCCCTGGCCCACCAGCTCTTCTGCTGCTGCGTGGAGGTGAGGAGGGGAGGTGACACAACCTGACCAGTTGATTTTGTGTCCAAGCTGCCTGAAAACCCTGGGTGCATGTTGGAATGACCCAGGGGGAAGAGCCAGCCACGAACCTTCACGTTCCTGTGTGAAAGTTTCTTTTGCTGACTCTCTGCTATGATTCCACCATCACCCGAATTCTCTGCGTGACCTGTGACACCTCAGTCCAGTGACAGTGACACTGGGCAGCGTGTGTGGCCCTAGATTCGAGTACAGAGCTGTCTCCATGGCACTGGGTAGCTGTGCTTGAGGTTAGGCTCAGCTTAGCAGAGCCAGATGGCTTAACCTAGTTCCATCCACCTTGCCTGTCAGGCCACAACTCAGCTTTGAGTCACCTCCTCCCCCGGGCTCAACGTGGACCTGGATGTTCTGGGGTGCTGGACATGTCACCCTCCTTCTAGAGCCACCATGGACAATTTGGGGTCTGGACTCGTGGCTTAAGACCCCAGCTAGCACAGACATCGCTGGGAGGGGGTGAGGGGGTTGGTTCTCAGCTTACCTGTAACAACTGCCCCCGTGAGCCTGAGCAGGTCTGTCCCCAGCACAGGAAGGACAGGGACCTGTTGGAGTGAGTCCAGAGGAGGCACCAGGATGATCAGAAGGATGGAGCAGCTCTGCTGGGAGGAAAGGCTGGGAGAGCTGGGATTGTTTGGCCTGGAAAAAAGCCAGCTTAGGGGTGGCCTTCCAGTACCTGAAGGGAGCCCATGAGAAAGGTGGAGAAGGACTTTTTACAAGTGTCTGGAGTGACAGGACAAGGGGAAATGGATTCAGACTAGGAGAGTAGGTTCACATTGGATCTTAGGAGAAAATTCTTCCCTGGGAGGATGGTGAGGCCCTGGCACAGGCTTCCCAGAGAAGCTGGGGCTGCCCCATCCGTGGAAGTGTCCAAGGCCAGGCTGGATGGAGCTCTGAGCAGCCTGGGATAGTGGAAGGTGTCCCTGTCCATGGCAGGGGGCTGGAACAAGATGATCTTTAAGGTCCTTTGCAACCCAAACCATTCTGTGAAGGCAGCTGAGCCCTGCAGAGGCTGATGCAGGATGAACCTCCTGCTGGAGAGGTGTCCATGGACTAAAGGGGCTGATCAAGTGCTTTGTCCAGCAGGTGTGAGCAGCTGTGGCCAGGCATGCAGTAGCCATGGTCTTTCCAACCCTTGCCATGTGAATGTGGTGCTCTCGCCTCTCCAGTGAGCCTCTGCTTCCCTCTGCCACAGAACTGGGGGAGAAACAGCAGCAATAATCCCTCTGTGATGCACAGATTTCCCAGCATAGGCCTCCATCCACGTGCTGCTCTGGATCCTGCAGAATTGGAGCAGCACGGTGATGGACATTGAGTGCTTTGATGGAGGTGGCATGGCTGTGGTCAGGCTGGGCACCACTGTCCATGCCACTCTCCTGTGGATGTGAAGGAATGTCACTTCTGGGCTTTTGGTTATCCCTCCCGGCTCTCTGTTTGGCCAGAATAATCTCCTGCCCATCTTTCCTACATAAACTGGGGGAGAGGGTGTGGAAAGATTTGGAGATCGGAGATGAGGTGGCTGTAGGTGAGAATTTATTCAGGATCAAGATATCTGAGCACCACGGTGAGGCAGCTTCAAAAAGGGGTTAAAAATCAGAATCATCTTAAAGAACAAACATTGAGGGAGCAGAAGAGTTCTCATGTGATGTAAGTTTCCAGGCTGAAGGGATTTTATGTGCATCATTCTTCTGCGTGACAGATGCCCTGGGGAAAGGGCTGTGTTTTACCCCTGCTCTGGACATGGGTACTGGCAAGAAAAACAAGGCATTTTTTTGGCATCATGTGTGCTCGGGAAAGGAACTGTGCAATGAATAAATTAAAGGCACACAAGTGAAGCTGGGTTGTCATGGTGACCAAATAGCTTCTATTGTTCCACAAGGAGTGTTATTACTTACTGCCCCTTGTAGGATAATTAATTAATCCTCAGACATCCTTTTGGGAACAATGGCCCCGGTGCTGGGACTGGGCAGGCTGAGGAGAGCCCCCGGCTCTCCCAGGCCTTTCCCTGGGACTCCTGGCGCCTGCTGGCTGCCCGGTGGTGGGGAACAAGTGCTGTCAGTGACCAGGCATTGCACGCTTCCAAAAGTTGTTTTCCATAGGAGTCCAGCTGCTTGTGGTGCTGTGGAGCGATCCAGCTCCGTCCACGAGCACTCCTTGCTCCCACTCCCACGGGAACTGTGTTCCCAAAATGAAGATGTGGTGACATGCCAGTCCTGGAGGACACAGGGCTCTCTGAGAAGGCAGCACAGCTGTGTCTTTGTGCTGGGTGTTCCTGTTAGCGTAGAAACACATAANAATGCTCTGCAGCTGCCTGTAGATGCCATGTGTGTTCTGACACCCAGAGTTGGTGCACCTCCACCTCCCTGAGGGCCATTCCCAGATCCTGTGCCATGCCAGGCTGCAGGGTGCTCATAGGTACAGTGGTAACCATCTCCCACTGACAAGAGACCAAACCACAGCCCTTATTTTAAAAAGTGTCACCTCCTGGTTCATGGCAGCTGCTGCCTGTGTGTGGTCAGCCATATTTTCCAGCTCACTTTCTAGAGTGATGCTTTATTGCTGTGTGCCCCCCTTCAGCATGGCTAAACAACACTGAGCTGCAGCCTCTGTTCTTGTCAGTGATTAGAAGGATTATTTGCTGAGCCAAGATCAGTGACATCAATTGAAATGTCTGGGGAAGGATGCCAGGGGCCAGGCCAGATAGGTATTGGGGAGGGCACATTTGAGTGGCAGACCCTCTGGGAAGTGCTGATCCATGAAGATGAAAGGCCTTGCTGAAGTCTTTTCATCTCCTGTACAAATTTGCAAGTTGGGGATTTGAAGGCAGGCTGAGAGGAGGAATGTCTTCATGCTGCTGCTGAGTAGCTCAGGTGACCCATAAAGGACAGCAGGATGGTAGCTCCTGGATAACTCCCCCAGCCCATCTCCTCTGAGGTGACCTGGGAGATGCCTTCTGGCTACAGGTGGTTGAGTTGCAGTGAGCAGGGAACAACCTGCAGGTGTCTACAGACTCTGGCTGGTGTGCAGGGGCAGTGGGACAGTGACACGTTCAGAACTCTTGGCGTGGTACCAGGTTACTGAGGAGTCCAGCAGCGTTTCTGAGCTGGGGAACGAAGAGCTCTGGCAGTGTGGAGCTCAGGTCACGCTCAGCTGGGGCAGCCCGTGGGTGTCTGTCCATGTGCTATGTGGCCTGAATGCTGCCCAGGGTCACTCACCTTAAGGGTCTGGTTCAGCCAACTTGCCCTGGTGGTGCAATTCTGACAGTATCCAGTAGCAATGGCTTCAGAAGGAGCTGGAAGCCTTCCCCCACTGCTGGATGTCCTTCCAGCAGCCAGCTGAGGACTGGCCTGTTCAGGGTGTGCTGTATATTCCTGCATGGTGGGACTAGAGAAGGACTAATCCTTCCAATGTAGCCTTTTCCCTCTCTAGGCAATCTCTGGGGACATATTTTTCTAGCACCAGACAGCTCAGACTCACTTGAAGTACTAATGAAGTATTTCAATACGGAAAACTACCAGAAGTTTTGTCTGCATTTGAAATAAGAGGAGGTTACCCTTCATAACGCTTCAATTTTCCTGCCCTGTGATCTGTGCAGTCCTAAACCTGCTCCCTCCCGTGTCTGCACACCGTAGACAGCTCGGAGCATCCAGCCATTATAGTCATGATTTCTTTGTGGCTGCTATAATTTATTCATCCCAAGATGCTCTCCTACATCTGCAATAACATCATTTCAGTTTGTTATAGCACCAGCTTTAAAGTTTTATAAACCTGGTGACAAGTTGAAAAGTTACAAGAGGATTGTTGCAGAGGGCTAGTGTAAGGAACAAGGCTTCCAGATAGAAACGTTTGCAGGCACAGGGCTGTGAAGGGAAGGATGCCTGTGGGATTGCCAGTTCCTTTTGCAGGGGGACAGTCTGCAGTGGGGAAGGGTTAGGGGTTAGGGCAGAGTGCTTGGCAAAGCTGGCTTTGATGCTTCAGAGAAGCACAGAATGGTCTGGGTTGGAAGGGAGTTAAAGCTCATCTCATTCCATCCCTCAGCCACGGGCAGGGACACCTTCCACTATCCCAGGGTGCTCCAAGCCCCGTCCAACGTGGCCTTGGACACTTCCAGGGATCCAGGGGCAGCCACGGCTTCTCTGGGCAACCTCTTCCAGTGCCTCTCTGCTCCCCAGCCCTGTGCCCCTGTTGCCAGGCTGTGCCTTGTTGGAGTGACTGCTCTGGTGCTGGCATGCTGCACTGGATCTCTTGGAGGTTATGGCAGGAAGCATCGTGGCTGTTATTTCCCAACTTCTCGAAGCTTGATGAAAAACAAGCTGTCTGGTTTGGCAGATTTCCCTGTTCAAGAGAGATGTAAAGCATGTCTCAAGGCAACGATGAGCTGCAAGGGTTTTTAACTGGCTTGTAACCCAAAATGAAGTGGACCAGGTTTTGTGGAAGGGTGTTCTTGACCAGGACAGTTCATCCTACACCCTGTTATGGCATCATCAGTGGGGCATCACTCTTGTCACTACATCAAATTTTCCATTTTTTGGGTGTGCTTGAAATAGACTTTGTAGTGGAATCTGTCCTGAGCAGGCTTTGCAGTTCTGTTTTCACTGGAATATATGTACACCTGCAATACTGGACAAACCCGACTTTGCTGCAGCGTGCCCTTGAAAAGGATTTTCCATTGGTGTAGATGTCTTGAGCTTTAAAAAACAAGATTTTAAAGAAGAAAGCTCTACTATTATGCTGTGCCTTTTAGCACCATCTACTCTTTTCAAATGTATCAATGCTTTCCTTATTCTCGATTGAAAACGTTCTGTTTTGTTGCTGCCTCTTTTCAATGGAGAAACGACATACAGATACTTCTCAGTCAGCCTCTGTGTCCTTGGGTATCCAAATGTTTTTTAAAAGCAAAGGTTAAAGCATTTAAATCCTACAGTCAGGGTTTTCTGGAGTTGTATGCTGCGAGATACAAGACATGACACTCCAGTGCTGCAAATGTTTCTCTGTAGCCTTGGGTATCCCCAGCCCTGTGACACTGTGGTACCTAAACTCTGTGTGTGTGTATACATTACATCTTGGTATTCAAGGCTGCTGAATATTTAGGGCTGCCAAAATACGGGAGAACTAGGAGGCAGCGTTGGTGCTGAGCTGCAGATGGTGCCCTGTCATGGTGCTGCAGGGGATGTGGTCCTGTTGTGTTGCTGGAGGCTCCTGGGATGGAAGAGTTGTAGGTAGCAGAGGGTGCTGTGAGGCCTTGGTGGTGGAGGAGGATTCAGGGGGGATTCATGTTGGATATCAGGAAAAATTCCTTCACTGAATGAGTGGTTAAGAATTTGAACAGGCTCCCTGGGGAAGTGGTAAAGTCACCATCCCTGGCAGTGCTCAAAACCCAAGCAGATGTGGCACTTTGTGATGTGGTTTGGTGGCCATGGGGGTATTTGGTCAAAGGTTGGACTTGATGACCTTGGAGGTCATTTCCAACCCTGATGATTCTATGGGTCTTGATCTGCTCATGGTGAGGATGGTAGAGCTCTGACGTGGGGTGAGATATCCCTACAGGCATGGGCAGGTGGGGGTTATGTGCCTTTTTTATACACAAGGGGCTTCTGTGTGCTGTGATCTAAACCAGGGTATGGCAACAGGCAGCTGGGATGAAAGATTTCTCCAGGGCTGGCATGGGCCTGTGCCTTCCTCTGCCGGTGGTGCCTCAGCGCAGCTGGGGTCTCGCAGCTCTTGTCACTTCAGCTCCCGCTGTGTGGGGCTGCAGTGCATGGGATGCTCGGGAAATCAAACAGTGCTGCTTCTGTACTCGTGAAACAGCATTTTCCTGAGGGGAGAGCTACCAGGCGAGGCAAAGGTCCACGTGCACGCTGCCATCGGCCACACAGTCACCCTGGGCACCTGCTCACTTGTGCTCCTCCAGCAGTGGGAAGCGGGAGACACACGACCACTTGGCTGGCTGAGGGAAAGCAGCAGCACACTGATGCTTTTTCCTGCTGCTAGAGGGATGTTTGGAGGAATAAAAGATGGCTGTGGCAGGGTGGAGAGCCACCTCCAAACCACTCTGGACTTGGCAGCTTTGAGATGCTCTTGTTTGCATGCAGGAGGCACAAGTGCCTGCTCTGTGGCTCTGGAGAGATGGCAAGATTAGAAATCCACTGAGCTCTAGAAACACCTTTGCAAAGCTGGTGTCAGGGACCCATCTCACCTGCCATCATTAGATTTGCAGTTAGGATTTTATTTATCCTTGCAGCAGCGATATCCTCTGAGTGCTGAGGCTTAGGGTGACTTTCACCAGCACTGAGACTGCCTAAAAAGTCAAGGATTGGATGTGGATACGTGCTCACATCACACGATGCCTTTCTTTAACATAATTCCCACTGGTTGTGCTGAAAGACCCCTTGGACTGAGGACGCCTAAAGTATCTGCCCTCAGGGGTGCTCTGCAGGGTGGTGCTGGGGAGATTGGGTGCTCAAGTTTAAACAAGGAGTGGTCCCCTGTCTGTCTGAAAGACAGGGATGGTTCTTCCAAAGGGGTTGCATAAAATAGTCGAGAATAAAACGAACTCGTGAAGGGGCCTGAAGTGCTCCCCATTCATTGCTTCTGAAATCAGTTGCAAAGAGAGTGTCCCGGCTTAAAAGCTAGAAAATAGGTCAGTGTGACTCATATGTCAATATTTACTGCATTTATGGCAACTTGTAGAAGGGAAAAATCTCGCCTGCCTTCCATAATACTTCACAAGTTATCCCATTCCCATGACAAAACTCTCCCCGTGCCCTTGCTCCTGGTATTGCTTCCACTGCAGTGACAGCCCAGTAAATTCACTACTACTTAGAGTCCAGTTGCTAAGTAACAAGCCAAAGATCACCACGCAGTCTCTCCAAATGCCGTGGCCAGCTGCAAGCTGGATCTGCACAAAGCCCCAGGAATTCCTTTGGAGACAGAGGTCTCAAGGACTCGGTGCCTGTGGAGCAGGGAGCAGCCTGGTGGAGCAGCAGTCCTGCCACCAGACAGCCTGAGGCTCTCCTTGTGTGAGGGGACAGCTCTGTTGCTTCCCCAAAAAGGGGTCCCCTGTGCTTGTCCTCATCGGCTCTGACTGTTTCAACACTAATGATGACCTTGAATGAATATTTTTGTTGGCCAAATGGCAGGGTTTTGCCATAAGTAGGAGGTGAGCTGCGGGAACCTTGCTGGAGCAAGCTCTCAGTTGAGGAAAGACTGAACTGCTGGACAAGGGAATGATTCTCCCTCTTGCCCCAGAAGCTTCCTATTCTACCCTGCTTGTTTCCTCCTGGGGGTCTTTCAGCATTTACCTGATATCTTAATGGGAGAGTTTGTAGAATGCTCTTTGCATAATGGGAAATTCTGGCTCATGGGAAAGCTGTGGGGCGAACTGGCCGATTCCCACCCCGGACCTTGGGGTTTGCAGCACGAATAAAACGCGGTGGCAACGCTCGTGGCGAGTGATGCCCCACTGTGCATCCTTCCACGGTGCTGCCCTCCCCGAGGAGCAGCTCTGCGAGTCCTCCAGTACAAGTCCAAGCCTCAGGAGGGCTGAGTCGACCCTGCTCCAGTGCTCAGAACCGCAGTTTGCGCGTTTTGCTCACTAAGCAGTTTCCCAAACGGGGCCGTTTCGGTGCACTCCCAGGAAAGGCCGAGTTCACTGTGCACTTGGGAGGTGGCTGCACCCCACGCCAGGAGAGGAGCCGTGCTGGGGAGGAGGAGAGGCTGTGGCTGGGTGGTTTGCAGCGTGCTTTCAGCTGAGCAGGGCTCTGCGTTGCAGTGCTCCATCTGTTCCTGTATCAGCCGAGTTATCTTTAGCTCTGAACATGTCAGTGTTGTATGGTGCTGGTATGAACCACTTCAGCTTGCACCCCAGCATTCCTGTAGTAGTTAGAATTCCTACTGCAGAAAACTGCCTGGGATAATTTTTCCCCCCACTCTGCTTAAATTTTTATTCATGTTTTTACATGGGCAAAACTCCCACAGCCTATATATATATATTTTTTTTTTTTTTAATATATATATATGCATTAAAAAGCTGGCTGTATTTGAGAGCAATGTTCCAAACTGCCACCTGTTTCAACAGCAATGTTGCAGCACTGGAGAGGATTACTGCAGAATGCTAAAGTAGCTTTCCCCCAAGTGAAAGCTTCATCTGATTTGATTGAAAACCAAATTAGACCTTGAGAATCTGACCTTCTGACATCCTGTCATATATACATTTAAAGCACCCAGCAACAGAGAACGTATTTGTGCAAGAATGCCAGTACCTCAATATAGAACCTAAATCCAAATACAAGTGCTTGCGTGTCGTGCTGCTATTTGAATATGTAAATAAATGGAGCTATAAATAGCTCTATATGTTATGTACATGTTAAGTGAAGGTGGCAGATCCGACAGCTGAATGGCTCTGCTGTTTCTGAATGCTGGGAGAGGCTCTCTGCACGCTCCCCACATCTCTCGTGTTTGCTCCTACCCCTCTCAGCCTCTCTGCTATCACATTTTTCAGGCCTCTGGAGAAGATCGTGTGTGGGGACAGGAGCTGTTAATATTCTGAGTCTGTGCCGAGTTGCTAGGCTACAGAGAAAAAGGAACATTCAAGGAAAAGGGATGGTAGAAGGAGGAGAATCTGCTGAGCTGTTGGGAGATCCAGAAAGGTCCTCCAGTCAGACGAAGGGATCATTTTGGGGAAGGAGGGTGTGCATGCATGTGGGATGGGCTGTGGGTGGTCTCTGCTGCCCTGGCACAAACAGAATCTCAGGCTGGCCCCAGGCGGAAAAAAATGGCAGAGGAGGGAGTAAAAGGCAAGATCCACTGGCCCCTCCCATGTCACTGCTTGCCAGGTGTGCCCAGCTGGCCTGTGCCAGGGTGTGCTGGGTCACCAGGCTGAGCATGCCATCTCACACCTCCTTGCCTGCATTTTCCAGGGTGTGCTGAGCTCCCACCTGAGGCTCTGGTGAAGAGGGAAGCAAACCCAAAACATGCTCACTACTCACAGGTTGGATCTCATCTCCTTTTCCCTCTGCAGCACCCTGCTGCCCCAGTGTCTCGTGTGACTGCAGGGGAAGGCAGCCTGTGGCTTCCATGTCCCTGACCACCTCCTTTGGTGCTTTCTTAGGTCACTGATACACAGAGCATTGACCCTTTTATCCACCAAGGGTTTGTAGCTAGGGTTGCAGGGACTTTGAGGTTTTACAATACAGAAGCTCCTGTCTGAGCCTTGTTATCTCAAGTCCCAGCTGTTACCCCCAAAAATGGGTGTCAGGTATTTAGCTGTACCAGCTGTGAGCCATCAGACCTTTCAGGTTCTGTGTGTTCCACTCTTCTGGAGGGATGGGTTTGCCCTACGTTTCCCTCTGTATCAGATCCCTCAGAAAAAAAAAAAAATTAAACAGTGCTTTTGGGTATTTTTATTATCTGGATACTTTATTTACTGAGCTCACGTGGGCTCCCTGCCAGCTCTGCAAATAGAGCTCCTTGGCTCCAGGACTGTTGGTCCTGGTGCTGCAGCGAGCACTCACTCAGCGTGGACAGGGACTGCAGCTTGTTCTCCCCATCCAGTTGGCTGTGAAGTCAAAGTCTGCTCTGCTTGTGGACCTCCACAGCCTGCTGAAACCTCTTTCTTTTTTTCCTTCGTGCATCCTGTAATAAGCTTGACTTGTTCAGCAGAACATCAGGAGTGTTTCGTACAGCTGCAGTGGGGATGCTGTTTTCGGTGTTATCAGCAGCCACCCACCAGGTCTGTGATCCCGCAGTCAGGATTCGGATGGATGAGGTGGGAGAGGGGCAGCGTGGTCCGTAGGGTGGGCACTGCTGCTGGCCTCAGCCTGGGCTGCTTCCCTTGGCTTGAGCCTGGAATAACCACGGGCGGACTAACCCCTGGATGGAGGAGGAGGTATCCATCATCAATCCCTCATGATTGCTACTTTCAGTAACCTTGACAGCAGAAATCTTTCCTAGAACAGATCTGTTGATAGCCCTGCCCTTTCCTGCTGTCCCAGCATGACTGGGCAGTGCTCTGTGCACACCACAGCTGATAAAGCTGATTGCTGGCCCTTTTCTCTAGCACCACTCCCTCCCTCTGACCTTGTCACCTGAGGGCCCACAGATACAGCTGTGCAGAATATTCACGTGCAGAAAGTCACCCCAGGTATAGAAATGGGTCTCTGGGTGCAGGACTCTGAGGGTTTGCAGGTGAAATGGTTTGCATCCACTTTGCTTGGGCCTGCTGAAAACCAGGCCTTGTTTTTCCAGCCCCAGGGCTGCCATCCTCTGTGCTGAGACCATGCCTGGCCTAACTGAACCCCCCTGCCAGAAATACGTTCTGCTCTTCACCGTCTACTCTGCTTACTCCCAGTCATCCTTCCTACGTGATCAAGCTTTGCTTTCTACAGGAAACAAACACCAGTCTAAGTTTTTGGTCAAGCCAATCTGTGCCAGCCTAGTAGAGGTGATGGTTTCACCCAGGAGGTGCTAGTTGTCTTAAATGATTTAAAGGGTTTGTTTGCCTCTGGCTAACTCCTGGGAAATGACATCTTTGTGGCAATTTTCAGAACCTGAAACAGGAAACCTTCCTTCTCTAATGTTAAAACAATGTCTTGTAAGCCCTGTGTGCCTTGATATTGTTGCAGAGTCTCATGGTTTCAATGCTCAGAGCATTTTATTTTTCCATGTGAAGTAATAATATTGCTTTATTTATAACACGAATCCCTACCTATGTGGCCCCAAACTGCACTGGAGGTCTTGACAGCACAGGGAATTACAAGCTCTGTCTAATTTTTTTCCTCGGGGAGGAAAAAATAATTTCTGTGTTTACACACTTAGCTCTTGCCCAGAAATGTGGGGGAAAGGTTTAGGAAGCATCACTCATCTTCCAGCATCAACTTTCCCTTGACATAATCCAGTTTTCTTCCTCCATCCTTCTGAGAGCTTTAGAAACTGATATCTTCACTAGTCACTGTTCAAACGTCTCACTCAGATTTAATTTACTCTAATAGGCTGGTTGTTGCATGTTTAATTAAATACCAAGTGATTATTAAAAGCGTTTTTGAGCTTTCATGGCTGTATATTAGATATGCCAATATGTGTGTACAGGAGGATGCTGGCAGCACAGGCTGGAAGGCAGGAAGGGCAGTGCCAGGAAGGTGAGGAAAGGAGAATTGGGAGAAGCTGGGTGGGAGAGAGGTGGGATTCAGGCACCAGCACTGTGGAAGGCAGTGGGGTAGAGGGCTGGGTTAGTGCAGGCCAACAGTGGAAGGTGAAGATGGCTTTGGAAGGCACCAGGGTTTTCTGTGGTGGGTCAGCATAATCTGTTTTAAATCACCAAGCACTTCACACCAAAAAAAGCATCTTGTAATAAAAGCAAGTCCCTGGACTCCCTTTCCCAGGTCTGCAATGCCTGGTTGTGATTCTTCTCTGGGACTGCACAGAGATAGGGCATTAATGCTCCTGGGTCCCACACTGTGGGCATGGGTGGCCTTGTGCACGCCTAGGGAGAGGTTAAGAGAGTTAACAAAAGGGGCTAAATTAAGATTTTGCCTTAAGTAAATATGGTAGGGGAGAGATGGGATTTGGGAAAGCTTGGAGCAGCTATTTGGAGACATTTGATGCTCTAGCAAAACATAAATGTGAGTTCCCTAACAGTTCCCAGCCCATCTATGGCTAGAGGATCCTGTAACAGCATCTCTTTCTGCCCCAAAAATGGTCAAATTAATTTACTGCCTTTTCCAAACTTTATGTATGGCCTTGCTTCTCTGCCCTTAGGTGGGTGTCTGGCCAAAGCTTGCCCTGCTGTGCTGGTGTGCCATGGGAGGCTACAGGAAACAAAAATGTGTTTTCACTAAGTGGCTACTCTCTGGAAAGGACAGTTTCTCAAGCTGTGGTGGGTTGTGAGAGCAAGCTAGCTGGTGGTGCAGAAACAGGCCAGTTGGGGGTAGAAAGGGCTCTGGGTTTGGCACATGGGGGGCAGAGAGAGGAGAGCAGCCCAGCAGGGATGGTGTGCATCAGCTCACAGATCTGGTGGCTCAAGGGTAGAAAGCACCTGGCGTTGTTTTCAAAGCGCGTGCCTGAGGAAGACGTGCTGCAGGTGGTGATTTTGGGATTGCTGCCTGCAACTCTGAGCGAGGTTGCTGTTCTGCCTGTGCTCACAGAGCAGGGGATACTCGTCGCCGTGCCCATCAGCTCTGGCTCTTTCCTCTCGACCTCTGCTTCCAGCAGGACTGGGGCTGTTCAGCAGGTGACACGCGGTGCTGCCTCCTGCTCAGACAGGGCCCTGAGCTACAGGCTCGGGACTCTGAAGGCCTTGTCACAGCAGATCCCTTTGGCTCAGGACCCAGCTATGTCCTCTAGCTGACACCTGCAGGGCCAGCACCATTCCAGGTGCTGCAGGGACAGGGCCAGGCAGGAGAGAAATAGGGCAACCAAGCTGCGCTTTCCCCGCACACCCTCAGTCGGTGAGGATGGTGCCGACACCTGTCCCAGTTTCTGGTCATGCATTCAGCAATTAAACACATGCAAATTACTACAAAAGTAGATCAGATTAGTGAGGGGAACATATCCATGCAAAGTACTTCTCGGGTCCTGAAGGAAATGAGTTCAAGAGCACACACACCTGCAGCACAGAAGGGCATAGAGTATATCCTAGGAGCCAACCCTTCCTTGCACTGCTGGAAGAGTGCTCTTCCTGATTCCCAAGCCAGTGCTGGCACCTGGCTATTCGAAAAGAAGGAAAGTGGATAAAGATTGTGTTTTTCCTACCTGCTAAGCTGAAGTGTAGGGAGAAGGGCAGTATCTGAAGTATTTGTCACTTTATGTATAACAGCTGTCATGCAGAATTTCAGACTTGTAAGCTGGGCACTGGCACTTGCACCAAAACAGAAATTAAAAGCAGCATTTTGGCAGGATGCTCTCCCCATGAAAAGTACAGTAAGTACAAAAGCTGCTGCCTCCTGCCTCAAGCAAAGGTGGGAATCTGAACAGACTCTGTGCTGTCTCAGGGCTGCAAAGGCTGCTGGCAGGTATTCACTTATGGCAGTTAAATGGTGCACGTTGAGGTCTGGGATGCCTTGATTTATCTGTGTGGAGATGGACAATCCCCTCTTTGATGAGCTTGCTGAGGAAGGACTGTGGCCATGGTGCTCTGTCCTTCCTGTATATTCCTGTGCATTTTACACCGTTCCAATTCCTTGCAGCTGACTGCAGGCAGATCCTGTCTTCTCCCCTTCAAAACAATTCCTCTTATTTCTGCTATCCCCTCCTTCAAACGAAACATACTTGAGGACTACTTTGTCCTTTAATTTCTTTCCCAAGAATGACGGGAAGAGGAGCTGGTGTTTAATCATCAAAGAAGTTGAAGCCAGCAAACTGTTCATTAGTCTCTGGCAGTGGCAGCTTGGTTTTTACTAAGTCAGATGTTCCATTTTTCTCCCTCTTTCTGGAGCATCTTGGCTTTCCTAATGTTCTTTTGTGATCTTGGACAAGGGGACCATATGTCATTTGCTTATATAGCGAAGCACTTTTATTTGGTTGCTTCTCCAAAAGGAGGTTCTTTATCAAAGTCAGGGGGGAAAAAAGTCAAGTGGTACAGCCAGAGCTAGAGGTGAGTTGCAAAACCTCCTTTATCCCTCACGCCCAGAGTCCTGCAGCAGCAGAAGAGCAGTGCACTCTCTCCCCTGCAGAAAAGTTGTTGTTCCCAGGGCCTTACAAGTGCTTGGTGAAACAGCCTCCAGTAGCAGCCTGGAATAGTCACCTTCACTCTCAAAGCCCCACTGAAAGGTATCCAACTCATTTATCATCCACAAAAATGGACCAGGCACAGGCAATATCCATGTGGCCAGAATTGCTGTGTTCTGAGCAAATATTTGACCTTTCCACACAAATTATTCTTTCAATTTCTGATCCTGGTGCCTGAGTCTAGCGGAACCCCTAATGAGCCTGCACACACCTGCCTCTGGACTGGTTCAGTGCTGAGGGTTCTCCAGGTCGCAGCACGAAGGAAAATGATCTGACCCAGCCTGCTCATGACCTGTGTCTCTTAGGAGCTGTGCTGGGGGTTCGGGGAGCAGCTTCCTGGGAGTTCTGTTCAAATATGGAAGCAGCTGGAAGATGGAGCCTTGCAGCAGCAGGCTCAGCATCCTCGAGCTATTCTTTCCCGTGAGTTCCTTTCCATAACAACTTGAATTTATTCTCCATATTAATGCTTAGACCTTCCAAAATACTCTTACGCTCCTGACTTCATGCTTTTGTAACATCTAATTGCACAGGCTCTGTGGAAAGTTATTTCCATTACCTTGCCTTCGGTCTATTCCTGTGCAACAACCCATTGCTGAACGTCAGACTCTGCCATCCTACAGCTCTGCTCTGAGCTTAACCCGTGCAGCAGTTCTCCCTGCCTTGCTGCCTCCTGCCTCTATCAGAGCCTCTCAACTTCTTCTGAGCGTGTTTGGAGTTATTTGTGCTCTGATGAGTAACCCTGAGGTGTCTGAAAGGAGGTGGGACCCTGTGAGCCCGAGAGCACAAGGTTGTGGTTGTTTACTGGCTTAATGCAAGCACTGCAGGGAGGTGGGAAAGAGCAAACCTGATTTGTACCTGTTTTAAAGTGATGGGCATATAGTGAAGGACTCAGCTGTGGAACTCACTGCCGCAAGACTGCAGATGCCAAAGGTTGAACATTCTGAGAAATAAGATAAGCTCTCATGAGAGAAACTCAGTATCTTCCATTAAGACAGTACCAGCTCTGAGTGAGGAGATCCTTAAGTCTCAAATAGCTGCAGAATTAAGTATCACAACAAAGACCCTTTTTTTACTTATACTCTTCCCTGCCATTCTCTTTCCTGTTCCTGAAGACAGGCTGTGACTGTATAAAGACCTTTGGTCTGGCTCAGTACACCTGTGTCTCCAAAACCACCACAAACACATTTGTCAGAACTCCGCTTGGGTTCAGGCCATGTTTGTGTCCTGCACGCTGACACGAGACTGCAGGAGAAGAGGGGCACCTTAATTTTGTATCCCTCCTCTCACTGCAGGGACAGAATGGGACACACGATGCCCTGCGGTGCCTTAACTGCTCCTGCTCCACCCCTTGCTGGTCTTTGATCCGTAGACAAGGAAGTTCAGGTTCCCTCCCTGAAGTGCTGTGTCCCTTGGTGGTCTGGGCACATGCCTGCACACCATGGCCACGGCTGGCCCACAACCAAGTGTTCTGTGTCCTCACTGAGTTGTGGTGGGTTCAGGTAACATCTGCTGCCTCCAAGCTTCAGCTTCCTCCTGCCCTCCAGGCTGTTGCTGCTTCAGCAGCCTGTGCTCCCCACAGCTCCCCTCCCCTGGATTCACAAGTCCTCTCGCTGCCTTAGCCCTTCAAACTTTATATTTCTCTGCACAAGCGTGTTTGTTCCTACGCTCAGATCTGGCATCTTAACCTGGGACACTTCTCCAAGAGGCAGCTTTGGGGTCGTGTGGCAGTGGGTTCATTTCTGCTCCGAGGCTGCACAGAGCCAGCACGAGTGGGGAGGACCAACCAGGGCCAGCCCAGGTTTGCTTCCTAAGGAGCACTGCACTCCCAAAAGGGGCTCTGTGAGGTGGAGGAGGAGGAGGAGATTATAGGATAGATGTTCATAAAGGTATTTGGAATACGAGCCAGTGGAGATTCATTCTTGAATTCATACTAATAGTGCCAGCTTATTTCCCTTCTCGCTGTGCCTCAGCTGCTGTTCCCTCAGACTTCTCTGCCCTGTCCTCTGAGAGTCTGGGGAATCCCTGTGCATGCTTGGCTGAGTTTGTTGCCTCTGGGGTTCTGCAGGAAATACCTTCCTCCATTCATGCCCCTGCCGTGTCAACATTCCAGCCGTTCACAGTGTACCTCATCTTTTGGTTTGGGGTCTCAGCTGAGCTTCAGGAAAGGCTATAATTATCAGTATCCGCTCATCTGGAGATGGGTTTTAGCATCCCTGTCCTCGGGAGGCGGTAGGACACTCCATCATTTCAACACGTGGGGCCCCCCAGGTAATCTCCTCTTCCTTTTGCAGTATTTTTGTGTCCCTCTGGGTGAACTCCGCTCACAGGCGAGCACCTCTGCACCCTGAGTGTCTGCCAGCTCTCACCTCTGTCTTGGTGCCTCATGCAGAAGGAAGGAGGAGAGAGGAAGGGAGCAAAGCCTTTGGAAAACCTGGGAGCGGGGGCGCCGGGGGGGCTGGCGCTGGCTGCTCGCACGGAGCCAGGCATGTGCAGGCATCTCGCAGGGATGGCCAGGCTCCGCAGCTTCCCAGCTTTCCAGCAGGCTCAGGTGCCGTCCGAGCTCCGGGAGGGGCCGGAGGGGAGCTGTGGTGCCCAGAGCCATCCCACACACAGCTGGGACGTGAGGGCAGCTCAGGGATGCTGCTGCAGGCTGGGAGCGGTGCTGGGGCTGTGCGGCTTGTGAGCTGCTGGGTACCAGGCTTCGGGGACAAATCGAGGGATCTGGGCACATCTGGGCACTGCTGGGGTGGCAGAGATGGGGAAGAGGCTTGTTTTGGAACACACAAGCCCTTTTAGCAAAGGGGCACATGCTTTTTAGGTCAGTGAGCCTCAGCAGGGCTGAACCGGCTTCCCCCTGGCCAGAGCTGTGGACTCTGGCATTTCAGACCCCCACAGTGGGATGCTGGGCAGGACAGGGGCAGCCTGACGTGGCCAGTTGAGCTCTGGTAGCAAAGCCCAGCTGGACAGTTTGCAGGTATCTTTGCAAAGCTTGTTTTTCCTTAGGATGGAAAAAGGGAGAACAAGGGGAGGCATGCAATTTCTGGTCATGTCCACCCATCAAAAGCCCCCTCTGCCTTGTCCCAGCCTTTTGTTTTTTTTAAAAACTGAATTCCAGGTTCATGCTGAACGGTTTCCAAAGTGCAGTGCAACCTGCACAGAGTTTCTGATGAGGAGTGGTATCTCCCTTCTTCCAGCCTGATCCCTCCTCCCCCAGCAGGCACCAGATGAAGCAGGAGGTTGCGCAGGGTGGCCTGGCACACGTGTGCTCCCTCCTGCGTGGGTCCTGCCTTCTGTCCCAGTGCAGCAGGTGAACTCGGCAGGGCGAGCTGGGAGCTCCCCACAAAGCTCTCCCATCCCTGCCCCAGCTGTGATGGCCATGGCCACACTCTGGCCCTGCCTGAGCCTTTTATGGGCCTCCACGAACACCCAGTGGGATCTATCATTTGGAAGCATTTTTGTCGCTGCTGGAGCTGCACTGGTGCAGGGTGGAGAGGCTGCCAGTTTAGAGGCAAGTGGAAAATCAAATTTTCCTGCACGTCTCGTTTGCTCCTCCAGCAGCACCAGTGGAGAACTCTGCTCACTGTGTGTGTGTACAGAGGGAAAACCCCTCGCTTATCCCTTGCAAGGCAGCAGGGAACTCCAGCTGTGTTGTCCCACCACAGTGCCTCTGTGGAAGGAAGAGCTGGAGGGGTGTGTGGGCTCCAGGTGTGTTTGAATTCAAAGTTCTTCACCGAACCTGGTAAATTGGCCAACTTTCTGTCAGCTGGTGGTTCTGGGAAACCCAGCTTGTGTAATATCTGTGGCATCAGCAGGCTTGTGAGTGTCATGGATTAGTGGGAGGTTTGGGAAAGCCTCATATTAGCCCAGTGACAGATAAAACCCCACAACAAAGGCATCGTCATCCAAGGCTTGGAGGAAAATCAGGCTCATTACTTCTGATTCCTGAACCTATGAACCACTGCATGCCTTGGCTCCATCTGGCCATTCTGCTGCTGCAGAACGATGTCACCCTTGGCCGTTATTGCATGTGCCTCTGAAAGGAAGGCTGTGATTAAATCCCAGCAGCTCTGGAGCCTGGCCAGGATGTGGTGTTAGGGTGGCACATGGGTACTTCTTAACTGCCTGACCAGGAAATGGGGTATGAGGGGGACGGCAAGCTCACTGCTTCCTCTGCTGGGTCCTGGCCCCTCTCACTTGCTCTAGGGGCTGTGTCAGTGCTGCCTCCAGCCCCTGGTCTGTGCCTGCCCTACCCCTCTTCCCCGTAGGTTGGTTCTGTGCCCATCCTATGGCAGTGGCACTTGTCCTCCCAGGGAAGGCTGACCTCTGTGGGGTGGACACCTGCCCTGCTCTTCCTCCTGCCCAGAAATCCTGCCTGCTGTCCAACAATGCGAAGAGAGCAGCAGAACAAGAAGTGGAGCACAGGAATCAGCAGAGAGAGGCCGAGGGAAACCTGAGGCACTGCATGAACCATGATTATCAAGTGCTCAACACCTCCATGATGCTGCCCAAAGAAATCTGCTGTGCCAAGAAACTCAGGAAGGCTGGAGAACAGAGCTCAGCCCTGGGCTGGGCTGGCTGTTCTTCCCCAGGAAGGTCTCTGCACCTGAAGAACATCATCTAGCTGATGGCTAGGGCAGAGGCTTTTCTTTCTGCACCCCTCTGGGTTTGTTCCCATCAGTCCTGGGAATACAGAGGATGTGTTTAGAAGGTGCATTGTTCCCTTTGTAAGCAGCTTGCCCCTTTTGTCTTCTGGAGATCAGTGACACCTCTTGCCTGCTGCTGCTTGAAGGCTGGCAGGAGCCTGCAGTGACAGCAGGGTGGCCTGGTTAGGGGTGAGGTGTTGCAGGGCTCTGTCAAGGATTAGGAAAATGCAGGTCAGTGAAGCAGCTTGCCAAGATGTGCGGGTGGAGTTCTCAAAGTGGGGAGTGGAAAGGATGCCTCTGTAGCCAAGTGTCCCACAGGCAGGGGATGAGTCTGCTACCAACAGGGGTAAGAGGCTTCAGGAATTCGGGTGCTCTGCTCCTCTGTGCCCTCACTGCCGTGCAGCCCCAACCACCCTGGGAGAGATTCCTGGGGACAGCATCTTCCTCTGCAGGGTCCTGACCAAAATGAGAATGTTTGTGCCTCTGGGAGATGGACTGTGAGGCTTCTGAGGCGGGAGTTTACAGTCCTTCAGAAAGCAAAGCAAAACAGTTCCTTGGCCAGAAAGCTGTGCCTGTGTTTTTGTTCTTTTCAAGACAGCACAGAAAGTGACAGATAGAGCTCTGTGTCTGGGGTGCACCGCAGATTTACTCCGTGACCTTTCAGATATGCATGTGGGTCTGGATTTCTAAATCATGGTTAGATACCCAAAAGCTGGCATTATCCGTGCTGTGGGATTATTTGAGCTTTGTTTTCAGAGGTGTTAATCAAACCTGGCTTTGAATGAAGTCTGTGGGAGAAGACAGGCAGGCAGATGCCTCAGTGCTCAGCCCAGATGTTGGTGCATGAGCAAGCTCCTCAGCAGCCCCTCACACAGAGCTGGGATTTGCAGAGCAGAAAGGCTCATCCTGCAAATCCATGTGGTCAAGAGGATTCCTGTGGCACTGTAGGTACTGCTTGGGAAGAGGCAATGTGTCTGTGATGCCACCCGTTCTAGATCATTTGCAAAAATTCTTTTTATGTAAGGACCTGGGGAAAAACATCTGACTTCTGTAAGGTCACTGTCAACAAGACTTGTGCGCACTACCTAATCAACATCTTATTATTTTAATGCTATGTGGTTTACCCCAAAAATCTTGTCTCCCAGCCTATTTAAGACCTGTTGTGAGAATGTTTCCTGAGAAAGGTATGAGACTCCTTCCTGTACTGCTTGTTTACCTGAGAAGAAGAAATTGTTCTTCTGTAATGTGGCACCATACTGTGGCTGTGAACAGGCTGATCCGAGGCCTCTGGATGTCCCCTGGATGTGCCCAGCAATGGGTTTGGTTTCTGCAGAGCAACAGCCACCAAACAGCTCGTTCTCCCTTCTATAAAATTCTTGTGTTAGCAACAGTTTGAAGTGTCAGCTTTTCACTACTGGACAGGAGGGGAGCAGGAGATATGTATGGCATTGTGCTAGCTGGGGATGGTTTGGGAATCACAGAATTATTTAGGCTGGAGAAGACCTCCAAGACTGAGTTCCACCTGTGACTGACCCCGCTTTGTCAGCCAGACCATGGCACTGAGTGCCACGTCCAGTCATTCCTTGGACACCTCCAGGGATGGGGACCCCACCGCCTCCCTAGGCACTCCATTCTGATGTTTAACAACCCTTTCCATGAAGAAATTCCTCCTGGTGTCCAATTCATGGGGAATTTTTCAGGGAACTGCCCCTTTACCAGTGGCTCATGCTCCACTGACGACAGATTTCCTCCCCATATGTCCCTTCCCGAGAACCACGATGAACTCCCGACTTAGCTCCTACAACGAGGCAAGTGCTGAGAGCTTGTCACGGCTGGCCTGGCTCGACCTTGAAACCTTGGCCTCGAGGTGAGGTTCTCCCTGTGCCCTTTGGAATGGCCTCAGCTTCTCCTGAAAACCAAACTGGCGTTGGTAACGAGCAGTGCCTGGACATGAGTGGATGATGTTTATGTCATGTTTGTGTGATTAAGGTGGGAGAGCAACCCCGAAAGTCTCTGCTGTGTAACCACTGGTGGCTAACACCCTTTGGTGCTCCCGTAGCCTGAACTGCTGCTGGTTGTGCAGAAAAGCTCTCAGCAGGCCGGGCCAGCAGGAGTGGGATGCAGTTTTGCTTGACTGGAGTCATGTAATGGAGGTTTGTCCCCTGTAAAACTTGGGCTTGCTCCCATTTTCACAGAACGAATCACAGCACACACCCCTCAAAAAAAAAAAATCCAAAAAACCAAAAACCACCAAAAAAACAAGTGTTGGAGGTGTGGACACAAACATTTGGGTGCCAAGGAATTCGGAGAGGTGTCGGCAGTGGCAGTGGTGAAGGGATGGAGCTGCAGCGGCCCCAGGCTGACGTGTGCCCGTTTCTCTCCCAGGATTACACCATCACCATGTACTTCCAGCAGAGCTGGCGGGACAAACGCCTGGCCTACAACGACCTTCCTCTCAACCTGACCCTGGACAACCGGGTGGCTGACCAGCTGTGGCTGCCTGACACCTACTTCCTGAACGACAAGAAGTCCTTTCTGCACGGGGTGACGGTGAAGAACCGCATGATTCGGCTCCACCCCGACGGGACCGTCCTGTACGGCCTGAGGTGAGTCCAAGGGTTTGCTGTTACGGGTCGCTGTCGAAAATGACACCTCATTTAAACTTCTCCCATTTCCAAAAATATTGCGGTGAGGCAAGGGCCCAAAAGATACTCAAGTGCCACACGGTTTTGTGTCTCTGCTCTTTCTCCAAGCTGGAAATGGCTCTTTCTTTCAGGCCTCCAACATTTCCTGTGCTGCTATAGATGGATGTTGGAGAGGGGAATAGTCTGCTCTGGGCGTTTCAGGTCACTGTCATTCATGTTGCATAACACTTCCATTTGAAACACTCATTTTCAGTTGCTTGTAATTTTCTGCAAGTTTGGGCTATGGAGATGAGCCTTTGTTACTTTGGTATCTAAGGCTGAATTTCTGTAGCCTTTGAGCCAAACCACTTCAGTCATTTTTTTGCGTTCAAGATAGGTTTTTGTGCGGTTAAAAAAAAAAAAAAAGTCTGTTTACTAGAACAATTCTGAAGATTGAGGCTTGAAAATTCATATCTGGTAGCAGAATGCTCCTCAGTGAAGACACTTTTTGTGGTGTCTGGAACAAATTGACACAGGCAAGTCCAAGGGCCTTTCAAATTGCTGTGCTCGTGTGAAGTGGAGGGAGAAAAGGTTGGTCTTACTGTGCTATCTGGGTATGTAAAGGGGCCAGGGTTGGTAATAAAGTTGAATGGAGAGGCAGAGGGCTAAAAGGCAAATCTGCAGCTGCAGGATGCTGGAGCTGAAATCCAGGCAATGGTTTTTCCAACCCTGTTCGCTTTACTCCTAGTACTTTTTTTTTTGGTTTGGGGTTTTTTTTGTTGTTGTTGTTGAGTTTGTTTGGCGAGGGTTTTTTATTTTTGTTGTGCGTTTTTTTTTCCCTTATCAATTACCAAAATTCACAGCTGGCTCTTTTGACCTGCCTCCACAAATATTTGTGATAGCATCTCTGGGCTTATGTCCCAGTGCAGCAAAGGGGGAGGAAAGACCTTTCCCCTTCAGAGGGGTGCCCCCACCCTTCCCATTTACAGTATCAGCTCTCGTGCTGTGTCATGTTCTGTGGCAAAGTGTGACTTGGAGGATTATTTTACACCTCTCTGAAGCAGCACGGCAGTTTTGGGGAGGGTAGGGCTGGGTGTAGGCGTGGCAAAGCAGGAGGCTGCCCAGAACATCGTCCTGCCTGGGCAGCAAGGTGGTTGTGCCCTGTTCTCTCCCTACAGCAGAGCCCTGGGAAGCCAAAGGAGCAGCAGCCACTGCTGGTGCTGAGGGACAGCCTGGGGTCCCTGGGGTCATGTCTGTGCTGTTTTTTCCTTTCAATTAATGAATGCCTTCTGCTCCAGAGACTGCAAAAGGTGCAACCAGCCCAGCTTTGTGACCCTGTCCCTGCTGTGCCTCTCCCTTCCCAGGACAGCTACATCCATCTCTCTCCCTTGGGCCACTGATGTTGTTTGGCTGAAACTGTCAGAGAGCCTCGAGCTGGCTTTACTGACCCACCAGAAAGGCTGCAGCACTCCCACAACTGACTCCCCCAGATTTTCTCATGGTATTAAAACAGGAGCGAGGGCCAGGCAAGAAGATGTTTTGACTTGGGGCAGGTAGGAGTATAAATTCAGGAAGGAGGGGGCAAAGAGTGCTGCTGAGCTCAGGCTGCTCTGTGCTGCTGAGCCAGCCCACCTGAGCGTAGAGCTGCCTCCCCCAGGCTGGTGGGCAATCTCTGCACACACCTGCACAGCACAAGTACAAGTGCTGGTGTATTTTTATCAGCTGCCATTTAGTCAGCTCCAAGAACGAGCAGCGGGAACCCAGCAGCACAGGTGACAGCCAGTGGAAGTCCTCAGAGGGTTTGCACTCGAGCTGGCTGGGGCTGGGACACTGCGCCAGCTCCTCATGCACTGTCCCCTCCCTTCCCCTCCCACGGGGAGGGGAGCTCAGCTCCCTGGGATGACCTGTGCAAGCGGGAGAGAGGAGGAAAATTGCACCCAGGCCAAATGAAAGGAAATGACAGCTGTTTGCCCGCTATTTCCAGGGCCTCAGTAAGAGCTGCCCGTGTTGGTTTAACTTTTGGCTGGTTTTCCTGGAAGCTGCTCCCTTGCCCCTGGAGAAAATGGCAATTGCAAAAGTGGAGCTCTGAGCAACGGCAGCTCCTGCTCTCCAGCTGTACCTCAGGTCAGGATGGTGGGCTGAAAGCACTGGGGGTACAACCTGAATGCTTGAAGTCCCTCTAGCTTTGCTCACAGTGCTGTGGAAAAGGATTTCTTTAGGGCTGCTTTCTGTACTGACTCCTGCACCTGCAGTTTTGCTGAAAACAGGAGTGCTAGGTCCATTTTGTTCCAGGTGCAAATAACGGTGGTTCTACTCAAAGACACACAGCAGGTGTAAGCAAGCAAGAAAACATGAATATTCACCTGTGTTCCCCTCCTCCCTGTAAATGTGCAGCCAGGCTTGCCCTGCCAGCAGGAAGGCAAGTGCAAGTTCTGAAGCCTGTTCTTGTCTTGCATTTTGTGGAAGAATTTATGAAATGGAGTCGCCCTGATGGCAGGAGGCCAGAGGAGGCAATACCTGTTCCTTTTCCTTTGTTTGCCTGTTTTCCCCCGAGCGAGATCCCGCATCTCCTGCTCCTCTCCTGCCACCTTCTCGCCAGCCGCTTCCCCCTCCTCTGAGCTGATCCCGTAGCAAAGTGACTCAATCATGCTATTTGTGGCACAACAGTCATTTTTTTTTTTCCAGCAGGCTCTGATGTCAGAGAGCAGGGAAGGATGACATCCTGGCAGGCCTCTGCCTTCAGCAAGTGTTCCAGGGACCAGCAGGACCAGGCTCAATCCCTGGACCAAACCCCAGGGTCCAAGTTAAGGCACACCCAAGTCATGAGTGGTTTCTGACTTCAGAGAGAACAAGACCAGATAACTTGTTTGCACGAGTAAATGAAGCCCTGTAACCCACTGTGAAAGCTGGGTGTCAGAAAAGCATATTCTTCTTGTTTTTGGTGGAATTAGCAAATTAACTCACGGAGGGAGTGCTGTACAGCTCCATCTCAGGGAAGCGCTCGATACAAAAGCTCACTCCAAAATTAATTCCCACTGGGCTCAGATTAAAAGCTGGTTGCCAGGTCTCCAACAAAAGGAATGAATAACCAGCAGCAGTGATGCTGGGATGCAGGACTGGTGTTCCCTACCCCTTTCCCCAACCGGTTACCGCATGGCACAAATCCCAGAAGGCCAAACAGAGCTCCGAGCCAGCCCGGAGGGCACTCCCAGCCAGCCCGGAGGGCACTCCCATCTCTGCAAGCACCGAGTGGGGTGGGAGGATGCAGGAGGTGTAACCTGGCACCGTGCTGCCTGGACTCACCTGGCCCCTGAACACCTTGCTGGAATGAGAAGTGCGTGTGAGGCACAGGAGGGATGTTCATCCACGGCGTGAAACAGGGGAGTGCTAAAATGATGTGGAAATTCTGCAGTAGAAAGGGAGGCTTGAAGGTGCTACCCACAAAGACAAAGCTGCTGGGTGGTGGAGGGAGGTGGATAAAACAGTGAGGAAAAGCTGGATAGCACTGGCTGAATTTAATATATTTTTCCACCTCATGGCTTTTTTTTTTTTTTTTTTGGTCGGAAATTGCATTGGTTTTCATCAAATTTTAAACAAAAAATTAGGGAGAAGTGTTTTCATTTAAGAAAAACCATGTCAGAGAATGCTGATGTTTCACTTAGGTCGATATTTCCCTCACTCTTTCAAGCTGCTTTACAACCACTATTGATGTTTGAGTAACAGAATTACCAAGGCTTTCTCTGGACCTCCAGACGCTGTCTGGAGCCCTGCCCCAATATTCAATAAGCTTTACATTATCACACATTCAAGCTATTCATTGGTCTGAGATTTTTATTTCCTTTCCCACACCATGCAGCATCCATTTGGTAGTGAAGCAAGTCGACACTTGTCAAGTGCTGATGTCACCAGCGTTTTGCTCTCTGTTTTGAGAGACCTAAAAATAGCAACCACTGTAACAATGCTGAAATTCTCGTATGGTAATTGGGGAGTCGTATTTGAAAACCAGCTTCAAAACATCCTTCAGGGAAATCTTGAAGCCGTTTGGTTTCGTTCTAATTGGAGGCAGAACTGGATTTTTGGCAGAACAGGTGATTTGAGGAGGCCAGGCTGCATCCCTGAGCTCGTGGGGAATCTGGGATGTTGGGAAGCAGGCGGGGAGCGGCGTGGACGATGCCTGGCTGGCGAGGAGCCCAGGCAGTGTAAACTGAGCAACTGGAAAACTGCAGAGGAATTTGGTGGTGGAGGCTGAATCCTGTGCGGAGGGAAGGAGGGATCTCCTCCTGCGAGGGTGGGCGTGGTGGTGGGGAACGTGTGCATGTGTGAGGTGGGGGTTTTTATTCCTGGCCGTGGTGATGTAACGAGGTGTGTTTGAGGGATGAGTCAGTTCGGGAGCACGCAGAGGTGCCAAGGCACCGTGGGGCTCCGAGCCCAGGGAATGCTCTCCTGGGGAGGCAGAGCCCTCTCATCAGTGTAAAAAATCTCTTAAAGCAAGAGGGGGAGAATTGCCGTGCTTCAAACACCTCAAAATTTGCGGGTTTAAGCTGAGAGATGCTGGGTGTATCTGCTTTGGCAGCACTTCATTTCTGCTCTCCGTGCTGAGTTCTCCCCAGTCAGGTGCTCCTGGGGGACAGCAGCCCTCTCACTGCTGACCCACTCATGGACCAGACCTCGCTGCTGGGCAGGGCAGCAGCCAGGACACCCCTTCTGGCTCACCTGGCACGGTGCAGCAGTTCAGGGTGGTGTCAAACATCCCACCCGATGGCCCATCCAGCCTTGGGGACACTGTCAGAGCCCCCCGTGGCACCCCAGAGCCTGCCCTGCCTGCTCCCCACGGCTGGGGCTCCTCCTGGGGGCTTCTCCATAGCCCCCATCCCCAACCTGCCCCTTGATCAGGATCCAGCCCTGGCAGTGTTGCATTCTCCAGGTCCCAGCTTGGGGTTCTTTAGCTCTCCAGCCAATAGAAAGGTTTCTTCTGCTCCTGTCTCACTTGGAGCTGCTGTCTGCAGCCATGTCCTTGTTTTCTCCACAGGTGTTTGTTGATTTTCTGCAGAGAATCTGGCCTGATGGGTTAAGACAGGAGTTTTTAACACTGAGGAGTTTTTTTTTCTGTACTGAGACCACTGAGCAATTTTCTTCTCCCATCTCACAGGCCAGCAGGGAAGAAATCCACTATTTTTGCTTCCCTTTCCCTCCCTGAGAGAGGTTTCTCTGGAAATGTGAGAGATGATTCAGGCTCTACGCTGTCTCCGTGAGCTCTGCCTGCTCCCTCCACAGGTTAGGCAACAGAAATCTCTCCCGTAGCAGCTTGGGTGCAAAAATTTGGACTCATATCCATCCATCCACCCCCTTGGAGCTGGTCCTGAAGCCTTGTCCTGCTCCCACCTCAGGGCTCTGCCTTGGGCCAGGTCCTTAGCACAAAGATGTGCAGGCTGGAGAAGAGTTCGTTAGGCGGATGAGGGGAAATCAGGGTTTAATTAAGAGCTCGGCTCCCCAGTTGAGGTTAAGGATAGATCCTCTCCTGCATTTTTGCCTCCTAAGGTTGGGATGATGGATTTAACAGGAAAGACTTGAAGAAAGTTTAACAATATGAAATTTCTCAATGATCTCAGAAGCCGTGGAAGAAATTGGAGCTCACTAAAGCAGGAGAAAGCAGCAAAGCCAGAGCTGCTCCTCCATCCTTAATGTTGCAAGAACAAAGGCAAGCACCATCCTGGCTGGAATTGCTGCCTGTGCTACGTCTCCTACGAGTTTGAGTTGTTTATTAGCAGAAAAAGAGGTCAGGGAGCATCCACTGTCTCCTGAGACAGCTGGTGTGCCCTGAACCCCCAGCTCACCCTGGCAGCACCTCTCCATCTTCCTGCTTATCCTCTCCCAGCCACCACTCTTCAGCCTGTCCCTGGGCTTTGCCTGTTCTTTGCCACCTCCCACAGGTTTAAGTTATGCTGGTTTTTTTAATGCAACTTGTTCCAGCCTGATGCTCTTGAAGGGAGATACCTCTGTTAAGTGCAGGCCACTGATATCTGAACCAACTGTAAGAAAAGAACCTTTTTAAAGGTGTTCCACCGCTCTCTTGTCCCCCAGCCCAGCTGGCAGCTGGCCAAATGCTCGGTGCATTTGGGATGGAATAAAGGGGCAGGAAAACAAAACCTTGCACTCAGCTCAGCTTTGTACTCTCCCAGGGTGGAAAAATGGTTGGTTGAGATGAGTGGTACCCTGAGTACTAGTTTAGAAAAGCTTCCCTTTCCTCTCCCATCTGAGTGCAGTGCACACTGTTATTTATCAAAGGGTGCCTTTGATGCTTTTTGGAAACAGAGTGACCTTAGCAAGATTGTGCCAAGGCTTGTGGAGTCAGTTGTAGGCAAACAGACACAAGGGGAAAATATTCCATATCCTTGCCTTGCTCTTGGTTCAGTCATGACCTCCAGGAGTTTTGCAAAGATCAGACTGTGTTAAAAGAATGGCAGAATTCACCATGGGTTTATAAATCCCTCCAGGCCCTTGGAAGTTTGTGCTTACTGCCAGGCAGAAGGTGACATTTGCCAGCATGTTTTCAGGACTGACTTTGAGAACGTACAGAATAAGAACTCCGTTTTGGTTTTATTCCCATGTTTAGCAAAACAGTAATTTTGCCTCTCTTTCTACTCTTAGTCACCAGAATTCCCGTAGGAGTCTAACTTGCCCCATGGGGCGAGCCTGAATGAGTCCTGCAGAACCTGAGCTTCTGTCCCTTCTCCTTATTGCTGCAAACTGTCGTGAGCTTTGGGAGTCTGCATCCCGAGGGGATGGGAGCATCTTTAGCTTCTCGGGAGATCTGGCATCCAGAAAGTTGCAACCTGCAACTTAAATGTTTGTCTTTGGCTGTGAGAGTGTTTGTGTTAGTCCCTGCATCATGGCACTTCAGCCATAGCTGGGAAACGGGGTGAGGTGCTTGCTGGCTGTGTCTCCCCTGGAATTGGAAAGGCAGCGGTGGGGGGGTTTGTGCTGTTCCCCTCCTGTTCTCAGCCAGACTGAGTTTTAGTCAGCGTCCTTTCCAAGCCAAAGGTGTCAGGGAATACTCCTGGACACTGAAAATCAGTGTCCTCCACAGTCATTTTGTTTCCTGGCTTTGCTCTGTGTCCATAAACATCCCTTAGGCATTCCCCAGTCGGGGCCCAGCAGAGGCTAGTGAGCATTCCCAGGCTTTCTGCATGCAGCCAGGCCCTTTTCTGTGGGGTAGGAATTGAAGGGTAGACCAAGGCTGTTCCATGCCAGTTGACACTGGCCTCAGAAACCAGTGCCAGGCATTTTTAATTTGCTGGCATAGACACAGTCATGATGCAGGAGTTTATTTTGCGAGGATGAGCTTTAAGGGGAAAGGCCCCCCACTCACTTAAGGAATGTCTCAAAGGTAACAGTCTTCTCCTCTCTCCCACTCAATCCTCCTTAGAAAGCCTGGACTCGCTCCTTTTGCAATCAGACCACATTTTGGGGAAGTAATCTTTTACCCGTCACGCTTGTGGCTGGTGAGCTCGGTTCTCCCAGCACGCTGGAGATGATGCAGAGGATGAACGGGGTGGCTGAGGGCTTCCAGAGCCTGCAGGAGAGGGACATCTGGCTGGGGCAGGAGCTGAATGGGCGGCTCCCCTGAAGGTGGCCAGCACCAGGGTGAGGAGGAGGTGGAAAGGAGACATTGGACTGCAGCAGGGTTTAATGGCAGCTACTCTATGCCTGTGCACTTATATAATCATTCTAAATAAGACAGAAGAAGCCATTAATAAGTAAACAGTGATGAAGAGGATCAGAGGGGGAATGAAATGGCTGGTGGTGTTCATGACAGAGAACTGAAATATTTGTGGAGAGCTGATGGTTTGCAGCAACCTGAGCGTTCCCTTTTGAGCTGCAGCTGTGGTGGGGCCGTGCTCTGCTGCTGGCGGGCTCAGTGCAGAGCAGGCAGTGGTGCAGGGGCAGCAGTCCAGGTTGCAGCACCCTCCCCATCTGCTTTGGCCAGACAAGCTTCAAGCGGGCAGAGCTTTCCTCGTTGCAACAAACAGACACCCAGCAGTAGCCCTGCGTGACTTAGAGCTCCATGGATGTTTTTCTAGAGGCGTTCTCTACCTCTCCTGAGGATGAGGGCACTCTCCAGAGCGAGGTATCCACGTTGCTTTGGCTTCTGCTTGATCCACTGGATGCTGACAGAGAAAGGGATCTCCATCAGCTTGCCCGAGCTGCTCAACATCTCATCCATGTCCCTTTCTTCCTTTTTTCCCCTTTTTTTTTTTTGTGAGATGCACGGTGCTTCCTCCACAGCACAGCCTCCCCCCAGATGAACTGTGTTTGCCTGCCAGCTGTGCAGTGGAGTAGCAGGGCAGTGAGGCCTTGGCTACTTTGAGAGCACAACTGCCTACAGACCTCAGGAGAAACAGGGCCAAGGGCACGAACGTCTTTTTTTTTTTTGTGGGGAAGGAGCTGTAAAGGTTGTGAATGTGAGGGGCTGACCCAGAGGCCTGTGGGGTGGGCAGGGATTGAGGGAGGGAAGGGGAGCTGCAGGGTGGTGGTGGCCGGGCTCGGTGTGGAAGGCGCTGGACGCTTCATTGAGCGCACGGCGCGGGAGAGCCGCTCCCCTCCACGGGCAGTGTCTCTGTGAATCGCCGTCAAAGCAGATGAAATTTCACACCACACAAATTTCTGAATTTAAAAGGGGAGGGAGGTGGGTAGAGAAGCGGGAGAGGAGGAGGGGGAGGGAGAAGATGCGGGCTGGCCGGGCGCCAGCGCCTCATGCTAACGCCACGGGGAAGGTGGCATCCTTCCCTGGCGTTCCCTCTGGTCCCCGCGCTCCCTGCTCCCTTTCACTGTGTCTTCTGGAGGCAGTGTGCTCTGTCTAGAGCTGTTTACAGGATGATGGTTTGTTCCCTGTCTCCTCATCTCCCTGCTCACAGAGTGAGTATCCGCTCCTCTGCTTTCCCTCTTTTAACCTCTCCTTCTCCTCCGGCTCCTCCTCCCCAGGCTGCTTTACCCCGTGCATCCCCTGCTCCCCCTCCTCTCTTCCCTCACGCTGCTGGTCTGCCCTGTACTCTCTGCTCTCCTTTCTGTCATCTCCACTCCTGCCTCCCCTACCTGTGCTCACGCCATCATCTCTCCTCATTTTTCCACCTCTTACTTTCCTTCCACGTTGATTTTCTCTTAATCCTGTTGAGACAGGAGATCCTGAGTGTCAATCTCCCCATCCAGTCCTCCCCATGCGGTCTCCCACGTGCCAGGCAAACCCATCTCTTCACACAAGAGCTCAGAGTGTATCAAGGTAATACATTTATACCCATGAAAGGATGAGGCAAAGGTTGGTGCTGTGGCCCTCTGGGCCAGAGGCGGCATGTGCTGTGACCCCAAAAGGTCATCGGGGTGACTGGGTTTTGCTGCTGTTCCCCTTTGACTGAGACGTGCGTGAAGCCTCTCATCCCTCCATGACTCCAACCTGCACACAGCCACCAAAGGAGCTGGAGGAAGCTCTCCTTGCTCCCTCCAGGAGCAGGTGAATGTTGAGTCTTCAAGCAGGGTGTATCGAAGGGAAGTTGGTGTCCAGGATACTTCATAAGATCTGAAGTCTAAAGAATTAAACACTCTCATCCTCTCTGGGACACATCACTTGCTTTGTCCCAAGCTGGGTTGGTTTGTCAGGATTTTGGAAGCCCAGAGGCAGGACCTGAGCTGGACCTGGTGCCCCAGACCAGCTGCCTCTTGGATCTTGTTCCACTTCAGTCCCCCACATCCCGGTGGTCCTGCGGTGCCGGTGTCCCTGGGCTGGTCAGGCACTGCCGATGAAACGCTCTGGGCGAGCAGGTGGCTGCAGCCTGGCACAGCTGTGGATGGCTGAGCCACCTCTGCTCAGAAACCACAACAAAACCTGACACGGTTCCAATTTTCCTGCCCAAGTAGCTTTACATGGGCAGAGCACCCACAGTTTGGCATCTGCATCTAACTAGGGTATCTCTGGAAGATCTTGAACTACACACTGTGGATATACCTGCCCTTTAATTAGAGGCAAAGAGAAATTATCTGGTTTTTTTTGAGGACAAATGTCCTCTTAATCTTGTTTTTCTCCTTTCTGTCCGACCTGTCCCTTCCTTTTGAATCAACAGGGCTAAATTCTGCCCTGATGTAAATCTCTGCTGATACAAATTGGTGTGATCTTGCAAAAATCATCGGAGTGGCTGTGGATTTATGCCAGCTGCCAGCGTGAGCAGGGTTTGGTGCATGGAGTGTGGTGGCCATATCTCACTGTGTCACGCTCTGCATTTCCAACCAGCACTGCAGGTGATAAGCAAATCCTGGCGAGAGGGTCCCTCTCGGAGCAGAGCGGGCGGGAGCCTGGATGTCCTTCCTGCAGCCAACCCAGCCAGCCAGGCTGCGATTTTGGGATGGACACCGTGCAAAGGTTTTAGCCCGCGGAGCTCCACAAATGGGGTGGAAAATTTTCATTTAATACTTTTTTTTTTTTTT
>VZTF01006662.1:345111-499495 GCA_013397755.1 Cnemophilus loriae
CGGACACGTGCCGGCTGTCTCCCTGTTCCACGCTGGCAGCCTCCCCTCTTCCCCTTCCCCAGCCGGGGCTGTGCCTACTCCCGGGTTCTTTGTCTCTCTCCAGGGAGGAACGCAGCTCCCTCCCCACCCCGTTAATAGAGATGCTGCCTTGCTGACGTGAGTCACGGAGGGTTTGTGCCGTGCCACTGGGGGTGAGCCGCATCAGCCCCCCGCCCTGCACACCTCCCACCCCGGATCTCCCTGGTTTCCAGGGAAACAGCGGCCCCAAATGCTGCCTGACTTTCACTTCTGCCTTTCATTTCTCTCTTTTTTCTTTTTTTTTTGGTAAGAAAAAAGCAGACACCACTGATTTTTTTTAATTTTTTTTTTTTTTGTCTCTCTTCCCCTTTCAGGATCACCACCACGGCCGCCTGCATGATGGACCTGCGGAGGTACCCGCTGGACCAGCAGAACTGCACGCTGGAGATCGAGAGCTGTGCGTATGCCTCGGGCACAATCCCCTGCCACGCGGTGCCACCTTGATGCCACCCGATGCCACCCGCCCCGGCCACAGCTCCCCGCTCGTGGGATGCCTCCCAGGGGTGGGACAGCACCAGGCTCCCTCACCCTGAGGGCACCTCGTGGGGGAAATTCCCAGGAAAACGGAGCTGTAGCAGCAGGCTGGGCATTCAAATCAGTCCCAGGAGGGTGGTGGAAGCCTCCCTTAGCCTTAAGGGAGCCGTGGGAAGCTGTCCTCGCTCATGGTGCGGGAGGTGGCACCCAAGCCCTGAATGTTCCCCGGACTCGTATGGAAATCCTCTTCCAGCTGTGCTGGCAGAGGAGGTCCGGCTCTCGCTCGTAAAAATGCACTGCAGTGTCTCCCCGGGGCTGCTCCGGAGCAGCAGAGCTCCCGGCAGTGCTGCTGCAGCCTCGGTGGTGATTTTCTGGGAATTGCTCCTTCCATCGGGGAGGTCCCAGCACCCCTGGCCGGGAGCTGCCGGCCCCATCCCGCCCGTGCCGGGGTCCTGGCATGTGCAGGGTCACGGGAGGGAAATGAGGTCCTGCTGGAGGCACGGGTGCCAGAATGGCATTTTCTGCCACTCCTCAGCATTCCGAGAACGGTTTACGGTGGAACCAAGCAAACAGAAGGCAGGGAATTACCCACAGCTCCCCGTGTTGCGATTTTGTTCTTAATGGGTCATGTCAAGCCAATTTGTTCATCAAAGCTACAGTTCCTCACAATATTCCTCAGACCCAGGCCGAGACAAAGAGATCCAATTGTTTCCTTCCTCGGAGCTTTTGTCTTTTACACACTTGAACATTCGAAATCTGCAGGGCTCCATTTTCTTGGCTTCCGCACGACTCTGGAGCATAAGTCCTTTTAGGGCTGGATTATAAAACCGAAGTATTTTAAAAAACAAAACCAAGCCAAACCTCAGAGAAAAAGCCCTTTTCTGATGCAGGGGTGCTGTGTTTGGGAAACAGCAGAAGGTGGATGGGGTCCTCAGCCCCACAGCAGCTCGGCGCTCTTACCTGTAGGAGATAGGTACTGCCTGTTGATCCCATCCCTCCACCCCAAAAATAACCCTCACCACGTATACCCCTGCCTATCTGTGTGCCAGGATCCAACAAAAACCTGGCGAGGCAGGCTGCTAATCTGACATTTTAAGACGTCACGTCAATACTTTTCGGTATTTCAGATGGAAATGACTTGTCTTTGTGAAAGTTCGTTTACTTTTTAGAAGTAAAATGGAAATTCGGTTTTCTCTTTAAAGCTAGAAATCAAAGCGAAGCATTTATTTTTAGACCCAGCAACCTTTCCCTTTAGAAACACTTTTAAAAAATGGCTTCATGAAAAACATGCTCGATTTCATATTGCGTAATGCCATAATAAAAAAAAATTAAAAATACAAAAATTGGTACCCAACACCAGCCGGTCATAGAACAAACGGAATAGAGCTAGTTAACTGTGAGATCTCCTAAAATTAGTTACCGTAATTTGACATTTTCATTGCTGATCAGGAAGTAAATTTGAAGTCACTGCTGTTAAATTTGTGGATGATGAAGATAGCAGCGTGCGGGGCTTCGCTCGCCGCGCATTTGAATCCTTCCCAATCGGAATCCATCCGGAAGGGCTTTGAACACAGCCAAATGCAGAGCTCTGCGTGCAGGACTGCAGGGCCATCCCCAGGGGCCCGGAGCCACACGGGGAGGTGAGGAAGGGGTAGCAGCCCCGGGCACCACGGCTGGAGGTTCTGTGGCTCTGACAGAAAGGGCTGGAGCGAGCCCTGTTATATAAACCAGGGGAGCCGTGAGTCAGAGCTCGGAACTGATTGGCCTCTGAACGTGTCACTGAGATGGGGAAAGGAGCTCTGTCTGTACTTGGGTTCCAAAATTTAGGGAGGAAGCTGAGAAATCGGAAGATGCTAAAAAGTGGTTCGAGGGCTGGAGCAGATGTTGTGCAGTGAGAAACCTCAATAGCTCAGCCTGGTTTGTTTACTGCAGAGGAGGTGGAGAGGTGAATTGTTTACAGGCTGGGTGCACCTCTGCAGAGGGGGAGCGCCGGCGGGGGAAAGGGCTCGGGAACCTCCTGGAGAAATTCCGAACAACCACGGGAGCCTGAGAGCCTGAGCCAGATGAATTGAAATGTGAAATCGTACACGATGTTTCTGAGCTGGGAGGGTGTTGGAGCTGCTGGAATCAGCCACCGGGAGGAGTGGGGGGGGACTTGGATGTTTCCTGCTGGTTCCAGCCCTGGGGCTGAGTGATGCAAACACCAGGTCCCGTGCACAAAGCTGGGGTGTGAGGAGGAAAACGCAAGGGTCCTGAAACCTTGTGGGCTCCAAGGTGTGAGGGCTTTACCACTCTGGGAGCAGGAAGATGCCAGCTGAGGGAGGAGGTGGAGCCCTGGCTTAGCTGATTTCCATCAGAAGCAGATGTGGCATGGCATTTGGAAGATTGGGTTTATATTTTAGCACCCACGAATAAGCGCAGTAATGACTGAGAGCGCAGGATGTGGGCTTGGACACTGCACAGTCATCAAATAATTCCGTTTGGGAAGAGACCTCGAGGTGTCTCTAGTCCAGCCTGCAGCTCAAAGCAGGGTCAGCTGTGAGATCTCACCAGACTGCTGAGCCCTTTGTCCACTCAGCAGCTTCAGGATGATGCTGTCCTCAAGCGTTCATCTCTGATCTGGGGTAACCCTTAGCCCCCCAAGCAGGGGAGAAGAATTTCTCCTCCGTGGTGCATTCAACAGCTCCTCATTGCCCTGATCCCACTGCTCCCCTGGTGCTGGGTGTGGTGGCACTCTCCTGAGTGAGCCTGGCATGGCCAGGCAGCTGCCTGTGCTGCGAGGGAGGGTGGCTGAGCCAGGCTGCTGTGCTGCAGTGCAGGGGCTGAACACGAGCTGTCTGTGGGCACAGGTGAGGCTCACGCTCCCAAGGCAGCCTTGCCCCGAGCTGTGCCAAAGCCTGGCCATATCTTACTGCTCCCTTGAAGCTTCACTTGGAATCTGAGGCCACCCTTGTGCAGCGACAGCCAGAGGGCTTCAAAACACACAAGCACTGCTAATTTTCAAGTTGCGATGAATCCTTGCCACAAGGGCAGGGCAGGGCTGTGAACATGGCACTGGTGGGTGAGGGGTTTCATGGTTTCATCCCCTGGGCCTCATTCCCCACGAGTCCAGAGCACCTGGGGGTCACATTTCCAGCCCCTGCAGCCCTGTCTGGCACGTACAGTTTGGGGTTAAAGCAAGAAGCTGCACCCTTGGCTGAGTTAGCAAACCCATTACCTTGAAATGTAAGGGATGAATATTTGTTATGAGTCTGATTCCTTTTCCACTCGTCGCTCATCACTGCTCTTCTCAGCCAGCACTTGGTAAAAGCAGCCCCCAGCCTCAGAGACTGTTCGCTCCCTGGATCTGAATTTTGACTGAGGGTACTTAGAAAAGGGACGTGCTCTGATCTCCAAACTTCTTTTCAACTGCTGCTGTAGATCTTTTTTCTCTCTGGGAATTTTTAATACTGAGCTGCCCTGTTTACCCAGTCCCACCAGTCTGTACTGTGTGGTCTCCCCCTCCTGGTAAAAGGAGGCAGCTTTTGAAAAGCAAAACGCTGCGTTTGGTGCATTTGACAGAGGCTTCTGGTGCACAAGTCCCTGTCATGTCAGCCGTGGAGATTACGTAGTGCAAGTCAAGGCTAGATGGGCCACGCCTCGCCTTTCTCCCCTGAATTCTAGCCAGAAGTGTGAGTTCTGGCCAATTTTTCCTCTTCTCCTGGGGACTGTACTGCCAAGCTCAGCTGAAGAAGGAAAGTCCATCAGCAGGGAGAGGCTAGGCTCGGTGTGGGCTTCCTTTTGCATCCTTTTGGGATCACCTTAGTGCAAACGGAGGCATCACCTGGTCCAGCTCGTCAGCTTAGCTCTCCCTGTGTGCTCCTTCCTCCCCGCAGATGGTTACACGGTGGATGACATTGTCTTCTTCTGGCAAGGGAATGACTCCGCTGTGACGGGGATGGAGGTGCTGGAGCTGCCCCAGTTCACCATCATCGAGCAGAGGCTGGTCAGCAGGGAAGTGGTCTTCACCACCGGTGAGTCTCTGCTGAAGGGATGCATGGAATGGGCACGCCTGCTGCTGATCAGTTGGTCTGAATCCCTCTGATTCAGATGCTGGGGCACTAACTTAGGATCAAGGCTTCAACTTGGGGTTCTTCTTAAAAAAAAAAGGTGTCTTCTGCACCCACCAGCTTTGCTTTTTTCTTTTTCTCTTTTTTTTTGTCTGCTTCTCTTCAAAGACTTTCAGGATCATTTTTTTCACTGCGATTGTTTCCATTTCTCAGCCAAAATAATGACTGAGCTCAGAACCTCTTTAGAAGGTTCTCAGCCTTCATCTAATTTTTATGTGGTTTACATCTGGGTCTCAAAACTAATGTAGGTGCAATAGTAAGGAGAAAATGTATCCACTGAGAAGCAAGTGGGCTATGAAATGATGCAAACCCATCTGTACATGGCAATAAAAAGATTTGGAGAGAATACCTGGGACGATTCAGACGCTGCCGGCTGGAAAGTTGGAAGGGGCTGGATTTTGGTTGCTGATCTGAGGTGGAGTTCACTGCCAAAACAGCACAGCACACACCTGTCAAACAGGACAGGTTTTGCACTGCCGGGAAAACCCAGCCCGAGCCTCTCAGCAGTGGTGGCAGATGGTGATGTTGTCACTGCAGTGCCTCAGGGCCATGCTGGGAGCAGGGGCCCATCACAGTGGCAATCCAGGGACCCACAACAAGAGGCAGAATCCCTCCAAACGAAGTTTTCAGTCTAAATAGGTACAACCTTCAAAAAAAGACTGGTGAAATACTGTGTTCAAGCAAGTGGCACATAGCGGCGAGAGAACAATGCCTCCTTTATCCCGGTCTGCATTTAAACAGTTTAAAACTGCTGTTTTCTTGTTACTTTAGCTGCCAGCCAGGATTACACCCATGTTTCAGGCTCCTGTGTTGCCTGAGGGACACAGGTGGGAAGGAGGAATGACTTGGACTTTGTCTCACAGCAATGAAAGAGGCACTGCTTTGTCCCTGTCAAAATTAGCCTGCTCCAGTGGAAGGGCTGTAAAAGTACTCATTGTCCTCACTATCCTCATTGGGTTTGCTAAAAGATTAGGAGGAAGTTGCAACAACTTGAAAATAATAAAAAAGAGACCTTCAGATTAACTAACAGTACTCTATTTGCATATGAATTTGCCCAGTCTGACCATAACCCATTTTTAGAACAGCATGGGAAAAATATGATTCAGATCTTCATTGCTGTTTGGAGGCAGAGCTGGCACATGAAACACTGGAAAATCATCTCATGGCACCCAAATTTAGGGTTAAAGTCTCCTGTGTAAGCCTCCATCATATTGGCTGGCACCATAATAGCAATTCCAGCACTGAACAGCCATTCTCCCATGATGGCTGATATAATAATGTGACTTATGTAGATTTTCCTTTCTTCTTAATACTCTGGGGCAACTGAGCAGGTTCTGAAGAGACCCCTTTCAAAAACTGTCGAGTCTGCAAAACCAGCTGCAGAAAACAGGAGATTTCTCGTTATTCCTGCCTCTTGAGAACTTTTTCCAAGTAAAATTCCAGTTCCTAACCTAAGCTCTTTGCACAAATACAGCCTCGCCCTCCTCTCAAACATCCTCCTTTAATGTCTCGTTGGCAGGTTCGTATCTGCGCTTATCCCTGAGTTTCCGGATTAAGAGGAATATTGGTTACTTCATCCTGCAGACCTACATGCCATCCATCCTCATCACCATCCTGTCCTGGGTCTCCTTCTGGATCAATTATGACGCTTCTGCTGCACGAGTGGCACTGGGTATGGACCTTTTCATTACATTTTGGAGGTGTTTTCTTGAGAGATATCAGCTGTAACAAAGAAAATCCCTTTTCTTTATGAGGTAGCAATTAAGCAAGTCTGTCAAAGCTGTCATCCCAAATGGATGTTATTTTTTTTCTGAGAACAAACTTTAAATTTTCAGTCAGAAGAGTTACATTTTGGGGATTTTTTTTTGTTTATTAGTACTTCCCAAACTGGAGTATTATTTGAAGCAGTAAAAGTCCTACCAAAAATTTTCTGGGTGTGAGTTTAAACTCTCTAAACAAAAATGTAAATGGTCACTGATTCTCAGGTATTTGGGACCCTGACATGCCATGAATTCCGTCGCTCTGGTTTGCACTGGTTTTCTTAGGAAGAGAAATCTGGGCACCTCTTTGTCAGCAGGTGTGCCAGGAGCGGTCAGTTGGGTGATTTATGCTGAGGCTGGATGGCCAAAGAGTTGTATGGGAATGGTTAAAAGATGAAAGAAATAAAGGAAGGGGCATTCCACATTTTCCTGATAGTTCAGGGCCCATACAGACACTCTCTGCAGATGAAGGCTTTCATGGCCAGTGCAAATGCGGGACAGTAGTTAAAGTCCAAGTTCTTCTTGCTCCTTCTTCATGCTCCCCTAAATAGGAACGTTTTCCTGTAAGAGGGGGAAAAAATGAGGTCTTTTAAGCAACAGAAGGGAAGTGGGGGTGGATGGCAGGTGAGGGTTTTGAAGGAGGAACAGGAGAAAGGGGGGATGGCTGCCATGTGAGAATGGGGCCGTGCGGCGTGAGGGAAAGTTCAGAGGCAATAGGGGAGGTGAGGAGGGAGCAGGGTTGGAGCAGTGAGGGGAACAAGGCTCAGAGAGGCAGTGCAGCTCAGGTGGAGGCTGGGTCTTACAGCAAAGGTTGGGGGCTTCAAGTAGCGCGAGGAGAAAGGGTTTGAGAAGACTCAGAGGAGGGGTGGGTTGTCCAAAGGTGTAAAAGAGGTGATTTGGCTGTGCTTGCTTGGAGAGGCTGGGGCAGAGAGACAGGGAGGGAAGAAGGTGGGAAATTAAAAGGGTAAGTTGTGTGGACTGGAGTATAATCAGAGAGAGAAGGAAAAGAGACCGTGGCAGACGTTGTGAAAGGACAAGCAAAAGGGTGGAGGTGAGATGCACAGCTGTTGAATTTCTGCTGACATCTGGACTCAAAGGAGAAGACAGAAGAAAAGCTTTGTAGATCAGAACTGCAACAGCTCTCCCTAAACTATTCCTGACAGTTCTCCACCTAACTTGTCCATAAAAAGCTCTGAAAAAAGAAACTCCACAGCCTCCTCTGGTCACTTTATCTCCAGATTTACCTGCTCACACAGTCAAAAAGCCCTTCTTTGCCTCTGCCTTATGTCTCCATTGCAATTTGTCCACTTCTTAATGGAGACATGGAGAACATTCCATTCTCCCTTTCCTTGCCTCGGATTTCTGTATATTTAGACTACTGCCTAAATATAGACCATATTGTGTGTATATAAATATATCTCCCTTCTGTTTACCCAACTGAAGGCTAATAGTTCTTTCAGTCTTTTATCAGGAGTGACACTAAAGACACAGCGAGGGTGAAGGGGAAACAGGACAAGCAGAGGTCCAGGGTGCACAGAGAGCTTTGAGAGCCGTCACTGCAGAGGTGGGGCTGAAACCACAGGAGAAAATGAAGGTCATGGAGACTATCAGAGCTGCCAACAGAGAGATGAGGAGGAAAAAGGAGAAAACAAGATCAGCAAGGTAGTAAGAACAGCTAGAGAAGCAGGAGAAGAAGACTAGGTTGAAGAGGAAGAGTTACCACCCCCAAAAGAAGCATGAAGGCTCATTGCCACCTTTTTGGAGCTGGCAGAAGACTGTCAGAGAGGCAGGTCTGAGGCCACTCTGACAGTCCAGAGAAGGGAAGAGTCTGATAAGAAGCTGAAGAAGAAGACTGAAGCTGTGAGAGTAATCATAGTGAATCAGTGAATTTTGGAACGGAGTAGATGGGGACAAAAGTGTTCACAAAATGCTTATTTAAGATGCAAGAAATGTGAGGAGGCCTAAAAAGGAGAGTGTGAGAACCATGGGAGGAATGTGTACAAGTGATAATTGATGTAATGAATGGCAAAGCTGGTGAGAGGAAGGTGGGAGCTGATGGGGTCAAGGACAGAAGCCTACGAGGCAGGCAAAAAAAAAGAGAGTGCCATGAAGAGGAAATCTCTTCACTCTTTCTCCAATTCATGGCACTGGAAAGACACAGCAGATTATAAACTCATGCCGAGGATGCTGAGGCATTCAGTAGCACACAGTGAAGCCTGATGACTTCATGAAGGAGAAAAAAGGGAGGAGAAGAGGGTAAAAAAGAGAAAAATGGAATATTTCCTACCACACTGAGAGGAAGAGGGAAGATCAGGGGGGCTTAAAGAAACAGGGTCCAGAGTATGTTGATCCCCATCATGCTGGTGATACTCAGACATTTTCTCCTACTGTTTGCTGCCGGTTCATTTTCTGCAGCAATTTGTGGTGGGCATGTGGGCTTAAAAGAATGACAGTTTCCTTCCCAGCTGCACTGCTGCCATCCCCCCTGAGGCTGTCCAGCTGGAAGGAGGGATGTGGGAGCCGAGAGCGGCGTCTCAGGAAACCATCCCACGTTGGTAACAGAGCACCTGCCCTCTCCTCACAGGGGTCACCACGGTGCTCACCATGACAACCATCAACACCCACCTGCGGGAGACTCTCCCCAAGATCCCCTACGTCAAGGCTATCGATGTTTATCTCATGGGCTGCTTCGTCTTCGTGTTCCTGGCACTCCTGGAATATGCTTTTGTCAACTACATATTCTTCGGGCGAGGGCCCCGGCAGCAGAAGAAGCAGAGCGAGCGCATCAGCAAAGCCAACAACGAGCGCCACCGTTACGAGGAGAAGAGGGTGAGAGAGCAGGTTTGTCCTCTCTTTTCATTGTGGCAGGAGAATTCAGCGTCTCCTCTGGGTGAGGTGCAGAGCAGCCTTTGTGCTCATCGCGAGAGGTGAGCCCCGCTTTCCCTTGTCTGGTGGTTACTGGGAGTTTTTCCTCCTTGATCGTTTTGTCATCATCCTCAAACCAGTCTTAGCAGAACTCTCCTCCTGCACGGGGCAGGTGTAGCCAAAAGTCCCTCTGTGGCTTTTGGTCCTCCTGTGTTGGCAGGATCACACTTCCTCCACTCAAAAGTTTGCTGCAAGCACAGGTGGCTGCTCCTTCTACCCCAGCAGCAGTGGACACCCCTCAAATGCAGCGTGTTCAGAGCTCACAAATGACCCCGTCCAGGGGTGCTGTCACCAAACTCTGGGGAAGAAAAGAAACTCTCCAACACCATCTTTTAAGTATTGATGAGTTCAGGCATTACTTTATTCTGGCCAGGATGTGCAGTGGAAATCATTCCAACCACACATGATTCTTTACCAGAATTTTCACATATTTATATGTTAAAAAAAAGCCCCAAAGAAATTCTCATTCTTTGGTTCTGCATTACACAATCCTTAGTATTCGTTCTCCTGTTGTCCATTGATCCCTTCACCTTCAATGCTATTTTTGGTCCTCATTCTTTGGCTCTCTTACCAATCTTTTCCCAGACTGGGTATCTCCAACCCTGCCAGGGGTTTAATATCTGTTAATGTCTGTCTATCTCCTGTGTATCTTCTGGCTACTCCCAACCTGTAGATGTCAAGCTCTCAGAGTCTAGGAATCTTCTCTTTGTTGGTTGAGGCCTCACCCAGTGAACCTCAAACCCTCGGCAAACACAGTCTTTCGAAGAGAAACCTCAATTTCCCTCCCCTTGGCAAAGGTGAACCAACCCATGACTAAAGTTACTTAAAAAATGTACAAGTTATATAATTTCCAACAGTATTGTTACAGAGAACGCTGCTCAGAATTGCTCCTAATGGCGTGTGCGCCCTGCCCAGGACACCCCACTACCTCTGTGTCTGTGCTCCCCGTTCCAGGTCGACCCTTACGGTAACATCCTCCTCAGCACTCTGGAGATGAACAACGAGCTGCTGGCCACGGACATGATGAGCAGCGTGGGCGACTCTCGAAACTCTGTCATGTCCTTCGAAGGCTCAGGAATCCAGTTCCGCAAGCCGCTGGCCTCTCGGGATGGCTTTGGCCACCACCCGACCCTGGACCGCCACGTCCCGCTGACCCACCACGCCGCCGCCCGCAACCGCGCCAACTGCCGCCTGCGCCGGCGGTCGTCCAAGCTGAAGCTCAAAATCCCAGACCTGACAGACGTCAGCACCATTGACAAGTGGTCACGGATCATTTTTCCAATCACTTTTGGATTCTTCAACCTTGTTTACTGGTTGTACTATGTAAATTGATGCCTGCGGCCTCCGAGAGAGATAATAGGGACAGACACACTCAGACAATGACAACACAGGAGTGTTGCGGTCTTTTGGGTTTGGGTTTTACTCTTTACTATCATTGTCATTTATTCCTATGGTTCATTAGGTTTATTCTAAGCTTACTCTTCTCTTTTCAGCACATGTAGAACCACGGAGTGTGGGGTGGGGTAAAGGGAGAGAAAGGTACGGGAGGGGGTTTGGTTTCAGGGAGGGATGTGTTTGTCTTGATTTTGGTTTCCTGCTGAAGGACTTAAACCATTGTAAAAAGAAAAAAAACAAAACAACAAAAACAACAAAAACCAAAAAAAAAAAGGAAAGAAAAAAAAAAGAAAAAAAAGACAGGAAAAAAAAAGAAAAAAATACACAAAAAAACCCCAAAACCAAGAAAAGTTTAAAAAAAAAAAAAAAGAGGGGGGAGATTTAAAGAAATTGAGTCAAAAACTGGTGGGGGTGATAGGTTATCTTTGGCTGTGCTCACTAATGCTCTATCCTCACTTCCATTTCACTACTGAATTTCATCTTTCACTTTTCAGTCTTATTATATATTTTTTAAAATCTTTCTTCTGTCACTGCTCTTAACCCCTTCATGTTTATTCTTTCATGCATTCATGAGATGATGGGGTTTCATTCTCACGCTATGAGATTTTTCTTTTCTTTTTCTCTCTCCCTCTCTCTTGCTTACAAGCCTAAAAGAATCTTTTAAACCAACAAATAAAAAGAATATTTATTTTGGAAGAGCTGGGAANTTGTAGGAAGAGAACACAGATGACATTGAACTGGCCGTGTGTTTTGGGGAGGAGGGTGGGGGGGAATAGCAGGGGTTTGTTTGCTCGTTGCAGCTTCGCCAGGTTGGAGGTCGGGGCCCCAGCTCCAGAGGCAGAGCTGGGGAGGCAGAGGGTGCAAATTGGCACTTGCTGAGGGAAGAGAGGGGTTTGGGGATCAGCAATGGGATCAGTGCTGCTGTTGGCTGCTGGTATCTGATCTCGAGGAGGCTGAGCTGATTCAGTTGTCAAAGGAGGGGTTGTTGCTAGTTATTCCCACCCTGCATCTTCCTTGTGGAGTCTAGAGAGAAAAGCAGTTGCAGGACTCTAAAAACTCAACCCTTCCCCCCTCTCCCTGTTCCTTATGCCAGATAATGGATCCACACTCCAGCCCTCTGAGTGGCCGTAGGCTGGATGTCATTTAACTTCGTTATGTTTCAGGATGAAAAAAATAGGGAAATGGTAATGATCCCCTTTCCTAAGAAGTTCAGAAGTGAATGAATCAGAGGCTGGCAGCTTCTGATCTGTACTGCTTCTACCAGGCCTTGCTTTCTGCCTGTTAAGACGTGCAGAGTGAGGAGGAAAGCACCCTGTGCCCTTCCTTGCAGATGGTGAAGCTGAGGATGAGGGTAGAGTTCCATGGAGCATCATCCTGCTGGAAGAGGATGGTCTCCAAAGGCTGGGCAGGGTGAAGGTTGCAGTGTAAATGCTGAGCTTGGTGCTTGTGGAAGCCCCTGAGTCTCCAGCAGCTTCCATCCACAGGCTTTCCTTGGGAAGGTACAGGAGGGGAACGTGGCCTTGGACAGCAAGCTCAGCTTTTTCCAAAGGAGCCAGCGACTTTCAGGAAAATCACTGAATTATTGGCCACTTTGGCAATCACTGATGATTGATAATCTCCCTTATAATATTAATAAAAGCCATGAAAATGTTAGATTCACAAGTGCAAAACTTTAACCCTAGGGTCATTCTGCCATTCCTGGAGTAATGATGAGAACCTTGTTTTTACCTGATGGAGTTTTTTCCTGCCAGACCCGCAGACACCCACATTGCCCTTTATCCAACCATCCTTTTATTTTCCTACTAGCATTCTCCTCCCTTTTCCTTGATTCCTGTTGCTTGGGAGAGCAGAGTGATCCTCTGAGACCAGGGAAACTCCTGTTTTTCAGATGGCAGATGAGCCTGATGCACATCTTTCATTCACTAATTTATGTCTGTACAGTACTATGAAAATGTGAATCACTGCAGGCCTGACCTGGTAACGCTGAAGTCAGGGAAAGTTGTGCCTGGACTTGGCTGAAGCAAGATCAGGCCTCATCAGAGTAATTATTGTTATTTTTATATCAGTAATGTGTCTTATGCAGAATCTGAAGCATAAGAGTAGAGCATCCCCCCGCGTCTGTCTCCCTCTCTCATGTTCATGCATGCACACCTTTGGTCCAGGCCTCCCTGGACTCACCAAGGTTTTAGCACAATTGTTAAATCAGACTTAGATTCTCCCCTGCCCTGCAGAACAGTCTCCTGCTGGTTTCCCCATCCAAGAGCGATGCTGTCGGGGATGGGTTTTCCCCAGATTGCTGCAGTTCATGGCCTGTATGGGTCGGTACAGGAATCAGAGTCTGGATAGTGGCTGGAGGATCAGGTAGTTCTGTCTACCTGATATGCAGGAAAGTAAAGCTTGGCCAGGGGAGAAAGTTACGCTTTCTAGTGCGATTCTATTCAGAAATATCTTTTCAATGCTTCAGTGGAAGTCATAAAGCTGTGTTTTATGACAGCAGCAGTATAATGTCGGTGCAGATAAGCGTGCCATGGCTGCAGTTCCCACATGGAGACTGCCTATCAGCAGGTCCAGTTTTCAAGGGGAGCCTAACCAGGTGATTGATGATTAAATAAAATATCTAAACACTTACCCTTTATATATGTGATTGCAATGTAAAGGATGGTCAGAACGACAAAAGTTGTTGAGAAAAAGAGGAGTTACGAGGCAGTTATAAGGAGCCTATTAAGATTGGAGGGAAAACAAATGGCTGTGTGGTAAGAAATTCTGAAGCTGAGGGAGATGACTCAGGAACTCCAGTGATCTGATAGTTGTAGTAAAAGCCTGACAAATGTGTGGCACGAGTTAGGCTCCTGAGAGCTCTCTGAGGTGGCCCCAGAGGCTGGCAGGGGCAGCAGCACACAGATGATGCAAACCCCATTGGTGCTGTTTGCTTCTTGGGTGCTGAGCCCCACACGGGGTGGGGTCCTGAGTGACCAGTGCCCTGCAGGTACAGCCTCCAGAAACTGCAGATCAGGCATGGGGAAGCTGTGTTCAATATTCGAGGCTTCAATCCGAGACTGAGCCCAGTGACAATCCAAAAGCTTTCCAGGGAAAAAGCACTGCTTAGCAGATTTCTTCACCTGCTGGGACTGGGAGCCAGACTTCCTTTGCTGTGGCCTTGGTTCTGTGTTGGCTGGGTTCTCTTTCTTGTCAGGAGTCATCCCAGTTTCTCTCTTTGAATGTTTCTAACTTGGTATTACCAGTGTTACTCACAGAGTCAGTACATCCAGACTCCTGGGTCCGACACAATAATCTTTGCCAAAGACTGTGGGGTCAGGACCTGTCACAGTTCAGGAGCTGCCTTACACTTGCTGATGATGGGGCAGAGTGCTGGAGAACAACAGAGTGTCCTGGGAGTGGGATGAGGAGTAGGAAGTGTGAGGGAAGGATGCTGAAGGCCTTTAGGAATGCTCTCCTCCCAAAGTGAGGTGGCACCTCCGTGTCCCCCCTCCACAGCTGCCTGCGGCCACCCCTAAGGAAGGCAACAAACCCCTGTCTTGTTTTGAGGTCCAGCGATCCAGAAAGGAGATAGTGAAGGAAAACCAAGGCATTTTAGTGATACTCAAGGCTCAGAGGTTTCAAGCCATCACAAGCATGAGTGTTACCAGAAGGGTGGAGGGGATTTCCGTGCTGCATCTTGCGTGCCCACTGCTGCCCTCCTCTTCTTCACGAAGGGGAAAGGGGGACGAAAGGGGTTGTGAGTGCTTTTCCAAAGTGGAGCTGCTTCTTTTGCTGCAGTGGTGCGGAAGGCAATGCTCAGGGCTTGGTTTGTTGGCAGCTTGGGGCAGGGTTGCTGCTTGCTGGGTTGTGGTTTTTAGCATTTGAACATGAGGGATGTTCCAGGCTGCCTGAGGGAGCCGGGCTGGGGGAGAACGTTTTGCCCCTTCTCCACGTGTAACAGCCTAAGGAAGGCACGTGGAAGAGGAGAAGGAAGAGCAGACATAGAAATGAAATCTCTCTCAGGACATACATGGCCGACACAACTCTATTGCTTCATTTTCTGATACTGTATAGTGCTGTCACTCAGGGACCTTTAGTGACTGGGACCTTGGGACTGTAATTCTGCCTGTCCCCTTCCCACCCCCCCTTTGCCCTGAGTACTGAGACATGAAAAGACAATGAGAGAAAGTGCAGAAGAGGGAAATGAGCCATGCTAGCAAACCCCTGCTATTCCATGGGTGACAGAAAAGCTTTGGTTACTAAGGTAAAAGGAAGTTGTAAACCTTTATTTCATGTCTTCGAGCATAAACCAGCCAGTAGTGTATATAGGATAAGTTCGCAGTGCATGAAACAAACAGGACTGTAGGTTTTAACTGGCATCCAAATTTCTTGCATGCACATCTGACACCACGCCAGCAGCTTATGTCTTGCGAATAAGTAGGGAACCTGCCAAGGCTTGGCACTTCCTCTGTCCAATGGACAGCACATCCACTTCCCAGAAACAGAGCCAGGAAAGGAACTGATCTGGCCAGTCTGTTTGACCAGATCTGCTCCAGAGGCTCTGGCAGGAGGAGATAAAGGGTGGGGAAGGGAGCTGGTTTTGTTTTCCTTACTGTGGGGAGGAGGAAGGGGTTTAAATCTCTGAGCTGTTTTCAGACAGAAGAGAAGCCTCTGGAGCTGCAGACCAAAGGACAGTGGCTGTAGGGAAGGTGGTTACTGGAATCCTGATGGGAGAGGATGGGTTGAGGAAAAGGTGGTTGGTGGGAGAGAGCTGTAACTTCAGAAGCAGAGCAAACAGGAGAGAGCTTCTGAAAATATAAGTGCAATACAACAGGTTTGCAGGGACTGGAGCACTGGGGACATCCCCGAGTCAGACAGGCTGGGTACAGCTGCAGGCAGCACTCCAGGAAGCCCAGCCCTGGTGGGCAGAGCCTGTCCCCTCTGGGGGACAGGGAGGTCGGGAGCAGGGAAAAGAGGGAGACTCAGGGTGCATGGCCATCAGCAGAGCTCAGTCCCTGGGGGCAGGGACAATCAGGTTCCTCCGGACAAAGTTGCAGGAGCTGGGCTGAGATGTGCAGGGGAGTGACGGCTGTGCCAGGCTGGGGCACGGCTGAGCCCTGCCCTGGTGTCAGGCCAGAGACAAGGCAAGAAACGTCCTGCTGGTTACCAAATGCTTTCTAGGAGAGGAGACTGGGCTTACCGAGCAGGGTGGGATGTCTTTACAGTAGATGTGAAAGTTGGGTTGGGGGCATGGCTTGGGTGAGGNCAAATAAAAAAATGGTTCTGTACATTCAGAAGTAAAGAACAGCTGAAAGGTGACAATAAAGAAGCACTGACCTTCAGGCTACTATAACCATTTCCCCAGACTTTTCCCACAGGACTGGAGGGCAGACCTGTGCCTGTGCCTGCACAGAGGTGCTGGGATGGTGACCTTGGGGCTGGCTCCCTGATCCACCTCCGAGCGCAGGACAGAAGAGGTGGGCAGTAGAGGTGGAAGTGATGGTATGTAAGTAACTTCTCAGTGTTTGATCCCACCACCCCTGAGGCCAGCGGGAGGAGGCTGTGTGTTAAATAAATCCCAATCTCTTGTGCACAGGGTCTCTTCCCAGAGCCAGCCTGCATCATGCCTTACTGTAGCTTGAGGTGTAGTGAGGAGGGGAGATGGTATCAGCTGTCACTTGGATAAATGAGGTAATGCAGGTGGAGTAAAGGCAGTGGGAGCCTGAACTGCCTTTGAGAAGCTTTTGATAATCTCCCTGTGTCTTAGTCTGGGGTGACAAGTGCTAGGATGTGCCCAGGTGCTCAGAGGATATAGAAAGCAAGGCCTCCATGTGAAGAGATGTATCTTAAGGCCCTTTGCAATTCAGTAGAACCTTACCTGTGGGTTCGTGACTGTCTGTGAAGGATGAATATGGAAGAGAATGCAAACAGGGACCTTGTGTTGAGCTTGTCTGTGAGAGTGGCCGTTGTCCTCGCAGAGACAAATTCTTCAGCAGAAGCACAGAAGGTCAGAAGTGCAGAAGGTCAGAAGTACAAATGAGTGGGCTCAAGTGTAGGGCAGGGTTTGAATGTGAACTGAGGCTCACAGGGTTCCCATGTTAGCAGAAATGAGTGATGGGGAGTGCCAAGGATGATGGTGCTGGTGGGTCTGAGACACACGGGTAACCAGCCCTCTGTGTTGCAATCCTGGGCGAAAAGCAGCATGAGAAATTGCCTGTCTTGTGTTTAGTGCTTTGGAAAAGCAGAAGGACAGTCTTGCCTCCACGGGGCAGAAGCGTGGCTCCTCTGCAGCTGGGCCAATAAATGTCCTGTTGTTGGTGTTATTGCAGCAAGACTAAAAGGAAAAACACAAAGCAAACCAACACTTTGTGTGGAAGGCAGACCTAAGGGGAGTCTCAATCCTCTTAGGAAAGGCCATTCTTCAGCAGAGAGGCTGGAGTGCATCGGTGTGGGGCAGCCCCAGAGCCTCCCCCCAGCCCTTTCTGCTGGTGACCGGGCCACCAGAACTGGTGGGGAGCCAAGGGCAGGTGCTTTGCTGAGACAAAACAAAGGGGAGCTGTGTGAGCACGAGCTCCCTGTGCTCTGCCACAAAGTGCCGTCCTTTGCTCCCAGAATCCAGGAGTGCCTCCACAGACCTCTGGAGACAATGGACCCACGGCATCCCAAAGCTCCCCTCCTCAGCTCCATGCCGTGGGCTGTCTGCTCCCATCCAAGACAGCCAGACCTTGCCAGTGCCAGGGGCAGCAAGCACTCACTGAATAATACTGAATATGTGGATGACAAGGGGAGGAGAGGGGACGTGATAGACCCGTTTATGATCCAGGGATGCACATTTTATCATTTGCACAGGCTGAGCTTGGCATTTATGCTGGCAGACTTTTCCCCCAGAAAGGATGAAACAGTGAGTAACGCGATTTTTTTGAAGGGGGTGATAATTTCTCTTCCAGTTGGTGCTTTAAACAGTAGATCCATGTTGGTCCGCCTTCTGTGAAGCCTAGTGCCTCCCAGCTCTCAGTGCTCTGATGTGGGGAAGCACCAGAGTTAATTATTTTACTTAATGAGATGCTGGGTCCATGGCTTTTTGGGAGCCTTGCTGGGTGTCTGATGGACAGTGTCCAAGCTCGAAGGCCAAAGATCTTTTCCTTGGCTTTCCCAGCCCTCTGGACATGCCTTGCCCACCGTGGGCTTTGCTGGATGTGCCATCACGTGGCTCGTGGTGCCCAGCCCTGGTGCTGCCGAGCCTGGCGGGGAGGGTTTGGGGATCCACGGGCTGGGAGAAGCCAGGCCAGCAAGGAAGGGAGCTGTGCTCACCTTTGTTGTGATGCTGATGGCCCCTGAGGACTCAGCCAAGGGCAGTGGCCGGGTTTCCAGCACCAGGAGCAGCCTGTCTCAGGTTAGCAGAGGCTTTTCTCTCTGTGGCTGATCTCTCACCTGCAGAGAAAGGAGCTGGCACTGCCTCTGCACTGACAGATGCTCTGCTCCACGCTGGGATGAACTCGCTTGTCTTGACTCTGGCTTCAAGGGAGCCCTCTCGTTTCACGTGTAGGGGATGGTGCATTTGGCTGGGCTTTTCTCTCTCACCACCATCCCCTGGCTGTGCTGGAGCAGCACCAAGCCCTGCCAAGGCAATGGTCACTCCCAGAGGGTCTCAGTGGTGAGTGCAGGGGCAAACAGGGAACTCCAATATCATGGCAATATCATGACATGTCAGGCGGGAGCCCAAAGACGAGGTGCACCTCGTGAGAGAGCTGGTGCTGGCACAACTGGTGATGCTTTAACCTCTTGTCTCCAGAGACAGTGTCCCACAGAACCTGAAATTCTGGGGGCCACTGTGCTACCTGCCTCAGGGACAGCTGGGGACTCACGGTGGCTGTTCTGAGCAGGAATAGGTCTTCTGCTAGAGCAGCTTTCAGGCTTTTGTTAGAGATCTTGTCAGCCTCATGCCCCTTAACTTTTGAGGCAGAGAGAAGGAAGACGTGTCCCAGAGCCTCTCACCAGCACAGACTGGGCACAAATCCCTGACTTTCAGCCCCTGCCAAGGCTAGGCAGGTTAGCAAGGGAATTGGCAACCTTTCCCTCTCCCATTTCACTTGCACTGAAGCAAGAAAGGGATGGGCAAAGCAGAGATTAAACCCACACAGTCCCAGCCCAGCAAAGCCTCATGTCTTGCTCAAGTCTGAGCACAGGAGCAGACCTGACAACTGCACATCTCCCTGAAATCCTGCCTGGATCTGACAGCTTCACTGGGCTGGGGCCAATGTGCTTGGCAGGCCAAAAGGGAAGATTCTGAGCGAGCAAACCCCTAGAAAGACTCAGTTGTCATGGAGAAGGGTTTCTAATATTTGGGGGGATGAGTAGCTAGGTGCTGGAGGAGAAAATGAAAAAACTGAGGATGAAGGAAAGCCTCAGGAGTTACCCAGAAATATCCCAACCTCTGGCAAGTTCACGTGACCCTGGTGGCAGGACTGTGGTCGGGTCTGTGGGGTGGGTTGTTTTGCTTTTATTTATTTTTTTTTTTCCCCTATTGCCTGGCATGTCATAATATTGTGCGTTTGTGTGAAATCACATCCCCTTCCGAGAGAGAACCCGGTTCCTGGAGGGCAAACGCCCTTTCACGGTGTGCTCACTGCAGGGATGTTGCACCAAAAAGACACAAAAGCGAGGCTGGGGCATCCTTCCCAGGAAAATCTGTTCCGTTTCTGCTTCATCTTCTCGAGCTGCACCCACCCACCTCCCTCCCAAAGACGAAGAAGCCGCGGCGTCTTCTCTAACTGGGGACAATTGACGTGGCCTGAGATCCAAACAGCTGCACAACAGTGACAAGAGGACAGGAAGATCAATGTCAGTGTCAATGTGTGCTATCAAAGGGACTGCTGTGAACCATCTTAACCTACTCTGAGTGGCTGCGTTGCATCCTGTACAGCGTTATAAAAAAAAAAAACAAAAACAAAGAAAAAAAAACCCAACAAAAAAAACCAACCCAGAACAAACCACCCATTTTTATGATCTTTAATTTGCATTTTCTGCATGAAATAAGACCTTGATCCTTGTCTTTTTTCACAAAAGCAGATTCTGCTTTAACGGATGTAAAAAAAAAAAAAAGGAAAGAAAAATAATGTTTCTAGCAAAGGGATTTTGATGTAAACATTTTTGTAAAAAAAAAAAAAAGGAAAGAAAAATAATGTTTCTAGCAAAGGGATTTTGATGTAAACATTTTTGTAAAAAAAAAAAAAAGGGAAAAAACCAACAAAGAAATAAAATAAAATGACCTAAAGAGCCATCTTTGTCTAGTCTAGAGGTGGGAAGGTGTGACTGGTGGGTGGCACTTTCTGCTGTGTCCGTGGGAGCGGTGCCAGAGCCCACGGCAGCCAGGAGGGCTCTGGGAAGGACGTGGTCACCAACTGCTGCCAGGTGCTTTCAAAAACTGTCTCCTTCACCCCTTTTTAGGGGCAGTGGGCAGGAGGGCAGGGGGAAGGGTGGGGAGGGGCAAGGAGAGTTGCCTTGATTTTCTTTTGGGGTTTTGTTTGGGGTGTTTCCGTTCCTGTAGTGACAGTTTTTGAAAGGTGACGATGAACAAAAGTGAAAAAAAACCAACAAACTTGAAAATAGTTTACAATTTTGTACAAACATTATAAATACTAACAGCAAATGTTTTTAAAAATGGTCCATACCAGTGCCAAAATAATGTAATGTGTACATTAATTTATTACATTAATTTATTCTCTCTCTCTCTTTTTTTTCTTTTTTTTTTTTTTTAAAAAAAGTGTTAAAACACAAAAAAAAAAATTTCTTTTTTTAACAAATGCTGTATGTGGACATAAATGTACTTGAACACTGTTGGTTATTAACTGGTTAGGAATCTTTCTTGGGCTTTTGGGTTTGTGCTTTTTTTTTCCCTACCCAGAACAAAAGTAACACGTATAAAATACAGCCTTTGAAGGTGAAACAATCACCTCCTTCTCTGCTGGTCTGAATGTTCTCTGTGTTTCCATTTCCACTGTCTTTAGGCCAAGTCTGTACCTTGCCATAGAGAGGACTCAGACTTGTCCTGAACTTTAAGCACAGCTGTGTTAATGGCATCTGAAATGTGTGTCCAAAGGACTTTGCTAAGACCTGAGCAAAGTTTTCTGCATTTCCGAGTGTTCTGCTGGCTTGAACCAAGAGCTGGAACATGCTCAAGCTCCGTGACACTGCCTAGGGCAGAGGGGAAAATCACAATAAATCCCCAGTTTTATTTTTCCACCACAAGGTGAGTGACTTACCCTAACTTGGAGGAACAAAGATCAGAAGTTCATCACTTTTGAGGGCTCTTCAGTCCTATTTCCAAAAGCAAGTGAAATGCTCAAGCCTTTGCAGGCTTTGCCATGCTGAACAAAAGGGAACCAGACAGGGCCGTTTTCAGAAATGCCTGATGCACTTCCAGCAAGATGTGGAGGTATTTAATGATCAGACTTAAGCTCCCAAATTTATTTCCACAAGTTTAAAAGGCCATCTAGAGGCCTTTGGGTGTGCAAGTCAGGCTGCCTGTCCAGCCAGGGCAGTGGGGGACTCTGCTGAGCCGAGGTGTCACCCACCAAGGGACTGTGGGGACAGGGGGGATGCTGGCAGGGCTGGCATTGGGGTCAGTGATGATGGCAGTAAAAGGAGGGGGCTGGCCTTGAATCCCCACTTCCCTGGGGTGCAAAGTGATGTTACCAGCCCAAAATCCACTCCCCACCCAGGCTTGGTCTGCTCCACGACCTCTGTGGCTCTGCGCTGCGAGCAGAAACGTAAGGATTAAAAATACAAAACAAAAATTAAAAATACAAAACAAAAATTAAAAACGCAAACAGTACAGGGATGCTGGTGGGATGCTGGGAGCGTGCTTGCTACTGATGGGGCCGTCCTTGGCTCCCTGAAGCAGAGAGGTGCTGCCTCCCCCACCCTCAGGCAGGAAAACAGGAATATTTCCAGTGCCTGACATGCTCTAGCTGGGCATTCCGGTGCCCAGAGCTCTTCCCAGCTGGGACCTACTGCCAGTGGGATCAGTGTGGCTGCTAGGATGAAAAGTCAGGGATAAAAATCCTGCTAGGAACTGCATTCAGCACCCAACGTGTGAAATCCAGTCCTTGTTCCCCTCTCCAACACTGGCTGAAGTCACCATCCACTCAGCAAAAAAACTCTACGATATTTTGCAGGTAATGGGGAGGAAGGTTTCTTTTTTTTGTCTTTAAATGTGACCTTTTTTTTCACTGAAGTCTATATGTAACAGAAAACCATTTTCTTCTTTTCTTCAAATACGCCAGTTCAACTTTTCTCTCTCCTCACCAGCCATTAGGACAGTTCCTGTCTCTAAAAGCCCCGGAGCCCTGCTGAGCTCAGAGGCTGCAGCTGCAGCCCCAGCAGTGGGGAGGCCCTGGGAGCATCACTGCCCTCTCTTCTTGCCTCTTTCTTCCCTGTAAAACTTCAGCTTTAAGCAAAAATGGGATGAGCGGGAAGCACCGACTCCATGTTGGCTTAAAGGTGAAGTTATTTGAAACCTGACAGGGGAGTTGGACATCTGGTCCTCAGTCTTGGATGTCCAAACTCCTGAGGGTCTCATCCTCCCCAAAATTATAGATGAAAGCTAAAGAGACTTTGCTCCCCAGTAGAAACAGCAAAAGGTAATTATTAATTCTCATTAATGATGGTAGGAAATTTATTGAATATTCAAATAGTGATAGAGCTCCACATTTTTACAAGTCTTTAAATGATGAAAGCATCCAAGTTCCTCTGACTTTTCAATGGTCTGGGCATTTAAGTTGCACAATAATAATACCCAAAGTGCCATGCAAAGTTTGTACAAACATTAAAGCACATTCAGACTGGTTTATCCTGGAAATTCTCTTGAGGCTGGAAAGAAGAAATCCTCAGGATCACTTTGTCCAACGGCATGGAAGAATGTCAGTACAAACCCTCCTAACTCCATTTGCAGGAAATGCCGCTGCAGATCAGCCTCCAAGAGTTTGGGAGGTAGCAACGAGGCAGAGTTTAGGGCATTGCTCTGCCAGCTACCACACATTAAAGCAAATATAAGGCCTCTTCAATATGGGAGAGAGTAAAGATTCCAAAAAGAAAGGAAAAGTTATTTGGAAGTTTCAAAGTGATATCTTTAATGCATGTGAAATCTTCGATGTCAAAAGGATTTCATTTTTTGTTGGTATGTCTTCAGAGCGTTTTGTCTTCAAGAATAAATTATGGTTTTATCTGTATCAACACCATTTTCATTGTCTAATTTCAGGCAGGCAAAGGCAGAAGGATGGAAATTCAGACAGAAAAATTGAGAGCAGAGTTGATACTAAAATGAAGTAAAGTCTGTTATTTCAATGCAGCTGAAGAGCATTTCATTTGAATCACCACAACTTGACATTTTTTTACAGTTTTTTGACAAAGTGCAGATTTTTGAAGGAGAAAAAAAAAAAAAAGAACAGCAAACATTATCCAGCCAGTTGTCTTGTGAAGTGTCATCTGACAGACTCTGAGCTGCAAAGTCTTTGCAAGTCACTGTCAGTCAGGAGAGCAGAAGTCACCAAGGCGGCCCAGCTGCAGCCCCAGTGCCTGGTTTTGGGGGAGCCTGGGCATTCCGTGCTGGCAGTGTGGTTTGGATCCTGCAGCTTTCCCCCAGACAATCAGTTTCCCCACAGGAGGGTGGTGCTGAAGCCGCTGCCTCCATCAGGCACTGTTTGAACAGTGTAAATATGAACAGTTCCACGTGTTCCTGCCACCCGTGGGAAACGCGGGATCGGCCGGAGGGTTTCACCTCCCATCCCACTCGTGGACTTTTTCCCCCGCCCCAAACAGAGCTGTGCAGTCACAAAGAGCCTGGAGAGAGCCCACATTGCCTTCCAAAAGCCAGCTCTGATATTCCATTTCTCACACCAAAAGGCTGTGTGGGAAGACAGGGCTTTTCCACGGCTCCTGGGTCTGCTTGGGCAGGCGGCTCCAAACACACTCAGCATCCCAGGGCGTGTCTGCTGAAGGGAGGAAGGCTCCTTCTCCATCAAACTGAAGAACTAATACCTCCAAAACGTGGCCAAAATCTCCCAAACCCCTGCTTCATTCAAAGTTAATGTGCTCAGGGACAAACAACCCAGCAACAGATATTGCTGAGAGGTTTTGTGTCAGGGTCTGCGCCAGCCGTGGAAAATGGGCTTGCTTAAGTCTTGACACCACACTGAGCACAGTGAAGGAGCCTGGCCTTGCAGCAATGAAGGCACAAATTATAATTTGTGGGAAAAGAGTCTCCAGAGAAGTTCATGGTTAGAAAATGTGATTTATGTCAGGGGTTTTGCATGATTATCTCAGCTCCAGGATCAAAACTTCACCGCTGTAGCCTGTATGTGAAATATCACTCTCATTTGTGTGTTGTGTATTTACAGGGCAGGTCCTAGACCAGGATTTAGAAGGGCTCCCCAAAACTCATTATACCGTATCAAGGAAGGGTCTGACTCCAGCCAGGACCCTATACTCTATGGAAAAAAGATCCACCCATCCTCTTCCCCTGTCCTTGCACTTGTGGGACAACAGAAGAGTTCATCTCCAGCAGTCTCTGAGGTGAGAGGTGAACACGCAAGAACAATCAGAAAGTGCAAGCCACCGAAATAAGAAGCAGTACCAGCAGACAAGGCAGACAGTTCCTCACCCGCCACGTCCAAACTCTGTGCTGCACAAGCCCTGAGGGAAGAGCTCAGCGCGTGCAGAAAACCCAGCATTTCGTGGTGCGATCCAGAGCTCGGAGCACTGCTTGGAAAGGGCCCAGGTACCAAGCCGCGATCCCACGGGGCAGAGCCGTCCTCGCCCGCCCACAGCCTCGCGCCGCGCGCGCTCTCGCTCCGTGGGTTTGCTGGGGAAGGATGAGCACATTTGCAGCTGGATTCCTCTCCCCGTTGCCATGGGGAGACAGATGCACCCTCCCCGGGGCGCTGCACCAGCATAGCGGGAGCTGCTGCTGGGCTTGGCCGAATTCTGAGTTTCAAGGCTGCGCTGCAGGTGGAGTTTGTTTTTAGGACAGGGCGGGAGGTCAGCGCTGTGCTGAGCAGCACTGACCACGCTCCTGCTGGGGCAGGAACTGCTGGGGCGTTTCAGCTCTGCACCTGGACACCAGCGTGGGCTGGCAAAGAGATCCCTCACCTGCTGTGCACCTGGTTGTTCTTCTGCTTAACACTGGAGGACACACGAATACTATTATCATTTCATATTTTTACTCCTAGTCGTTGTTCCTTTTCCCAAGGCAAATTCTTTTTTTTTTTTTTTTATTCTAAACTTTGAGCAAAATCCATTCTGCCATTTTGAAGTCAGATGGGTGAAAATGAGCCAACTTGAAATCAGAGTTGCCAACTGGTTTAATTTAATTTGGTGAATTAATCATGAGCCTACTTCTAAGTCCTTCTTCAAAAAAAACCACAACAACATGTTCTTAGATTCATGGGAATATATCCAGGGCTGTGTTTGCATTTAAAAACAAAAAGTAAGTTTCTGTCATGGAGACAAACTCTCATAAATGCGACTGCTGGAGCCTGCTACCAGAAGATAAATGAAAGGAATCTGTCATTAAATGATTATTACTGAGGTAATAGGTTTCAAGTCAAAAACAAGATTTTGGAGAAGCAGAAAGGCAAATAACTCACGATTACTGAATATTTGTGTCTAACAGTTTTCTGTGCCCAGTCCAAAGCCTCCTGAGATCCCTTTCACTGCAACATAAATAGAAGTGTCCATCCCCAAATCCCCACAGGAGAGTGTAACTGGCTGCTCTTGGACTCTCTCACCACAGCATTTCTGACCAGCTTTGCTGGACAAAGGAAAAAGTGTAATTAATGCAGTATAAGCGAGGGTGGCACAGAGGTACAGGGCTGCTCATTTTTATGTTTTTGTTGGATGGAGTTTCCACCTGGCCTCATGTTATGGAACTGCAAAGATGATTCACACTCCTGGAGCACGTGAATGCCTCAGGACGGGCACGAGCAGAGCAAGAGTGGCCACCCAAGGATGGTATAAACAGCAAAGACAGAAATGTGGAGTTCAGGTCTGCAGATCCCCTGGTGCAGATCCTATTTCACTGGAGCGTGGCAGAATCAGAGCATTTGTGGTCTTGGTGGGGAATGTACCAGGATTCCTGCTGGAAGGCAGAGTTTGCTCCTGGTTACAGTTCAGAAAGAGGAGATAGGATTGCCATCCCAACGAGACAGCATTATTTACTGTCCAGATGGAGGAGTGGCAAGCACTGGATTCCTTGGAGGCAGGAGAAGGCATCTGCTGTGCAAGTTAGGGAGAAACTCCCATAACCCATTTTGACAATGTGAGTGCTGCACTGGCAGAAGCTGTTGTGCACCTTAGGTCACCCTAATTGTATCAGAAGGATGTCCACAGGAGGGTGTCAGGAAGGATAATGCATTTAAACCTTAAACTTTTAGGAATCCTTCCCTATGAGGGTGGTGAGGCCCCGGCACAGGGTGCCCAGAGAAGCTGTGGCTGCCCCTGGATCCCTGGAAGTGTCTCAGGCCAGGCTGGATGGGGTTTGAAGCAATGTGGGATGGTGGAAGGTGTCCCTGCCCATGGCAGGGGGTGGAACAAGATGGTCCCTTCCAACAGAAACCATCCTGGGACTCTGTGATCACACAGAAGAGGATGTTTCACCATCACCTCACCACCCTACACATCTGCACACACAAATGCTTGCCACTATGCAAAGTTCCCAGCTCATGCTGAGGTGCTGGGACAGTGAAAAGCATCTTCACGGGCCTTAGAGGTGAGCGGACTGTGTTTAACAGAAGAGGATCCTTTCCCTGAAAATGTCTTCAGACCAGCTCTTCATGCTCATTCCTTATGGCAGAGGAGGGGATTGATGTGTAGACAGGGAAAAGGAAGAGGAAATTCTCACCACTGAGGGAGTCTTTTGCAATTTCTCCTCAAACCTGTGCCTGGTACCTTTTCTTGAAGAAGGTCATTCACAAGAAAATCCCCTTCCATATGCAGCTCCCTCCAGAGCTAACTAGATGTTCTTGTGCGGCTTATAAATCATAGAGGCAGCTGTTCCCATCAGCATTTTCCTTCTCCCTTGAAGTACTAACAGCCCCAGCAGCTGCTGAGTCTGAAGGTAATTTCACAAATTAACCTGAGAGCAGCCCACAGTCCCAGGACAGCAACCCCACCTGCTCCATGCATCTTCCTGGGAGGGACAGAGCTTGCAGCCTCAGCACTTCTGTAAGCTTTCCAGGAGGATGGGAAAGTCTTAGGAGGGGGAAACCTCAGCTGAATAAGTGTTTCAGCCAGAAGGCAAACAGAGGAGAATGGATGGATGCATTGTACAAAGGCAAAATGCAGAGCAGAAATAAAAATGAGAAGGGGAGAAAAGGCTCCTAAGAGCATGGATGGAATGAAGGACATGCAGTTATCAGCTGTACTTAGAAAATAAATAAATAGGAGTAAGATTGGAGCTGGAAGAACTTGGTACCAGTGGCAGCCACCCAGGTCACAGGAGTTGGTAGGTTCAACACCATTGTTTTGTTTTTCAACACCACGGTGTACTCGCACCCCAAATTTTGCCCACAGAGATTTGTCTTTGCTCTTTTGTGTCTCACGGATGTGAAAGCTTCTTGTGAACTCAGCCCCAGCTCTCCCCATTTCAGCTGCAGGGGCTGAGCCATGAGCTCGTTCCTGTGCTCCTCAGGTGAGCTAAACGTGCTCCGTGGTACCCAGAACTTCGCAGTTCGGGTTTGCACAGGGTAATATGGAAACTGGTGAGCTCTGTTGCCTTCTTGCCCAGGAGCTGGCGGAGAATGGGACTCTGTTAAATGGCCTGCACGACTCCTGCAGGCACTGCAGCTGGGGGGCCAGGGCCTGGAATGGCAGGCAAAGGCGTTTGCTAATGGAGATGAATGAATGGTGAGCTCTGGTAGTGGATTTGGGTTTCTGTCCCTGGAAATCCATTGCCTTCGTTGGGGTTTCTATTTCCCCTTTCAGGCTGATTAATTAAATGATTTATTGCTGTAAATACAGAGCAAGAGAGAAGGGAACTGAAACAAGCAGGGCCAGAGGATGCCTGATTTCCTCACCCCAGCTGTGCCCAGGGGAGTCCTGTCCTCCTGCCTGATCAGCAGCTGAGGGATCAATACCGCCAAGTGAGGGGTTGTTCCTCACTCTTTGTAGATAATAGATCTTCTTGGGGACCTTGGCAGAGAGGCTTGAGGAGCTGTCCCCTGGAAGTGGTGACTTTGTGGTGAGCATGGTGAAAGTGTGCACGAGCTGTGCTGGTCTGGCTCCAGCTGGGAGAAGTCTGAGCAGGAAATGGGGCCTTTTCCTGAGCACCCTGCTCCCTCGCTGCACTCAGCAGGGAGAAGGGGAGAGCTGTGCAGGTGCTCTCCTGTCCTCCTTCCTCCATCAGCAAGTTCCTCTGGCCAGGACCTTCTCCCTAAGGTGCACGGGGCTGTCTCATGATGTTCCCACAGGCGAGGAATTTCCCTGAACACAGCCAAAAAAGCGCTAAAGGCAGCCAGTGGAATAGCAGAGGGGGTGTGGAGCCTGTCTGCCTCCTACCATTTCCCAGTCCTTTCCTAGGCACAGGGTCAAACCCACTCCCTACCTGCTGCTGGAGAACGCGCTCTGGGGATGCAGCCCCTGCCTCCTGTGACCGTTCTGTCACTCATGGAAACTGCAGAGCCATGGAAATGGCAGGGGTGGAGCAGCCTGCTGTGCCCTGCCCACCCCAGAGATGTGGGACCTGCTGCCTCCAACCCCTTTGGGCAGAGGAGGGAGCTGGGTGTGACCAACTGCAGAGCCTATATTGGGATTAGGATTTTTCCTTCCGCCCCAGTTTCGTGAGACTACTTAGTTTCTTCATTTCTTTTCTTCCTGTGGGGCTAAAAAAAGAATTAAGCCTTCTGTATGAAATATCTGATTCAGTGTAAAGCTATACACTCCTCATCTCCCACCCTTCTGTGAAAATTGCTTCTTCACTTTGACTAACAAAAAAATAGTGTGTTTGCGTGAGCACAGCCCTACTTAGAGGAGGAAATGAAAGTTCAGCACTGCCCACAGTTTGGGGCTTTGATATCCTCGAACACATTGTCCTAAACAAAAAGAGTTCCAGCTATCCCACATCCAGACAGGGGATGTGTTTGAAACGTGTTTGACTGTGCCAGGCCTATTCCTGAGGGTGCTGAGCACCTGCAGGATAGGGAGTGGCAGACCCGAGGTGACACTGGGCATCCCTCGTCCTCCTGAGGAGCAAGGACCAGGGACCTGCTTCTCCCTGAGCTGCAGCACCAGGCAGGGATGTGTGCTAGGGGAGAGCACAGCCCTCACATCCACTTGTACTTCGGCTTCCACGAATTGTTCTTCGGTAAGGAGCACTTTGATTAAAGGAGCTCATTTACGAAGCAACAATAAGCAAAGAAAATCCTTGTGTGAGCTGTCTGCAACAGTCACAGCACCTCGTTGCTTCTAAGCTCTGGAGACCAACTTGACATTTCGTTCCAGCTCCTGTGCGGAAGCAGCAGGGACAACGGGCACCAGAGAGGTCATCAAACCCTCAGTCCTCTGGCTCCTTCAGCAGCCAGCTCCTCCTGTGCAGGGCCATGATTACCCCAAAGCAACATTTTGTCAGGAAGCAGTGGGGTCCCAGCCATTCTGCCCCTCGGATTCCACTTCAGGAGGAGTTTCCTGTGTAATGTCACATTAGCTTTACACCTCCTGCCTGCTTCTCTGCTGTTTCACTTTAATGAACGCGTTCCAGGGCTCTGTGCTGGCCTCACACAGCTTTCACAGCTCTTTTTCCTCCCAGTGCCTGTCCCAGATTTCTCAGTCAGGACCTTCAGGAAGAACTGCCAGTCTCACGATTGGAGGTTCACACCTTGGTCCTGCCCTGACCTGTGATGTCCCCTGACAGCTTGTTGGCCAGGGAAGGGTGGATTCCACATCCCTGGAAGTGTTCACGGCCAGGCTGGATGGGGCTCTGAGCAATCTGATCTGGTGAAAGAGTCACTGTTTTTGCAGGGGTTTAAAGGTGGCGTTATACTGTGCAGGGGGTGGGAAGAGTGGACTGACCATCTCAGAAGATCTACCACTGTATCCACACTGAATGCTGGAAAAAGAAGCCTCTTTTGGGGACAGCTGCTTCCTGAGAATCTTCTCTCTTGGTGTATGTAGCTCCATACGTCTGGACCTGCAGCTCAGTCCCCAGGAAGTTTGGTTTTGTGGCTTGGTTTGGGCCTGTTGTGCTCCAAATTGAAGCTCTGCAGCGTGCCCTGCTTTTCACAGAGGACTGAGAGCTCTTCTTGGGTCCGTGTATCTCCTTTCTCATTTAGTTTGCTCCTAATTAATTTTCACAGTAAGAAGATGGGAGGCAGAATTGCAACAGAGGAAGCTGAATTAGAGAAAGGGAAAAAATTTCCTTAGTGAAGGTGGTTAGCCAGCAAATGACAGGCCCAGGTCAGCAGTGGGATCTCTCTAATTGGAGATACTCATTATTTGGCAAAACAGACCCGAAGACCTAGGTTAACTTCAAAGATGGTCAGAGCTTCAGTGTTGGGGATGCCTCTGGCACCACAGGACCCCCAAGGACGTTGTCCAGACCAGGGGAAAGATCTCAGATGTGCAGACACGACTCTGGAATAGGATTCAGTGAAGCAAAGTGATTTAGGTGGAGGAGAGTAAAAATAAAGCACTGCCTTTATCAGTGGGGCCATGTCCAGAGGCCAAGAATTAAACCAGAAACACACACGAGCGTTGGGATGGGGAGTTATTTAATCAGCTGGAATTAGCTGTGGGGTTTATCACTTCAGCTTTTTGTGTTTGGACTGATTACAATTAAAATGCAAAGTTCTGACTGTTTGAGTGCTCCGTGCTAATTGGGGGATCAGTGGGCTGTCTTTTCCCTTTCTCTTCCAATTTCTTTGATGGCTTTGTTTCCAGCGAAGAAGGTGTGGCAATCCCAGGGATTTGAAATGAGGGAGAGAGGTGGGAAAGGCCAAATAAAACCTGTGTGGGCAATTCCTCCAAAGCCGGAGAGGGAGGGAAGCAGGGGTCTTTACTGCACAGGGAACAAACCCTTGCAAAGGGATATGATAATCCTGCTTTCCTCTCCCCTGCTTGCTTTTGGTCCAGCAGCTGTGGGGATTTTTTGAGTGAATGGTCAAGAGTTTGCTTGTTTTTGGAAGCTGTTTTTGTGTGGTGAAAGAATTGCCACTCAGAGCAGCCCTTTTCTTCACCAGTGGGTGCTTTCCCAGGGCGAGGCCTGGTTTTTGGAGAGGGCAGCTGAAGGGCTATCACAGCAGCCCCCTCCACACCCCCATCCAAGCAACGGCATGGTCTGCAGTCCTGAGGCAGATGTGGGCAGCAATTATCACACCCACGTAGCTGCCCCCATGAGCACGGTGCTCCTTGTGCCTGGAAAGGGAAAATCCCGCTTGGATTATTTGAGTGAACAGCGAAAGGGAACAAGCTCAGGCCTCCGACGTGCAAAACGTCAAAATGGAGATTTCTTCACGCACAAATAGTGTCTGGGGAAGAGCCTTGAGCATGGTGGTGGGGCCAGTCTGCAATTCCAGCCAGAGTATTCCTGCTCCTGGTGCCAGCTCCACTTTGGGCCATGTTTCAGCACCCAGCAGGGAGCAGCTCCGTGGTGGGGTCAGGATTCAGGGGCGTTGAGGCACCAGCACTACAAAAAGAAAAGCATCGACTGCCACGACGAGCAAATGTTGCTGTTCCCACCCAAAATTTACGGTGTCAGCTCTGCTTCACAGAGAGCTGTGGTCAGCAGTGATGGGCAGCTGGGCAGAATCACTTCCATCTGCTGAAATCATCTTTTAGGCAGCTGAATGTTCCTCGTGCTCGTGCCTACCCCAGGCTGTTGACAAGGTGATGTGCTACCCCTTCCTTTCTGATGGAGAGCTGGGGCCCAGAGCACAGCTGGAATCCATCCAGGTGATGCCAGCAGGGAGCAGAGCAGGCAAAAACCTGGATAATCGTGTCAGAGGGGGTTGAAAAGTGAGTGTAGGGAGGACAAGCCAAGTGAGAGCCAGGGGTGCAGCGAGTCACAGGAGGGCAAATGGACCTGGAAAGCCCCTCCTGAGGGAAGTGTGACAGAAATCCCCTACAAACTCCATGGCAGGAGCTGGAGGAGGGCAGGCATTCCACAGCTCCTCACCAGGAAGCAGCTGCAGCACTTCAAGTGAACAAAAACTCAGGCTCTCCACCCTGAATCCCCCTTCCCAGGACAGGGTGCTGCAGGGCTGGGGTGCGTGGCAGGGAAGCGTCCACCTCCATGTGGGGACCAGGGATGGCTCTGGAAGGGGTGAGAGGAGGTGAAACCCTCCTCAGAGACACAGAGGAGAGCGAGTGAAGGGTGAGCTGCCTCCACCATGGCCAGGGCCTGCAGGAGCCCCTAATTAACTTTCTCATGCCCAGCCAGGCACGTCAGCAGAGCAGCCCCATCCCCAGGGAAGGGGAGGAGGGGTCCCAGGGGCTCTGCCACAGAGCACCCCGTGATGCAGCTCCTGCTCTCGCTCCAGTGGGCTCCAGAGATGGGCAGCTATGTGTGAAATGTGTTCAACTTTTGGTTTTTTTTGGTTTTTTTTTAATGAATTCAGCAAGATTTACCACCAGAAAGAGGGGAAAGAGAAAGGAAAATATCTTCTGATCCTAGTGGGGGGTGCAGGGACGTGGAGTTGAGGAGGGAGAGGAGAGAGGGGGCAGTTGAGGAGGCCTGTAGGTGTTGGAGCAGAGGTGCTGTGAAGGCACTGCCTGTTGTTGGGATGGTTGATCCTCATCCCTTGCCCGTGCTTCTCCCAGTTCCCCCACAGGCAGAGCTTCCCTCCCACGTGGGATACAGGAGCTCACCCCCCAAAATCCTGAGCCCAGAGCGGGTGGCTCTGTGTCTGAGGCTCCCCTGGGAGAGCACAAGGACCATGTCCAGAGCCAGCTCCAGGTGTGTCCCTTCCCATTCCCCCTCCTTGGCTGGGCTCTGTCTGTCAGCCCATGTGAGCTGGGGGCAGCACTGGCTGTCCATGTACCTCAAACTGAACCCAGTCCTAGCTCTCACCTTGCTGCTGCTACTCAGCAGACCCTAATTCAGGTTCGGTGGCAGGCTGGGTGAGGCCAGAGCTTTCCGTTGCTACACAAGCTTCCCAAAGAGCTGGGAATTTGGTTTGAAACAAGAGCCAGAGTTCAAGATCCAAGTCCTTGAAGCAGGTTGCCCTCACTGAGAAGCCCACAAGGCACCTCCTGTGCTTCTGAAGGTGTGACCTGGCCTGCAGGGTTGGCTGCTGGTCCCTAGGAGGGGACAACTGTGAGGACAGCTGCCCAGTCACACAGCAATTGGGAGCAGCAGTTTCCACCGGGGTGGGTGTCTCAGCTGGAGGTTCCCTGGCCTGGCTCTCTTTGGGGGTGCGGATGCGTTCGGGGTGTTGCTGCCAAAAAAACTGTGGGAAGAACTGGAGCAAGAAACCACATTCAGTGTGGTGTGGGGGAGAGATTACGATACACACAGCTCTCAGTTTCCTATAGTCTCCAGAGCAGGAGGGAGATATTTAATGGAAATGTGCTTGGACTGGCAGGGAAGGGATTTTTTTTTTAAATATCTCAATTCAAAGTGCTGTAAAATGAGGTGTTGCTGAGGCAAACTCTAAAGGGCATGAGGGTTTCCAACCTGTCCTCCTGAAGGAAAACTCAGGGGCAGAGAGAAGCAAACCATGCTTGCCTAAGAGCCCTGGGTTTTTGTTTTCCGCCCCTTCAAGCACCCAAACGGAAGCACAGAAGGAAAGGTCAGCAGCATTATCAGGTCACCTGCTCGAAAACAGCCGTGGGTGGCGAAGGGGCTTTCCAGAAGCCACAGAGAGAGTAGGGACCAAACCCAGTGCTAGGATCACCCCAGGTTCTGTGGCAGTTCGGTGTGTATGGTGTGGGAAGGCAGGAGGGCAGAGCTGGGATGAGGAGGAGACACTTGGGGGCACTCTCATGGTCTACAGCAATGTACAACTGGGGTATTCTCCTGGGTGTGCCCAAGCACCTAAGTGTGCTTGTAAGGGAAAACCTCCTGTGCCAGCTCCTAAAGGCCAGCCTGATAAGATCCCAGCTTGCACAAAAGCAGAGAAAACTGCATTCAGAGATGACATTTTTTTGCAAGGTAGGAGAGACCATTTATGGCTGCTTTCCTGAGTGAGGGAGGAGTAGAGAGAGGGAGCCACTGGCCCCAAAAAGAAGGTGAAACTGGAACTCAGAGACTCAGACTCAGAAACTGCCTTCTGACCACAGCAGGTTGATGAGACTTCTCCTTGTGTGGGCTGGTCCTTACCCCAAAAATAATTGGGGCTAAAGGATGGGGTTGGCTTCTTTTATCTCACTGCTGTCCAGTGAAACCCTCAATCTGAGCCACCAGCACTGGGCTGTGTTTGGAAAGAATTTGGGAGCATCCCTGGGAGCCAAATGGTGCCTCTGTTGCGAGGCCTTGGGCTTTGTTATTCCTGGCACCGAGATGTTTCAGAAGAGCTGCTCAAAGCAAAGGTTTGTGCTCTTGTTCTCCCGACAAAGGCGTTTAAATGGAACCAGAATTCTGAGCAGAGCTGATAATAGCTGTGCTATTTTCATCCCTCCGTGTCTCCCTCGCCTCGGCACCAGCGCCGACGTCAGAGGCAGCCCAGCCAGGAAAGACCCTGGGAAGGGCTCTGGAAGCTGGCAGTGCCACGGGAGGATGGCAGTGCCACGGGAGGGGACAGCCCTGTCACTGCTCGTTGGCTCTGTTCCCCTGGATGGGGCAGCGAGGCCTCCCCAGCCGAGCATAAACCACGGGCAGGAAGTTTCCTCCTGCAGGAACAAATCCCAAACCCACAGAAGCCTTGATAAATAAATAAATGAGGTTCCATGCTCCGCTCCCAGATGCCGCTGCGGAAATCCAGAATAAGTTTAGTGGATGAATTCCAAATGGACCAGTGTCAGGGAGAGACGGATTTAGCCTGAATGGCAGAGCAGGGAAATGAGATGCTTTTTGCTCACCGCATTGAAGCGTGAACGTAATTTCCCATGTGAAGTTTTCGAGTGATCCTCTGGAATGTAAGAAACAAAAAAGCTGTGGCTCCTCAGCATCGTTCCTTTCTTTAGCTGCCCTTTGCTTGTTGTCCCAGCAGCAGCACCACCTGTGTGTCTGCGGGGCAGAGGAGCACATCTTTGGGATTTTTGGAGCCCAGCATGTCCCAGGTGGGGTCTCTGACATCAGGGATGCCTGAACAGCAAGCTGAGAGACCCACCCTGACCCACTCCCTTCTGCCCAGATTTGAACCCCATCCCTGTGGCTACTGGAGCAAAATCTCTTCTTTGCCATGAATTAGGGCAAAGCTCTCCTTGATCTTTGCATGAAGCGCATGAAAATTGTGAGAAAGGCAGAGGTAATGTGGGTTTATTTCTTCAGCTTTTTTTTAGCTTGTAATGTACCTTGTTCCAGTTCCAAGTTGATTTTTTGAGCTCAATTATATTTTCCCTTGTCCACCCCAAGATTTAGCAGAAGGTTGTGTAAAAGAATAAACAAACAGCCCTAAATGAAAGCCTGCAAGCAACACAGAACAAAACAAAAACAAAAAAGCAAAAGAGTGTCTTTGTAACCAGATTGATGTCAGCATCTGTGGAAATGAAATATTTAGCCCAAGATTCAGTGCTTATCCTCCTGGTGTCAGCTCTAATCCGAGCTGCCACTTCAGAAAATGAGCAAACAAACAAAAAATAGCCCAACCTTTTCCCTTACGCTGCCGGTTTCAGAGCTGTAAATCCCAAGCTCGGAATTCATCCCAGCGAGTTTCTGTGCGCAGATTGTTCGGGAGAACTCGCCGTGTCCCACCACGGTTTCTGCAGCTCGGCTGCAGCGTCTCCTCCCTTCCCTCCCTGCCCCAGCTCCCTCTCCGTGTGCTCATCCTGATCCCAAAGGCCAGTGCTCACAGCACCCCAGAGGGGCACCAGCAGCTCTGGGGCGCACGGAGGTTTTTAAATTGTTTTGTTGTTTTCTCTCACTGCTGCTCCAGCGCTCTCTGCTCTGCTGGGCTCTTGTGCCTCTCCAAACCCATGCCAAGCTCCAGGCCAGGTGTCCTTAACACAATAATCCCCCTTGTAAGGACTCTTTAAACTGACCTTTAAACAACCCCTAAAGAGATTCTGTTTGGGGATTTGGGTTTGGTTTATTTTTGGAAGCAGGAACAACAAAAACTCAAATAATATTTTTAGCTTTGGACACCCCAGGAGCACCAACAAATCCAAAAATATTCCTGAAAAGCAAGACAGCAGTGGTCTGCTTTAACCATAAATGCCACAAAAATAGTAACCCCCAGGAGAAGCTTTTTTTTTTCAATGCTAAAAGCAAACATTTTTTCAGCCAAAATAGAAGTTGATGTAACAGATTTGACCTTTCTTGCTGTCAGCTGTGAACCCAGCACCACCACCACATTCACCATGTCCTCAAGTGCCACATCCACGGATTTTTTGAATGCTTCCACGGGTGGTGACTCCACCACTGCCCTGGGCAGCCTGTTCCAGTGCTTTACAACCCTTTCAGTTAAAGAATTTTCCCTCATATCCAATCTAAACCTGCCCTGGCACAACTTGAGGCCATTTTCTCTCGCCTTGTCCTTTGTTACCTGAGAGAAGAGACTGACACTCCCCTCACTGCAACCTCCTTTCAGGGAGTTCTAGAGAGCAATAATGTGCTTTTCCTCCAGCTGAGGGTCTTGCACTGATTATTTATGTTTCAGGGACTGATGGTTTGACCTTTCCCTTGTCTCCAGAGTGTGCTGGACTCCTTACCTGGAGTCTGGTCTGGAGAGTGTCTTCACCTCGGTCCAAGCAGGCCAATTGTCCCCACTTCAGGAAAGCCTTGGACTCCCTGGAGGGCTGCCAGCTGTCCCCTTGTCCCTCTGCACAATGTTGATGCCGGGAGCCAGTGCTGTGGTTGCTTTTAATGACCACAGCAATGTTCTCAGAGCAGAGCAGCCTGCATATGTTTAAAGCAGCAAAATTAAGCTCCCCCCGGCCCCCATCCCCAGCCAAAAATGAAAAGTCCAGCAAGGCTGGAGGGGAAATGGCCCAGCTGGGTGTCCTGCCTGCCTGCCCTCGGCAGAGCCATGAGCTGGCTGTCTCTCAAGGAGTTTCCTCCCCCGTCAGCCCAGTCCTGTCCCTCAGGGAGGGGGAAGGAAGGGGCGCAGGGGGGCACTGGCAGCAGTCAGTCAATCTTGATCAATCTGTTTTCCATAAATTTATGTCCACTCGTAGCTCAAAATACGTGGCATTTAAATAATCAACAGTGAAACGAAACACAAAAATTAGCAGGGCAAGGTTTCAGCAGCTCAAATGTTCTCCTTTGGTCTGTTTCAGGATCATTTGAAATTCTCCTCCTCTTTTAGGCTGAAAAAAAAATGCATATGAAACATGGAAACCACACCTGAACTGGAAAAAAATATTTCCCTCTGCTTTTGAATGGCTCCTTTCCCAGGCTGCCAGCCACCCACCCAGCTCTTTGCAAAGTCCCTTTGGGCACGAGCAGTCTGCCAGCAGCTCCTTTCTGCATTCCCAGCCCTGCAAAATGCCTCTGCTGTTCCCACCAAGGCCTGATCTCACAGTGGGATGCCCCAAGAAGCTGCTTTCTGATAAGGCAGTGTTGGCTGGAGGGCAGGAAGGCTCTGCAGAGGGATCTGAACGGGCTGGGTCCATGAGCTGAGGCCAATTGTATGAGGGTCAGCCAGGCCAAGAGCCAGGTCCTGCCCTTGGGCCACAACAACCCCTGCAGCTCCAGGCTGGGGCAGAGGGGCTGGAAAGTGCCTGGGGGGGAAAGTGCCCGGGGTTGCTGGTCAACAGCTCCTGAACCTGAGCCAGGTGTGCCCAGGTGGGCAAGAGGCCAATGGCACCTGGCCTGTACCAGCCATGGTGTGGCCAGCAGGACCAGGGCAGTGACTGTCCCCCTGACTGGGCACTGCTGAGGCCACTCCTCAAGTGCTGGGGCCAGTTTGGGGCAAGAAAGCCATCGAGGGGCTGGAGCATCACTTCAGGCACCCAGCAGAGCACACCAGGGAAAGCTCCTGAGATGCTTCCCCTGAGTCAGAAAGGAAAAAGATGCAGTCAGGACCTGTGTCCTGCTGACCAAGGAGTGCAGAGGAGAGACACAGAGCAGCCATTCCCTGTCCTGGGGCTGGCTGTGGAGCCCTGAGACTGCCAGTGCTGTCCCCAAGGAGCAGGAGGAGGTGCTTTAGAGGCTGAAAGTTGGCACAAGGGGTGCACCAGAAGAGGCTTTGTGCAGGTGTCCGTCTTGGCTGCAACTCTGTTACATAAAAGTGATGCAGTTTTCTGTGCAGACAAAGCCTTTCTTGGCTAGGAAGGGAAGATGAGAGATGCAGGTTTGGGAGAGCACCAGGGACAGGAAAGGGAGGGTTGGAATCTCTGATTCAGCCCTCACCACTCTGGGAATTTCAGCAGTTGCAAAAAGCTCCTGAATCTTGTGGAGCAGTGACTTAAAACTCCCCACAGCCACGATGACAATTCCCAGCTGTAGCTGCAGCAACCCAATGTGCTGTTCTGAGCCCTGGACATCTCTCTCTCCTTTGGGATGTTTTACTCTTCATGCCAACCTCAGCTGCTCCTTCCCAGCCTCCTTGAGGAAAGCAAACCATTTTCTCACGCCCTGCTTTCCTTACAGAGCAGAAGGTGAAGCCCACCTTAGCCTGAGCACTGTTCCAGCTGGACACCAGGATAAAGCCTATCCCTGTATTTCTGCCTCCTGTAGACAGCTGATAACCGGGATTGTGAAAGATTTTGGGCCAGATGAAACAGCTGAATGGGTCAGTGGGGAGAGCAAAGCGTCTCCACGTGGCTGCACCAGTTACCTCAACAGGCAGCTTATTCAGGTGAACAGCGCCAGTGTAGGAGCTCTCAGTTTGGGTTAAGAAGTATTTACTTTGGAGTTAATTATGATGTTTTCCTCAGACTAATTCAAAAAAGGAAATTACAGCATCCTCGTGGTATTTGCCTGTGTCTAATAAAATGTACTTAAAAGCCTGGCTTCAAATCACTTGTTGATTTTTCGGAGAGGAGGGGGTGGTTTAATTATACTGGTTTTGAAAGCAAGGTCTTCAGCATCTTGGATGCTCCTGTGAAAAAGTTACTCGTTGTCTAGTTATTTCACTAGAATTATGCTGGTACAAACACTCCTCTGAGAATATAGGAAAAAAGAACAGGAAACAACCAAGAGAAGTAACCTAGACCCAATCAAGCAATCGTCTGCTCGGACTCCTCCAGAATTTCCGAATGTATTTTTATTACTTATATTATTTATATTGTTTATATGAATGCGCTTGTCCTGCTGGGCAAGGGTGGGGAGGCCCTGGCACAGGGTGCCCAGAGAAGCTGTGGCTGCCCCTGGATCCCTGGAAATGTCCAAGGCCGGGTTGGACAGGACTTGGAGAAACCTGAGACAGTGGAAGGTGTCCCTGCCCGTGGCAGGGGGGTGGAACAAGGTCCTTTCCAACCCAAAACTTTCTGCGATTGTCTGACTGTCTGAAGTCAGCCCAAAACAGCAGAGGGGTGTCCAAGCTGCGTTGGGAAACTGCAGCGTGATCCTCGCCTGGTCTCCCCAGCTGGGGTGCAGTCCCCAGAGATCACCATGAGCAAGTTCCAGGGGTCTTTTTGGACCCTGGCTTCAGCACTGACCAAACCTCATCACCTCAGACAGCCATGAACATATTAAGCAGTGGGCATGCGAAGACAGCAAGTTAATTCAGTTGTATTACAGCTGAGGTAGATTTAGATCTCTACAAAGTCTGGCACTGGTTCCTATTTTTCACCCAAAGTGTTCTCTTCAATCTTAAAAATGGCTTTGATATGTGCTGAGTACCGCAGAGGCTGTGATCAATTTGTTAGAATGAGTTTATTAAAGGAGAGAGTCCTCAGAAGAAGAAATTGGGAACATGGCACCTGTAATTATCTCTGTCAATTGAGATGGATTCTGAAAACCTGAGCTTCCCCTCTCCAGCTTTGCTGCAGCTCTGATCTTTCATGCACACACTACAGCTCTGAGCTGTGCTGGTTGATCTGCTCTTCCCCCCTGAGCACTGGGAGATTCCTTCCTCTCCCCTCCCCACTGTGCATATATCATAAAAACAAATATGCCAAATTGCTGAAAATTTTCCTTTTTCGAGTAGACCCAACCTGTGTGCAAGTTTGGGTCAAATTTCACAATCAGCTTCAGCCAAAAGTATGCAGGATTGGTTTTGACATCAAGCTGAAATGTTTTGAAATGGCCTTTTTTAAACTTCCAAAACTGAGGCAAATTTTGTTTAGCCCAGCATTAAAAACCAGAGTAGATGATAATGGACATTTTTCTCTTCCTGTGGAGGAACCACTTAGGCCTGACTTAGTTTTGCCAAGGTGGTTGACCCAAATTCCCTCTGCTTTCTTTGGGTTCAGCCACTCACATGAAAAATAGTCTGTTCAGCCAGCTGTAATTCCCACATCTCTGCTGGTTTCTTGCCTTCTGCCCTGGCTTTCCTCCTGCGAGGTCTGTTGCCTCCTTTCCCCACCCAGTTCAGCACCAGCCCCCACTAAAACCCCCTCGATTGTGGTACAGCCCCTTCCCTCAAGGCTGTTCCTCTGTGGAGGGCCATTTAATTGTTTGGCATAATTCCCTTATTATTCAGCACCACAAATGTATGCACACATCACAGAATGAATAATGGATGCTAATAATGCACAATTAATTCACGATGAGTGTGTGTGTGTGTGTGTTACGGAGACACCATCAGGAGTGGGATCAGCACAGGGGAATTCCCCAGCCCCCTCTCGGGCTCCTGGCGAGGGGGTTGATGAGACCCGAGCACAGTGTGAGCCCAGGTGCCTCCCGCATCACCCAGGGACGGTGCGGGGGGAGGAGCAGACACTGTCCCTGTGCTCTCAGAGCGGAGGGAAGGGCTGCAAACAGCAGTGCCAGGAGCTGAGGTACTCCCGCGTGGTTCTGCGTGAAACTGGGCAGGGGATCAGTGCCTCCCCTACCTCCTCCTCATCCTCCCCGACGCAGGACAGGACATCAGATCAACACCAGCTGTTCTCCAAACTCCTGCTGCTGCCAGGCAAGGTCCTGGGCAGAGCCTCATCCCTCCTGCTTAATCGCATTTGTTCCCCGTGTCCCCATCAGTCAGGCTGGCACTCACACATGACAGCTTTGATCTTCCCAGCCGTGCTGTGGGAAGCCTGGCAGGGCCAGGCCTGCCTGCGGGGGACCATTAAAGCCCACTTGTTAATGTACCTGATGCTGAGGCTCTTTGCACCGAATCCAAGAGGCAGGATTAGCCTTGGACGTGAGCAGGAGTGGGTTCCCACAGCCCCCAGTGCCTGTGCTGCTGTTCAGGGAGCACCCACGCCTCCTCCACCTCTTCTCTTTTCCACCGAGCTTGAGCAAAGCCGCAGATGGACTCTGGCTGGCACCAGCCAGAAGGATGTGACGGGAAAGGAGTATCCAGAATAAAGCTACTTCATCTTCCTGAGTGCCACTGCCTGTCCCCACTTAACGATTCCTGCCTCTGGGAACAGGGGGAATATCCCTGTGTAGTTCACAGGCTCTGCTGGTGTGGTGAGGATGGACCCCACGAGTGTCCAGCAGAGTCCCGCTGTGCTCCCTGGCAGGCAGGCAGAGCACAGTTCTGTTCCACGTGGGCTGTAGGCATGGCTGAGACCCCAATTCCAGGCTCAGCCCTTGCATCCTCGTCTCATCTGTGAGAATGAGAGATGCAGTGCAACACAGATCATCTGAGTTATGGCCCGTAAAGGGGCTTGGGCAGGCTCTGACCTCAGCCACAGGCACGGGGGAACCCAGCACCACCCTCTGCTGAGGGCAGCAGTCAGAATCTACGCCCCACATCTTGGAAAACCCTGCTCCCACCCCGCTTCCACTGCTGCAGCCAGACTTATAAGGGCCAGGGACTAATAACAGCTCGAAATATCCTCACAACAGCACCAGCAGTGCAAGTGCTGAGCAACCAGAGAGAGCTGAGTTGTTCAGCAGCTTCTCTGCTCTTGACTTTGCCCTGACCCTGCTTTTCACATGTCCCCGTTTCCAGTTTGGCTGATGCCAAAGCTCACAAGCCACTGCAATGCTGCTGCTCTCCGTTGCTGCTCCTTCTGCTCCTCCTTCACGTTTGGCTCCACACTCCTTTCCTTGTCATCACTGACAGTGGAGCAGCTGCTGTCAGCCAAACCCTTACTTAAGGGGAAAAAAAAAAGTTTAAATTGCTCCAAGAGGGACTCTTCTGAAGATGGCCTGAAAGAAAGTGAATTTCTTAAACCAGGTCTTCAAACACAGCAGTAACCAGGGAGCCCTTGCATGATGTGAAGGGACAAAGAAATTCCCTGAAAGAGGGATCTGACCCCGAGTTAAGCAGAGGATCCCACACTTTTCCTGTGCCAACCTGCAAGCCCCAGAGCTGCTCCCACCCTCCCAGAGCTGGCAGTGCCACCAGCACAGCTTGTCCCACACTTCCCCAAGCCAGGACTCAGGGCACAGCCCCACCATGGCAAACTGCTCCCTTCCCAACCTCGGCATGTGCTGCCTGCACAGCTCCCGCCTCAACGTGACGTGGCACAGCACCAGCACTCAAAAAGTCAGCTTTCCATCCTAAGAAATTCAAGGCATTTAAGTTCTGTCAAACACAGGAAGAGCTCATGGTTCTGCACCACATAAAAACATGGTAAAATCGCAGAAATGTGTTTGACAAATCCATCAAGTTACATCAACAGAGAGCCTGGTGTTTCTGGATCTCTCCATGCAGGCTATGCAAAGCAGTAGGAGTTTGCCAGAGGCTTTCACCAGAGCTGAGCTGCACCGTGGAAATGCAGCTCTCCACAAGATCATCATTTGCTCACAGCCAAGCACAGGAGCTGTGGGGTCTCATCCTCTCCATCTTTCTGAAGGGCTCTGCAAGGGTCAGTAGAAACTGTGGCTCATTGTATTCCCCTCCTGCAAGGTGACTTATTTCTTTAATTTCTGGATTTGCCTGCTGCAGACTACCAACAGCCTTTGCTGTTTATCCAGTGACAGTCTGAGCACGGGGGCAGGTTTTTCTCCTTTCACCCTCCCTTTCCCATCCTGTCTACCCGTGAAATCTAGCAGGAGAGGAAAGCCAAGGAAAGGAAAACCAAGCTGGGAACAGAGGGTGACCACAGTGACAGCAGTACCCTGACCAGCCAGGGTGCAACCTCACCATATCGAGAAAGGTGAGCCTGAGTCACATCAGGAAAAGGGAGATGTTGCCAGTTAAGTCAGGAATAACTGAAGACAAAACTAGAAACCACGTCAGAGCTGAAGTGTAGCTCTTAAACTGATGGTTGACATTGGGGGGTCCCAGATGAGGCTGATCCAGGCAACTAAAGCCTGTTAATGAACACAGAGGCATGAAAAGAGCCCTTTCATTTCCCTTTCTGGTGCAGTGTGTGTCATTTTTCCTTTATCAGACTGTCTGATCATCACACACATTACTTGTTCTCCCGAGAGAGATAAATGCTACAAAAAAAAGACACAGGACCAAGGGAAAAGCAAGGATGCTGACAGTGCTGCAGGTGGGGAAACCACGCAGGCATTTGGGCAAAGCACGTCCCACCCCCAGCCACAAAACACTCCAGGAACCACTCAGTAAGGGGAAGGCTTGGAGAGAAGTCTGGGAAAGAGGGAATTGAGGTGTCAGGGTCAGCCCAGAGCCAGAACATGATCCTTATGCCAAGGAAGAAAGGGGCTAAAGTCACCAGTGGTCACCTGGCTGCCACCGTGCCATCGTTCCCCTCTGCAGGGGGGTGACAGCAGCCCCAGCCCTGCGGTTTCTGCAGCACTTCTCTTGCTCTGCCGGGGAAATGAAACGCTGTACAAAGGGTGACAGGCTGGCATCCAAGCACAGAGCTCTGCAAAGGTCTGCCTGGGGAGAGGGAGGATTCCTTCAGACAGCTGGGCTGGTGCAGCACAGGCAGCCTGGCCTCATACAGGAACCTCCGAGTTTATCTTTCAGCTTCCAGAATAAAGTCAGGAGCTGTTCCAAGCAAATATTTAGGAAAAGGGCAGCCTAATTTATGGAGCCGAGTGGGAAGGTGTGAAGGCCTGACTGGGCATAAAATTAAGCCTCAGTGTTTGCTGCTTCTCCTCCCTGCCAGGTGTCCAGATCTCTGCTTGGACAAAACTGGTTGTGCTGCCAGTCCTGAACCGGCCTGACTGGAAATTCTCCACTGGAGCCTTCCCTGGAGTCATTGTAATCCAGGGTGTGTGGGAATTATGCTGCTCACTTAGAGAAAACCCGTGGCCATCTGGCCATGGATGATAGCAGGGCATATTTTTATGGGAGGTGTATGCAGGAGGGTCAGTATCAGAACATCTTGATGCCCTTGACAAGGAAACACATTCTTTTTCTTCAAGCAGGGCATTGCATGTGGTTCCCTTGCTTGAATCACTTGGGTATCACATTGGATTATATTGTACCCAAACTAATCCACTGCATCTACCAATCCATCTGTTAATGTTGAAGAATTCCCAGAATGTGAACATGTCTTCAAGTGTTTATTTAAAGTATTTGGCCTTGCTAAAGACTTCATATGATCGCTCTGGAAATGAAGAATGTTGCCCTTGGTGCAGCTGTGCTGCAGTTTGTGGAGGGATGTGTGATTTTCTGAGCTGCAGAACGGGCAGATTGGGTGGGGGAAATGGAGGGTGGATTAAGGATAGGATGGCAAACAGCTTTGAAATGTCACGAATTAGGAACTGTTGTTGCTAGGACTATGTCCCACACCCCACATGATTTTAATGCTGGGAGCAAGCAGCAGAAGGAGCTTTGGTTTATGTTACCTGCAGATCACAGAATAATCATGGAGTCGTTAAGGTTGGAAAAGGCCTTTAAGATCATCAAATCCAACTTGGCACCACCACCGTGCTCACCACTAAACCACGTCCCCAAGTGCCACATCCACATGTCTTCTGAACACTTCCAGGGCCGGTGACTCCGCCACTTCACTGTTCTGACGTTTGACAATCCTTTCCATGAAGAAACTTTTCCTAATATTCAATCCAATCCTCGCCTGACGTAACTCAAGGCCATTTTCTCTGGCCCTGAACACTTTGCAGAGGAACATCAAGTCCTGTAGTGCTGCTATGTGAACAATGCTTTCTAAACAGGCAGTAACTTCTCCCTGACTTCCTGAAATCTTAAATTTGGAGGGGGAAAAGAGGCGGTATTTGATTGCCCGCCCTCCATTCCTATGGAGGGCCTTGTCTCAGGAGAATTGGTGCTCACACACAACAGAGCTGCTCATCACCAGCCCAGCTCAGCCAGCCCTGCCTGCCACAGCTGTTTTCAGTGAGAGCTGCAAGGGGCAAAGCCCAGCAGGAGAGGGCTGGTTTGGGAGGAGGGATGGGCTGGTGGTGGAGTTGGGGGAGAAGTTTTTTGTTGTATGCTTTGAGGGGTGCTGTGTGGTATTGCTGGTTAGGGGCTGGGGCGAGCAGGAGGATTCTGCAGGAGGGTTTGGAGATGTGGATCTGCCGCTAAAGATTTGCCTGAGACTTTGGTGGTGAGGAGGAAGAGAAGCAAGAAAAATCAGGTAAGAAAAGCCAAAATAACGAGGCACTTCTGAAACAGAAAAGTTGGATTTGGCTGTACCTTAGGTCTGGAGCTCTGAGCTTGGGCTGGTTTAATTTTCCCTCCAGTGCCCAGGATGTGTTGCTGAGGGGACACTGAGGGGACACAGGGTGGTACAGCAGTGATGCCCAGCAGGGCACATGGCAGAGGGTTTGCTGCGTGCCTGGGTTTTGCAGCTTTTGACCCGGCAGGTTTCGAGCTCTGCAGAGGAAGGTCAGGCTCAGAGCTGTGTCTTGCATCCTCCCAGGTCGTGCTGCAGCCTTGTGGGCCCACAGTGCCTCTTAGAGGAAAAATTGGATTTCCATGGCTGTGTGGGGCCAGAAGTGGGAGGGCTGCCTGACTTTTGCTGTGTTCATGGAGCACCAGCCCTGCCCAAGCCTGACCTGACCGTGCCTGGGGAGCTCGTGGTCTTCTCCCTCCCACAGAGTGATCTCTGCTGCTGCTGCAGTTTGATTTGTCTGATGCTCTGTTGACAGTTAATGATTGTTACTTTTTTTTTTTTAAAAAAAAAAAGATGTTATTTACCAATTTTCTTTCCCGTGGAGCTGAAAATAACAGCAAAATCAATCTAAATTTCCTAACACTAAGAAAACAAATAGATTATCCAGATGACCAAATTAAGCTGCTCACAGAACTCATGGTGCTTCTGCTCAGTTGCAGCTGTGGGACTCCAAAATAATTATTGCCAACAGCCAAATGTGTGATGGGTTTGGTTTTTGTGGGGGGAGAGTTGGGTTTTCAGTGGAGTCTGTGAGAAGGGAAGTACAGACACCCCACAGAGTGGAAAACATGAAGGTAACTGCTGGTATCCCATAGGTTTAATAACATTTGGTACTGGCTTTTTTTCCTACTCAAAAGAAGCACATAGATGACAGCAGTGATGAGAATCTGCATTTCACCTTGGGAAGAAGCAAAGCAAATTCAGTTTGTGAATAAGGTTGTCTGGCAACAATGTGGAGAGTCTCTTTTCTCTGGCTGTGTGGGGCAGTGGGGAACCTACAGAAACCTAGAAAAAAACCCCAGCATCCTTTAGGAAGGAAAACAAAGGAAAGGTGAGAAAAAGAATCAGAGTCGTTGTGGTGGTGGTGGGGGAGTGTTTTTGTTGTTTAGGGGTTTTTTGTTGGCTTTTTTTGTGTCCCTGGTTCTAGCCATGACACAGTCAGGGTGCTGATAGGATTTTCCTGAATATTTCTGCCTGTAATGAGGTATTTCTGGTTTGTGGTGTTAAAGAGCCAGCTGAGATGCAACAGGAGGCTGCATGCAGCGTGGCGGGCAGTGGATTAGCAGGAGAGAGGATCCTAATCCCAGAAAAAATGTTCCTTTTCTTTGGAGAGTGACATATCTGGCATAGCTGCAGTATTGGGCTGTCACCTCTGAAGGAAGCAGCAAAGGTAAAGAGAAGGGAGGAGAGAAAATGTTCTGAGCAGAGAGCTGCAGACAGAGCAAGAACCAAGGGTGCAGCCCCAAGGGGACCATTTGTGCCCGTGCCGAGCCTGGGGAGAGGAGATGTCAACAGACAGAAGGGTGTGGAGCACGGACTGTACTTTCCTACCAAAAACACAGCAGCAAGCAGCATTTTGACTTCAGTTTGCTCAGGGCTTTTTGGGGCTGTTGGGTTTTTTTTGTTTGGGTTTTTTGGTTTTTTGGTTTTTTTTTGTTTGTTTGTTTTTTTGTTGTTGTTGTTTGGGGTTTTTTTGGGTTTTTTTGGGTTTTTTGGGGTTTTTTGGGTTTTTTTGGGTTTTTTTGTTTGGTTTTTTTGGAGGTTGTTTTTTTTTTTTTGGTTTTTTTAGGAGGTTTTTTTGTTTTTGGGGGGGTTTTGTTTGGTTTTTTTGTTTGTTTTTTTTAGTTGGTTTTTTGTTTGTTTTTTGGGGTTTTTTTTGGTCTGGCCTTTTTTTTTGTTTGGTTTTTTTTTGGTTTGGTTTTTTTTTTTTTGGGTCTTTTTTTGTTTGGGTCTTTTTTGGTTTTTTTTTTTTGTTTTTTTGGGGGGGTTTTTTGAGGGTTTTTTTTTTTGCTTTATCTTTACAAATACTTGCACGACTTTTGGTGAGGTTGTACCTCCCCTGATGTGTGTGCTCAGAGCCAAGTCCCCATTCCCAGGAAATGCTGGGTGCCCGTCTCTGCTGTACAGGAGCAGCTTCAAACTGGGAGCAGCTTTGCCAGATGTGCAGGCACAGCTTCCTGCTTGGATGGCCTGTCCAGATGTTGGCTGCCTTTGCATTTCTTGTGATGCAGCTGGCTGAAAGTCCACCTCTTGCTGGGGGATGCTCATTTTTTGTGAGCAGTTTGAGGCCCCCTGGCAGCCTTAACCCGGCCGTGGGGCTCCTTCAAGCTGGAAAAACAGCTGGGATTGAAGGTGGGAATAGCTGCTCCACAGCTGGGATCACTGGAGGACACTGACACCACAGGTGATTGTAGTAAGAGAAGGAGGTTGAAGTTGTCTTCAAGGAAAAATTCCAGGGAAAGCTGCACAAGCTGAAATATGGAGGCTTTATTTGCTCAGTTACTTCTAAGCTTACACAACTTTCTCCTCCAGTGAAAACTAAGACACATCTCTCCTTTCCCTGTGGAAATTCTTTCCCTAAATCTAATGTGATCCCACCTATGCTTAATTTGGCTTTTTACTACCCATGTCCTTTTTTCTAAAAAAAGAAATACCTGAATTTAGTAACATCACTGATTTCTTTGTCTAAAGACACAGCCTGAGGAATTGATGCAAATTTGCTGATTCACTTCAGCTGAGGAAAGGAAAGAAAAAGTTGAAAGGCTTCCCTTGGAAAGCAGCAGATGTGAACACCTGGACACTTCACACTGAAGTGGCTTTTTTTTTATTTTGAAATTGATTTTTTTTTTTAAGTGGTTAAGAAACTCAGAGAAAAATTCAGTTATCAGGTAGGAATACTACCCTGAGTGAGTGCTGATATTGCAAATTACTCATCCTGATTATGGGAAGCTGCCCAGCTTTCTCCCTTTGTGATGAATGCAGGTGTCTCCTGCTTTTAATTTTTATAGACTTCACAGTGGAGAGGAAACTGCTTTTGGAAATCATCTGCCTTGTGACAACGAGGCTCCTGTAGTTTGAGGCTGCTTTTAATGTTCTTCTCAGTAATTAAGTGGAGCAAGAGGGGCTTCTGCAAGTGATGCTCCCTCAAATGTGGAGTACACTTAAAACAGGATTAGCCACCAAGCTGATTTAGGGGATGGAGTTAGACAATGCAGTCCTCCCAAATCTGGCTTTGCATATGGAAAAGGAGCTTGAGGAAGAAGGGGCTGAGGGCAGACCTGGCAACACCAGCCCTCCCCTGCTGTCCCAGGCTCACCTGGAGGAGGAGCACGGGGGTTGGCTGGGGAGGCATTCTGCGATCCTGTGACACAAGGAAAAAGGGTGTTTATCCATAACTCAGATTATAATTCCAGGAGGCCAGAAGGAAGCAGCACTTGGAAATGAAAATGAGATTTAAAGGAGTAATTAAGGGTTCTGCCACTGAACAACTGGCTGGGAATACATCAGATTTCACTTGAAGGAAGTGACCTGGAAATATATTATTGCCTGTCCCTGAGCCAAACTTCCTCACCGTGGGGTGTCATTGAATGGAGCGTGAGGTCGCCCTGGTTGGAGCTAGGGAGGGCTCAGCTGGGGAGTGAAACCTTCTGGGCACAGGCTTGGAAGCCTCTAAGGTGGTTTTAGTTCCAGACCATGGAAATCTCAGCTCCGAGTAGACCAGCCCTCATTGGTACAATTCTGCCTCTTGAAAATGCACACAAAATCTTTTATTAAAAACCCTGCAGATGAGTTAACAGCTGGGAGAAGCTGGAATATGATTAATGTCTCGTGAATTAGCCCTGGAGGTACTTTATGGAAATAAGATTTACAACACTATTACACGCAGTCCTGAATGTGCTTTACATTTTTAAATGAGGGGAATGAATGTTTCTCTCTGCTCTGCTCCCTTCTCCCTTGGGCCCTTGCAGAGGTACAGGAAGATGATCCCAGCTGATCTGGGATGGGAGGGTTTGGTGCTCGGGGAGGTATTGGACTATGCAGTTAATTGAATGATCTTACTGGCCCCAGTGCTTTATCAAGCAAGGAACCAAAATGTGTCCTGACACGTAGGATGCAATTACAAGTCATTAACGGAGAAATTAGGGATGCCAGGATGGGAAGAAGGGGGATCTATCAGGCTGTTTTGTCCGTGCTCTCTGCCAAAGCAGCATTGCTCCTGACAGCACATGCTTGGGTGCTTCTGGAATAATTTAGCTCCTGACACCTCTGTGGTGCTTCCAGCAGTCCCGTTTATTCCAGTGTTTTAAATGTTCTACTTGAGATTCTCCTTCCAGACCACACAGGCCTTGCTAGAGGGAGATGGCAATGCCTGTGGGAGCAGGGAGGTGGCAATGCCTGTGGGAGCAGGGAGGTGGCAATCCCTGTGGGAGCAGGGAGGTGAAGGCCCTGCCTGGGCACGGGAGGGGATGCTCTGTGGAGAGGAAAGGGGACTGTCCCCTCCTGGGGCCCCTCTGCACCTGGCACCAGGTTACCGTGGCTTTGCCTCACTGCAAGAAATGCTATTAATGACCCTGTTTGGCGGTAGAAAAGCTCTCCCACTCCTCATGCCTGTCACAGAGGTCCTTTCCAAGCGTAACGATTCCATTATCAACCCAGCACCACCACAACGTTCGCCTCTCAACCACGTCCTCAAGTGCCACATCCACACCTTTTTTGAACGCTCTCAGGGATGGTGACTCCACCACTTCCCTGGGCAGCCTGTTCCACTGTTTCCATGGAGAAATTTTTCCTAATATCTCATCTAAATATCACCTTGCACCTGAAGGGAGGCTGGGCTCCTGGAGCTGTGTGACCACCTCGTACGACACAGACCAGGGGTGTTCTCTCCTGGAGAGAGCAGGGAAGGTTAGAAATGGGCAGCTGAGTGTCTCAGCCTGGTGGTTCTGCTGAAGGAAGGCCAAAAGCAAGGTGAAGGAAGGAGAAATCCCAGGAATGGACAGAAAAGGAAGGAGAAATCCCAGGAATGGATGGAAAAGCAATGAACTCCACACTCCCATCATCAGAAGTGACCACATGAGATTAAGCCAAACTAATTCAGGTAACACAGGGTAATTAACCTGGTGGAAAGATGATCTTTGGGGGAAGGTGACAAAGCAGGTGCATCCACGTGGTTGTCTCTACTAAAGCACTGGTTTTAGTGAGGACTAGATGATGAAAGAAGAGCTCTGAACTGGCTTTGAGCTCATGCTGGTTTTTATTTACCCCAAATCCAGTACTTTTCCCTGAGCACCTGGGGTTTTTAAGAGCTCTGTTTAGGAGGGGACTGTTTTGCTAGAACACCCTTGCCATCCATGGACACCCTTAGGCTTAGGAGTGAGCCTTTCTCCTGAAACCTCTGTCCCAGGCTGTCCCAGGTGATCTCGGACCCCCAAAATGACGCCCATCAGACTTGCCTCAATGTCTGATATGATGTCTGCTCCAGACAAGCTGAAGGCTACAATTATTCACGGATTTGCAGAATATTTTTCAGAAGATTTGGGCAATCTGAGCTAAATTGGGATCAGAAGGGGAAGGTGGCTTATCTCCCCTTTACCCTAAATGCAGTGATCCACATGCAGGCTTCTGAGGGACTAATGTGGCACAAAGCTTTTCTGTGACATGTCCAGGAAAAAACTTGTTTTTCTCTCTGAATTGCACTCAGGCAAGCCCAGCTCTGTTGGGAGCAGGGTGTAGAACACGGGTAGCTCCTGGGAAGGTGGATGCCTGCAAGAATGTGGAGCAGAGATGCCTAAAGCTCCAGTGTGGCTCGTGGCCAGGGCCCTGAGGGGACTGTGCCTCAGGCTGGCTCTGTCCTGTGCCCACCGCAGCCATCAGGTGCCACTGTGAAATGGGCTTTTCTGGCACAGCTGAAGAGCCCAGCTGCTGCTGGGTGCTGTGGTCACATCTTGTCTTTCTGCTGGGCTTTCAAGGGACCAGTGCCTTTCTTCTGGGCTCACAGGCCGTGGCGTGGAGCTGGGAAACTCCTGCGGCTACGCTTGGCAGCGATGCTAAAGCCAAGCATCCCTTGGCTCTTATTTTGGTTTTTATTCCCATCTAGTGGCAGGCCTTGGGAACTGAACAGTTTAAATCAAACTGAACGCTGCCCCAAAGGTTGCATGATGTAATCTCATAGCTCCTTGCTCTCCCTTTAATGTTTTGCCCTCACCAGTTTTGTCTTTTGGTCGGGATTATATTTCACATTACTTGGTGCCTTCCCACAAATTCAGCCCTGAATCTCCATGTGAAAAATATTCTTGTTTTACAGCCCGCGTCTCCCTCAGTGTTTCACTCTTGTGCAAAGTGTAGCTTTAAGGCAGAAAGATCCTGGCAGTGACAGGAGCTGCACAGGAATGTTCCTTCTTTGTCCCTACTGAAGGCTTTGTGCTGAGTGAAAAGCACTGAATCTGCAATTAGGAAACCAATCGTGAGGTGTATCAGATAACCACCTGCACTGAACTTTGTTTTTAACTTGATTGCCAAGTTGGCTATGTACCTAAGCATCTCTAAGGTACAAGTCTTCTCTGTTTTCCTAAGACATGCTAAAACCCAAAAGAAACCCTTTTGGATTAAAATAGTGCTGCCCTCAAATACCAGATGCCTTTGGACAGATCACCTGCAGGCTTGCTGTGCTGTCACTAACATGAAGTTAGTAAATCTTTAATCTGAAATTGAAATCTTCCAAGAATCCCTATCTGAAACAACATGAAAGCCACCAGGCAGAGACCTGAACTTCTACCACAGAGATAAATAACCCCAGAGTGGTACTTTTATAAACTCTGCATGATCTTCTGTATGTCACTGCAGTTCTCTTGGAGGAATTATTCGAGGCAGAAGGGCTGTGTTCCTGCTGCTTGTCCTACAGGAATGGAAAAGAGTGGTTATGACTGTATTCTCAAAATAATTATAAACTCCTTATTTCATGATTTGGGATCGAAGACTGGAGATCTTTTTTCTCGTGACTGTAGGTACTGTTTGGGGTGTCCTGGTTTACATGCAAAGGACATTCTGGGGCTGAACACTCTTTGTGGCTGACCCAGTGGTCCACCAAAAAAGGTGCTGATTGGTGCAATGCAGTTTGATTTATCTGGTAGATGGTTTTGTTGATGGTTAATTCCTTCATGACAAGTAGATGCAGGTAACTGCAATAGGTGGCTGGTGCATGACTGTGCTCTTACAAGAAGGTAAAGGAGACAGAGATGCCTTGGCAACCCCAGTGAGTAAAAAAAGGCAAGGAAACAAAAAAAAGGAGGAGGAGGGAATATGATCAGATAGTGAAAGATGCAGTCTTGCTGCTAAAGATGCAGTGGCAGAATAGTAAATCTGTCCTTAACCAGAGATACAAAGATTCCACCTCGAACAGAAAAAAATAAACTGGAAATTATCTCAGCTGTTGCCAAACCGGCTTGAAAATAAAACAAAAATCCTGTCTCAGATACCAGCCCCTTCTCTCTGTGACCTTTGCTGTTCCTTGTGCTGCAGCACAGCTCTGTTGCTCCGTGCTGAAGGGATGTGTGTGCCATGTGCAGGAGTTTTCCCATGGGCTGCATCAAGGTTTTGCTCCTTGGCTCCGTTTTTTCCGTGTTTCTGTCACGCTCCACTTGGCTCAGGGTTGCCAGGGTGTAATGAATGATCTGGGATTGCATAACTCGGATTTCAGAAAAAGGAAGGAGATGAATGAAGTGTGGCTGAGGCTGGAGTGGAGCAGGGGGGGTGGCAGAGTCCTGGCACATCTGTTCAAGGAGAGGAATTCAGTGAAGGAAATGGAGGAAGCTGTCTGTCCTGCATCATTTGAGATTTATAAGGCAGACTGTGCTCTCTAAAAAAGCAGTCTCCCTGCTTCCCAAAATTCACCATTTAATGGTGTCTTTCTGAGTATTTAAGCACAGCTGCCCTCTCTGAACTGAGGAAATAAAAAGTGAATGGAGATATGAAAAATAAGGTGCTTCACTGTTGGTTTGGAGAGGAGAAGTTTTTGTCACGTCTCACTCCTCCCCTAAAGTTTTGGTCTTTCTCTTCCCCAGGATTTGACACTGCAAAGCAAAGTTTTGTCAACTGCCAGAGCAATGGGTGATCCCTGGGTGTGCTCATGAACGCCTCGAGGAGCGGTCGCAAGTGAGTTGTGTCATTGCACGTTCCTACTTTGTGGTAAGCAACCAGGAGCAAAGAACAGCAAAAGCTTTTGGTTTAAATGTCCTTCTCTAGCAGCTTTTTAGCTACATTCATGCTGCTGTTTGGACTCTGTGATGTTTCTGATTCTCTGGTTGGGGCAGAGATGCTCCATGCTTTGACTGAAGAGGTGGGGTTTGGTCTGCCAGGGATGAATAATGATCATTGTCCTGACAATTGGAACAACTTCAGACGGTCCCAGAGGGGTTTAGGAGCGAGGAGGGAGAAGTCTGGATTCTCCCTGCTGGGTCCCCACCAGTTTTCAGCTTGTGCTGGGGGTCTCAGCTGCTGGGGAGCTGCACTGGTGGAGCTGCAGGCACCCACACGTGGGCAGGCTCATTCCCTGTTTCACTTCTGATGTGTGTTCAGAGGTCTCCACATAAAATTTTCACCCAAAGCTGCATTCAGAGTCCACTTGGAGAGAATAATTCCTTCAGTCACTGCAGGGAGAGATGAATCGAGCTCTGGAAGTTGAGCACAAATCCCTCTGTCTGTCCCCCCCTTCTCAACCTTTGACTTTTTTAGGTCAAACAAAACCTTTTATCTGCTTGGTGCCTTAAGTCTTTCATGATGATAAATACAAAATATGTTGAAAAAGCTTTCCTGCATTACAATAAAGCATTGCACATTTTCATCCCATTTTCATGCCTCTCATCCTGCCATAAGGTTAAGGCAATAAATACCCTGTGGGAGATTCTGGCTCTCTCCTAATGATCTTTAACTCCTTGAAATGATTTTGTGAACCTTAGCCTACATTAACTGCTATCATCTATTTATGGCTCAGCAACCACGAGCAAGTTATAGCTGATAGATGAGGCAAAAGCTAAAAAGGGAAGTTTTTCTGACATCACAACACATTTTAAAAAAGTCCTGTGCAGCTATTCTGGGAACTCAGCTGCCAGGTTGGCACTACCCGGGGTGTCACTGTGGCTCCAAAAGCAGTCGTAACAGCACATGGAGGATTCAGACAAGCAGGTTTCAGTTCTGTCTCTGCAATAAAACACACCTGAAAATTGGAGAGAAGCAAAGTCCAGCCAAATGTCTGTGGTGAGGGAAGTCATTCCTGGCAGGCTTTGCAGTTTTGTGCTGGCATACCCACCAGAGCTTAAGGCAACTTTTCCATCATGGAATCACTGAGGTTGGAAAACACCTCTGAGATAACAAGTCCAGCCATCAACCCAGCACCACCACCATGTCCTCAAGTGCCACATCCACGTGGTTTTTGAGCATTTCCAGGGATGGTGACTTCACCATTTCCCTGGGCAGCCTGTGCCAGTGCTTTACAACCCTTTCCATGAAGAAATTTTTCCTGATCTCCACATCTGATCCACATCCTGGCCTCCCAGGGCAGTGCTGGTTGATGGTAGTGATGCACAAAGGATCATGACAAAACTGTGCCCATTGCTTTTTTGGTTCCTTTGGCAGCAGGACTGGACAAGTGGGTCACTTTGGAGGCTGTCCTGTGTCTCTGGGCTGGTTCTGGAGACGTGGCTTTGGCACAGAGGGTCTCACCTCATGCCCATTCTGGCACCACCAGTGACCAGCGGCAGCCAGCAGTGACAGATCAAGATGTGGTGAGCAAAGAAAAAGATGCAGAATTGGCTTTTAAAAATGAGACACGAAAAATGGTCCTCGAGCTCCTCTTTCAACAGCTTGCATGCTACAAACATGATGATGAGAAAATCATCTCCCTGCTGCCTGGTGCTGAGCAGAAATGAGGCATTTCAGGGCTTGCAGGAGCTTCAGCTGCTTACAGTTTGCTGGTTATCCTAATGTTTTGCCTTGCCTGACCTATCTCCTCGGGGCAGCAATAAAAATAACCAGCTCCAGTCCACTACTTGGCTGCTAATTGTCCACTTGTGGATCTTAGTCCCAGCTGGGCCTGCTCGTGCCCAAAGGCAGTTGTGTTCAGTAAAGTGGCTGCTCCCATTTGCAGCAGCTTCACCCCAGGAGCAGGTGGCTGCCATTTTCCATGCAAGAAAGCTCTTTGGAGAAAAGGAAAAGGGGAAACGAGGAGAGAAAAGGAAAGAAAATCCAAACAAAAACAAAGCACTGGAGAGAGGAAAGCCTCTGTGCTGCTGTGGTTAAAATGGACAGAGACCAGGAGTGTACAGAAATTAAAAAAGAAGCAATATTTCAGGGCAGAGGAGGGAGAAGGGAAATGCTGCTGCTGTCATTTCTCTGCTAACCACTGCATCCAGGGCTGCTCTCCCTGTTTTCCACCTCGATCAGTATGCAGCCTCCAAGTATTTCCCAGTGAAGATGCAGCCTGCTCTGCAGCTAATTTTAGCCTCCTGATTATGACTTCCTCCAGTGAGCTACCTTGCCTTGACAGCTTACAAGTAGCATGTATTTTCCCTGGGGTGCTGCAGACCAGAGGTGGAAACCTGCAGCGAAGCACAAAGAGAGGAAATGGCAAGAAATCACTTCACGGCTGCGAGCTTCAGAGCTCTCCTTCCCTGAACAGGTGAAAAAGGAAACTTCTGAAGTGCCTGTCGCACCCTCTCACCGCTAACAGGCATCACCTGGAATGGGGACAGCACAGAGCCTGTCTCTGGGAGGAAACAATAGAGGAGAAGTGCCACAGAAGCTGCTTGTTCAACAGCACCGCTTAGCAGAAGCCAGGTTTTTTGTATCAAAGAGAATTCTGCTGGTTTTGAGTTGTTTATTCATGCAGAAAGGTTGACAGTGAAGCCTTTGAAATTCTTTTTTGCCTTGTGACAACTTGGGAGGGAACCTATCAGTCTCTCGAAAGGCTTTATATCATTGTACTCAATTCCAGTATCTGTTCTGCTGCACCGTTCAGCACCTCCAAAATCTCATCTCTGTGCCCACAGCGTGTTCACACAGCATGAGCAGGGTGGAGGCAGTGGCTGGGCACTCACTGCTGACCTCCTTCCCACTGCCAGCTCCTGGAGCCACCTAACAGAACGGAGAGGAGCGGTTTGGAGACAAGGAAAAGGAAAAGGCTGTGGTTGTTCACCTGGAGATCTTCCTGCAAAGGGACATCGTGGGTAGCAAAGGTTTATATGGGATCCAGGGGAGAATGGTCAGTTTGTGAAACACATCCCGACAGGGCTGCTAGAGACAGAGGAATTGCATCTGCTCAGAGTGCCAGGAGCTGAAAGGGTTTTGAGGTCTCAGCATCTCCCAGTCTTGTTTTGCTCTTTACCTTCCTTGCCTTTGCTTTCAGCTTCTGTTAGAAGTGATACAGGAACTGATGGACAGGAGTGTGACTCATGGTCTCTCAAACTCAGAATTTTATGCCCTCTTACATTTTTTTTTTATTTTATACAATATTTTTTTTAACTGTAAAAACTATTTCTATTTGGAAAATAAAAGGCAAATTCTTATAAAATTCTTAAAGTGCATGTTAGAGCATTAGTAACTCTTTTTCATTCATCTTTTAGGATAAAATGTCAGGTTTGCATTTTGATATTGTTCTGTATTTTCACAAGATGTTCTGCCCTCAGGCATACATCATTTTTGAAGCATAATCATCTTTAGCTCATGAATTTCCCAGAACAATGTTCAACAATATGAAAAACTGTCCTGGATGCAGGCTTTAATGAATTGTAAGAGCTTGTTGTTTTGATGTCCAGGTCATCTCATTCCAAAATAACTCCAAGAAGGGAATTTTTCAGAGGGGTCTGGGCTGGGAGGCTCAGCGCTCAGGCTGTCATAGGAGCGATTTTTCTTTTTAGTTATGAACATCTTGTGACTCTGGTAGCCTGAGGTTGTAGAGGCTTCCCCATCTTCAAAGGGCTGAAACTATGGCTGATGTTTGGATGTTTTTGCTGTGGATTTCATAGCTGGAAAAGGTGCTCCAGCTTTTCCTTGCCTCTGGACAGAGGTGCTCAACACCACAGAGAGCTGCAGCCTGCTCCTTGTTTCTCAGGAAGAATTGGCTGGGGTGAACACTGAGGGCTACAATTTCCAAACTTGGATGTGCACTGAGCAAACGAGGGTCTCCGTGCAAACTCCCCAGTGATTCCATCTCCGTGGAGAGGTTTGCTTTAGCAAAAGGAGGACAAAAATTCGTGGAGAAGTCAGAAATTGGCTGGAGAACAGATGAAGCAGCAGGGAAAGAGGTTGGGAACCAAGCTCTGGGATCTGAGAGCTCTCTAAACCACAGAAGATGGCTTTGTAATTATTCATGCAGATTCATCTGGAGATATCCAAGCAGTGAGTTCCTCCTTTACTGTTTTATTTGGGATGAGGAAAGGATGGATTTTACTTTGCTTGGATTGGTTGCAGGGATGAGCCAGTGCCTGGCCTCGGGTCATGCCTTGATAAAGATCCTCTTCACTTCCAGGGCATCAGCAACCTCGTGCCTGAGCTGTGAAATTCCTCAGAAAGGAGGTTTCACTGTGCTGGCAGCCAGAGCATGGGCACAGGGCAGTGCCAGCCCCTTCAGACCTTCCCTTCTCAGTGAATCTGGAGCAGATTGATGTGTGACAGGCTGGGACAGCACAGCAGGCAGTCCTGGCAATGCCACATTTTGAGAGCTAGAGAACAATGTTTCTGGAATAGCCCAGTGAAACTCAGTAGCACCATTCTGGCCATACCCAGTTGCTGTTTGCTTACACGGTAGGAAAAGAAGTGTTTCCTTGGTTTATTAGGTTTTTCTCTTTTATTTTTTCTCTCCCAGCTCAGATCTGCTGAAGGCAGTGACAAGTTCCCATCCTTCAAAAAACTCAGTATCACTTGGAAACAATGAGACTTGGGGATCAACAGCGATTGTATTAATATTTGCCTGGCAGATTAGCTCTGAGGAGCTCATAATTCGAGAGCTCTTTGTTCACTGTGGTTTAGTGGCCATGGATTCTCTCTGGAAGTGTCTTGCTGCAGCATTTCTGTCTTTCGAGGTCAGTGCAATGAGCTGCGTGGGTGTTTTTAGACATGAATCACATGCAAAGGCTGATTCTCTTTTTCTTTACTGCTTTTTTTCCCCCTGACATACTAGGCAGCTTTAAAAAAAAAAAAAAAAAAAAAGGTAAAAAAGAAAAAAAAACAGCCTTCCAAATTCCCAGACTTCTTTTTCAGCTGAAAAACAACGTGATGTTTTATGCCCATTAATTGTGCTCTCTCATCCTCTGTGGGTTTGTGCATCACACCTGTAGCGTGGTTTATGCAGACTTGTCCTGTAGGGCAGGTGGGAACCCTGTGGAGAGCTGTTTCTGTGGCACTGCAGGTGTTGCTCAGCCTCCCCAGGTCTGTGGTCAGCAGATTGAGGTGTTCCTAAAGCCAGGTTTGGGCAGGAGCAGCAAGGAAATGAGGAGAGATGAGGAAACTCTCAGGAATAAGGAAAGATCAGCAGCAAAGGACACATAGAAAATGGTTTTCATTTGTTGAGGTTTTCAGACACTCCTGGCTTGTACTTTTGGCACTGAGCTGAGTAAGTCCAGACCAAAACTGAGCTTTGGTTCTCCGTTCTCCTTGAATCTACATCCTCTGGAAGAAAGGGAATTGTCAGTGCCCTGAGAAACATCCTCCTGCTTTTTCTTGCTCTAGGCTCCCCTGCCTGGCTGCCTCACCAGTGCTGCCGAGGCTCAGTAACATTTTCTTTTGGAGCACTGGTCCCCACTAGGCCCCCAGGAGGAGCTGGGCAGCCTCTAGAAGGGTTTTCCTTGGTCCAGGGTATTTTCTGATACAAACCACTGCTCAGGAGGCAGGGGAGAGGCACACACCCTTCTGTGTTTGACTTTGGAGCAGATCCCATCCATTGTGTGGCTCTGGGGACAGCGCTGCTGCACGTGCCCTGGGGCAGCTGTGTGTCTTGGAAAGAGCAGGTTTGCTCTCCTACTTTCATCATCCTCTCCAAGGATGTGCTGTTTGATCTGTGTCTCTTCCCCACTGACGAGCTGTCAGTCTCAGGGCTGGCAGCAATGCTTGGATAAAGCTCCACTGTCATATTAGCTGCTTTTACAGCTGATAACCTTGGGCTGCTTTCAAAATCCATGTCACAAAGTTGAATGCAGCAGCACAAGGCACCAGATGTGCTGTTGCAGGGCAAGGGCTTCCCTTGGCTATAAGAGAGGCAGGTATTCAGAGGCAAAGCATTTACTGAGGTCAGCTGGGGTGGGAGGTGAGGAAATTCCATGGGGATGTGTCTGCTTGGCTTCCCATTAGGTCAGTGGGCATTCTGGGGACACAGTGACGCCTTAGGATTTCAGCTTTTGTATTTTTCATATATTTGTAATCCTGCAATTCTTTAGTGTGTGACTCTAAACTCCATATAGAGTGTTAGCTACTGCTTTCTCATTTTAGTCAGACACAACAATTCCTCTCCAGGCCTGGGAATCAAGGACACCTCACTGGCTCAGGCCCCGAGAAATGGAAAACAAAAGTGAGTTGTGGGGGAGCAAACTTGGGGTAAATGACTTCGTTACTTGAAGCTGTAATTGGGAGATTAACCCCCAATATGCAAATGGACCAAACTTATAAAAGTGTGAAAACCTGAGACCTGTTGTCCATTTTTGGGTCTTCATCTGCCTGAAATGTACCTGAAGGCCCTTCAATAAATATAACTGCTTTTTATTCCCTTAATTTTGTCGGGCCTCTGTTTCAGATAGCCCAAAAAGGCATCAACAGGGCCATGCAGCAAGAAGGAAAGGTGACATTGAAGCTGACAGGATACAAAAGCCATCTGGAATGATGGCCCTGATGGTTGTACCTTCAATGCCTTTTTCAGCCTAGAAATGAAACAACGCACACTTTTGAGATGATATTACTATAGGAGGTAATATAAAAGTTGATCTTTATTGAAGGCCTCCAGGGGCAGTTACGGAAAAATGTCCACAAAAACCCACCCCCACGGGGTGCAGTTTTATAGGTTTTAGGAATTTGGCATAATTGACAAAAATCACCAATTAGGAGGACAAGTGGTGATGCAGTTCCCCCCCCGGGTCAAGCCCCTTCTCTAGAGCCCCCTGCCTTGGTACTAGCTGTACTTTTTTTATGAAAATGCGTCTCAAAGAGCTGTTTTCAACCCTGGTAGCCAGGGAGAACCGAGATAGGATAGGGGCACTTGGAATATGTTTTGTCTTTCTGCCTAGGGAAAGGGCATGGAAAGTTACTGGGAAAACGAGCCACTAATAAAATAAGCTACAAATATATGTGTAAAGAATACAGAGAATATAGAAAAGAAAAAAAGGTTAAAACCAAAACGGGATCACCTTCTGCCCTCCCACATGGGAGTGGGCTCAGTTGTCACAGAGCAGAGGAAGAGCCCTGCTTGCCTTTAGCCAAGCCAGTGGCACTGCCCTGTCCTGCTCTGAGCAGCTGAATCACAAAGTGCTTTGTGGGGTGTTGTGGGTCCTGTGCTGGGCAACCCAGAGTGAACCCTCAGGAAGCCACAGCAGGGGGTTATCGTGTCTCATTTTGAGTAAATGAATTGCTGTTGGCTCCACAAGGATGCTGATGGTGGGCAAAAGCACTGGGTTTTTTTTTTGCCTCAGGGGCCTGAACTTCAGCATGGACATTTAAAAGTTTTCAGTTTATTTCAAGTCAATACAGCATTTGGGATTTTATAGTGGGTACAATGACAACTCTGGGAATGGAAAACAATGTGCTCGAAAAATAGCTCTCATCAGGTATCAAATTCTCGTTTGAAAGGTAGGAAGCTTTGTGCAAATAACTTTTTTATTAGAGGAGCACTGTCAAGCATCATTCTGATACTATATTTAGCTTTCAAATTAAGTGTTCTTTGAGATCTTCATTTGCTGAGTGCTCTGAGCCTTTTGTGTGCAGCACAGTGGAGCAAGTGGTCTGCCAAGAACTCCAGGATGTGCGGACTGAGGTCTGTGTAATGCTGGGCAGAGGCTCTGGAGCTGCAGTGCCCTTGGAGTGAAATGTTCAGCTGCTTTTGAGCTAAGTCATGGTCTGCAACCTCCTGTCCTTCACCTTCTGAAGTGGAGGAGTTATGAAGCAGCTTTTAGTGCTTGGATGTGTAAATATTTAAATGTTTGGGCTTAGAAACTCATGGTTTGGAGCATTGTATCTCCTGTTCTGAGGAGGGAGAGGCTGTCAGGAAAATGGACCTACCCAGAAATGTCCTAGAGGTGAGATGACAGGTGTGGGGAGGACATGAATCTTCTTTACACCTTGCAGTTGTGGCTGCCTGGAGGAGAAATGAGCTTTCCCAGACAGCTCTGCAGTGACTGTCGTGAACTCAGAGCATGCACTGAGGGTGGCAGAGGGCTGGGAATAAGGTGGAAGCTTCGAGGTGTGAAGGGATATAGAGAATCGTGGAATATGCTGAGTTGGAGGAGACCCATCAGGATCACTGGGTCCTGCACAGGACACCCCAAGAAGACGCAGCCAGATGTGAATCACTGAGCAGCAGCTGAGATGTGCCGCTCCGTGCCCTGCACGGCCCTGTCAGCAGCACAGCTTTGTCAGAAAATAAAGGAGGCACAAGTTAAGCAGACCCGTTCCTGAAAGTGTAGGGGACAATGTCATGAACTCCCTGGGTGCTGTACCTTGTGGTTCTGGGGTACAACCTGGGCTCAGAGCTGCACCCCACTGAGTCCTGTCATGCTGGATGTGCTGCATCGCTGCTGAAGGAAAGGAGGTGGCTCTGAGGTTTTTCACTGCTTCCCTTTCCTAACAGGAAAGTGTCAGGCTAAGGAAAAGCGTGGAGACCATAAATCAGTCATAAATTATTATGAGTTGCACTGCTTTAATGTAAATAAATATTGACAATTTAAGGCTCTCTGCTTTCTGTTCCTTTGTAGGACTGAGGGGGTTTGCAGAACTTGTATTTATTTACAGTAGCTCTGCATAACACAATTTAACCTACTGGGGTACATTCTTACACAGATTTCATCCATTTACACCCCATCACACGCCCAAGGGTTTGTTCCCTGTGCTTTCACACATGTTCCTGTTCTCACTCCAGTCATTCCCACCCTAATGTTGCTGCAAAGAACCAGAAGATTGGGAACAGCTTTGCCTTTTTGCTCTGCATCTCCCAGTCACTCTCCTGGGCCTCTAATACCATGCTCAGTAACAATCCCAGAGGGGACTCAGCTTCACCAGGCAGGGCACAGCTGAATCATGGAATGGTTTGAGTTGGAACAGACCTTAAAGGTGATGGAGTCCCCCCCCCTGCCATGGGCAGGGACACCTTCCACTATCCCAGGTTGCTCCAAGCCCTGCCCATCCTGGCCTTGGGCACTGCCAGGGATCCAGGGGCAGCCACAGCTTCTCTGGGCACCCTGTGCCAGGGCCTCACCACCCTCACAGGGAAGAATTTCTTCCTAATATCCAATCTAAACCAGCCTCTTTCATTTTAAGGCTGTTCCCCCTTGTCCTGTCACTCCAGGCTCTTATCAAAAGTACCTCTCCAGCTCTCTTGGAGCCCCTTTAGGCACCAGAAAGCTGCGATAAGGTCACCCTGCAGACTTCTTTCCTCCAGGCTGAACAGGCCCAACTCCCTCAGACTTTCCCCACAGGAGAGGTGCTCCCTCCATTCCCATCTTCACGGCCTCCTTTGGATGTGCACCAACAGGTCCGTGTCCTCCTTTTGCTGAGGACTCCAGAGCTGGACATAGATTGGGGTGGCTGAAAACAGCACCTGCTTTTCCGCACCAGCCCCCTGGGGCAGCCCCCTGCCCAGCCCCTGCAGGTGTCTGTGCCCTGCACCCCAGACTCTGTGGGGATGAGGATCCCAAACTCCTCCACCCCAAGCTGAACAGGTCCTTCCCAGTTTTCCTCTGTGCTGGTGAGGAGCGGGAGCTGCCTGAGTCCTGTAAATCCCTTTTCCTGGTGGAGGTCTGAGGCGAGGGAGGAAGCTGGCAGCCAATCCTCATTAGCAGACCTTGAGTTCGTTAAGCTGTCACTGCTGAGGGGACCAACCCCTGTCCCGCACAGAGGACACAGCCCAGCATCCCTCTGGCAGCCACACGATGGCAGAAGAACCAAGGAGCACTGCACAGCTTCTAAAAACCTCTGCTGCAAGCAGGGAAGGCACCAGGCACCTGCCTCTGGGTGTGCTGCCTCTCCCATGGGCTGACCCCAGCAGGAATTCAGCCCGGCCAAGAGACAGCTGAGGGGGCTGTTCCTGCCAGCTCCTCTGTGGCTGCCCCACAGGGAGGTCCCAGCTTCGTGTGTCCGTGCAGGAGGTCCCACATCACACCATCACACGGCCCAAACGGCACACGGGACCCCTGTGGTCTCCACACAGCCCAGGGCCCACCAGGGAAAGAATTCCAGCACTTCAAAACATGAGGCAGCTGCAAATTCAGCAGCACAGGGCCCCGAGCCACCTGCCAGAACTGGACCTGCTTTGTGCAGGCTGTGGGAGAGGTGACATCCAGACGTCCCTTCCAATCCGAATTTCTCCTGGGACCAACCCATCCCAGGTGAGCCTCTGCAGGCCGTTCTGCCCCAGCAGCTCTGCACACCCTTCCCTTTGGCAGCAGGGCCCCAGACGAGCTGCTTTAGAACCAGAATTGTCATAAAGGCCTCTGAGTAATCTTCTCACCACACAGGAGCTGCTTTAAACACCCAAGAGCTGTGCTCGCAGCCTGCGGGGAAAGCGTTTTCCCTCTCAATCAGGTCTTGTTCTCTGTAAGAGATTCCAGAAGCACTAAAGCAGCTTCTGGTAATGTCTTTACAAGAGACAAGTTCCACAGCAGGGCCCTGAGTGCCCAGAGTAACCAGCCAGACTTCCAGCTGTGAGGACATGGAAAAACAACCCATAGAGCCCAAAATCAGGTGGGAAAAATCCAAAGGAGTGCAAGAGAATACAATTCCATGTATGGTACCTGACCAGGGGAAGCTCTTTTTTAGGACAAGGTGCTTTAAGGCTGAAGATTCCTTCCCAAAAGATGCACGAGCTAATTCAGCTGCTACCAAACTCAAAACCTACAAGCTCTTTCACAATCTAGGAAATTCCAGAGCAGTTTGTTTTCCATGCTCTTTTGCAGCTGGATCCTGGGTGAGACAGGGGTCTTGCTGCCTTGCCAGGGCATTGTGTCAGCTCTAGAAATAAGGGAGGGTCACAACTGCTTCTATTTCTTAGGTGGAAATAAAGGGTAAAATAAAGCAGATACACCAATGCAAACACTCCCTCCCATGTTGGTACATTCACATTTGCACCATGACTAAAGGTGTGGAGCCAGATACTCTTCAACCTATGCATCCTCTCTGGTTTGCTTTATTGGTTTTTTTTAAAATCTCTTCTTCTTCCCAGTTCTCTGAGCTGTGGAAAAGAACGAAGAGGTGTCAGCATTTATATTAAAACTGCATCACATCAGCCTGGTCTGTACTAAGGTTTGCTAGCACACAGCAGATATAAATGAGTGTGTTTTAGCTCATCATTTTGAGGCTGCAGCAAAGGGATGGGATAACCCAGGGGACAGGGATGGAACCCAAGGGGATCACCCAGCCAGCAAAGCAGGACCTCACCAGCCCAGAGCCATCCCACCCTCCATGAGGAAGCAGGGCAGGGAGCTTCCACCAAGATTCTGGATCACCACACAAATCCACAGTGGCAAGGCAGGTCCCAGGTCAAGTTTAAGAAGTCAATTCAGAGCTCGGGATCGTGTCCAGCAAAATTATCCAGCATTAGCCACAGCCCTGGGATGGCCAGGCAGGGCAGTGGTGATGAGACAGGTCCAGCATCAGTCCAGGGCATGAATCTCCAGATCAGGAGTCAAGGACAAGCTGTGGCTGAGCCAGAGAGCAGCGTTCCTCCAGGGCAGCTCAAACAGAGAATGAACATCCAGAGCTCTGACTAAAATGGGCTCCTGAGCCCGTGGGCAGGTGTGGAAGGAGGGGCCCAGGTGAGGCTGCTCAGGGCCATGAAGTCTATTAATGCCCTCAGGGCTCTGACAGTCATTGATTAAATCGGTCTGCAAGAGGGAGGGTTCTGACTCACAGACAGATAGTTTTAAATGAACTTTTTTCCCTATTCACCAGTTTAAAAAGAACATTAACACACTCAATTGGTATAAATTAAGATTTTGTTCTCATTAATAGGGGTGATAAGCTGCTGGTATGATCCACTAAAGGCTAAGGTTACAAAATATCAGTTTGGTACACATTTTAGAATTATGGAACTGGAAAACTGTTTTGAGTTTTGTCAGTATTACAGACATCTGAAAGTGTGCTGCCTCTCAAAAGTTAAAAAAATAGAAAATAAAACTTTTGTTAAGTTTGAAAAATCAAAACAGGAGAGGACTCGCAATAAATTCCTTTTCCTAGACAAACTGTAGCAATCCCATCAGTGCTTCTCCTCCTGTAGCACTCTGACCATCAGTGGCAGCTGAGGAGGGCATTACCTGAGCTCTAGCTTGGAAAAATCGGGACATGGGGGTGAATTAAAGTATTACAGGTGGTTTTTGCCTGCTCCTAAAGCATCCTGCTCGGTGTGGAACCTGCTCCTCAAACACCTAGATCGGTGTGGAACCTGCTCCCAGAGCACCCTGCTCGGTGTGGAACCTGCTCCCAGAGCACCCTGCTCGGTGTGGAACCTGCTCCTAAGACACCCAGCTCGGTGTGGAACCTGCTCCCAAAGCATCCTGCTCGGTGTGGAACCTGCTCCTAAGACACCCAGCTCGGTGTGGAACCTGCTCCCAAAGCATCCTGCTCGGTGTGGAACCTGCTCCTAAGACACCCAGCTCGGTGTGGAACCTGCTCCCAAAGCATCCTGCTCGGTGTGGAACCTGCTCCTAAGACACCCAGCTCGGTGTGGAACCTGCTCCCAAAGCATCCTGCTCGGTGTGGAACCTGCTCCTAAGACACCCAGCTCGGTGTGGAACCTGCTCCCAAAGCATCCTGCTCGGTGTGGAACCTGCTCCTAAGACACCCAGCTCGGTGTGGAACCTGCTCCCAAAGCATCCTGCTCGGTGTGGAACCTGCTCCTAAGACACCCAGCTCGGTGTGGAACCTGCTCCCAAAGCATCCTGCTCGGTGTGGAACCTGCTCCTAAGACACCCAGCTCGGTGTGGAACCTGCTCCCAAAGCATCCTGCTCGGTGTGGAACCTGCTCCTAAGACACCCAGCTCGGTGTGGAACCTGCTCCCAAAGCATCCTGCTCGGTGTGGAACCTGCTCCTAAGACACCCAGCTCGGTGTGGAACCTGCTCCCAAAGCATCCTGCTCGGTGTGGAACCCGCTCTCAGAGCATCCTGCTCGGTGTGGAACCCGCTCTCAGAGCATCCTGCCCAGTGTGGAAACCGCTCCCAGAGCATCCTGCTCGGTGTGGAACCCGCTCCCAGAGCATCCTGCTCGGTGTGGAACCCACTCCCAGAGCATCCTGCTCGGTGTGGAACCTGCTCCTCAAACATCCTGCCCGGTGTGGAACCTGCTCCTAAGACACCCTGCCCGGTGTGGCACCCGCTCCCAGAGCATCCTGCTCGGTGTGGCACCCGCAGGAGGTGGCACTGCCTGGCCGCAGGTCCGGGGGAGCCGCTCCCTGGGTGTCCCCAGGAGCCGGCTCTGGGCAGAAGCGCCTCCCCCGCCGCAGGGAAGAAGGGAAGAGCCCCGCACTGTTCGGTTGTTCCCGCGGGAGCTACAAAGCCCATCCAGCTCGCAGCTGGGAGGAATAAAGGCAGGATTAGCCGTGGGCATTGGACACCTAGAGCCTCTCGCTGAGCCAAGTGAGAAGGGTAACTCGAGGCATTTGTGCTCTGAAAAGCCCGGAGGTTTGGCAAAGGCAGCCACTCACTCAGCTGTGCAGCCTCCTGTAAACTGAAATGCCCTCTTAATGCTGCTTAGAAGAGAAAATAATGATTGTGCTGCAGAATATAAAAACCGAGGCTAAACATGAGATCATTGTGCTGACATTAGCAATTATCACCCCAAACACCTCTGCAGACATTCAGCAAGGGGAAAAATTGATCTTTGATAGCAGAAGCCTTTAGCTGACTTTGTCAGGTGTGGGGTGGAGTAATTATTTTAGTTGAACCACATCACAAACAAAAAAAAAAGAAGGAGAAATTTGTGTTCCTTTGGTGAGGGACAGGCAATTCACACATGAAACTTATCCAGAGAAATCATATGTCATTTCATTCAATAAATCCAGATTATTTTTTAGCACTTTCCCAGCTTTCACAGAACTTTTGCTTCTGAGGGCTAAGATGGGCAGCATTAGGATCTTCTAGTCTGACCTCCTGCACATACAGATTACAGCATTTTTCCCAGAAATTGAACAGATTTTATCTTGGAGATGTATTCCAAACAAGGATACTCGATGAGCTCACCCAAGCAAGACCATCCAGTGTACAATCCTCTTATTATTAAGAAGTCACACCTTCACTGGAGGTAGGAAATTCCTGCTTGTGGCTGGGCTAGGTGTGTTTATAAACTCCTTTCCAGACCTCCCAATATATAAGTAACTCAACAGTCATACTACCTTCCTACTATTTTTTTTTAATTAAACTAGAAAAAGGCAGTGTCTTAAATTTAATCTTAAAGATTTTGTTTTTCTTTGAACTCTCTCAAGATATTCCAGCTCTTACTACAAAATTCTGCAGCTGGCCCTGGAACAGGAGCCCCAGTGCAGGACTGAAGCTGCTGCTCTGCCTTTACATCACCCACACCACATTTGTTCCTCAGATCACACAGGCTCCAGCACTGTGGGTCTTCCACAGCAAAAAGAAAAAGACACTGAAAGCAAAGTTATGAAGAGAAATGCGCATTTGCTGGCACTCAGGAAGACGGGGAGAAGAAATGGTGTGTGAGAAGGGAGCAGGCAACAGTTCTGAGTGTGAGGAGATTATTTGTGCCACTGGTGCTGTTCATGTTCATCCCCCCTGGTGCTGAGCCACTTGTGGGGTCTCCCCAGTATTAATTAAGAGCAAACTAAGTCATAAATTGTGCCCTCAGTCAGTCACACCTGGAGAAATCCCAGCATGTGTTCACTTACAAAAATCAAGTGACCTGCCTGGGTCAGAAAATGGAACTGAAGCTGAGAAGTCTCTACATTTGAAAATAATAAATTTGGCAACCCTGGGCCAGAATCATTATGATTCTCCCAAAGGAGGCACGCTGCCATCAGACCCCAGACAGGCACCATCTAGGATTTATCCACCCTTTAGGACTGAAACTGCTGGAGACCAGCGGGGCAATACTTAGTGTGTGTCCTTTTCAAGCGTGCACTTTTCATTAAGTAACTTTTTTTTATGCAAAGAACTTTTCACAGGAGGATGAGAGGATCTGCCTGATGAAATATTGACTCTCCCAATTCATATTAGATTCTCAAGCATCATTCAACAGCTCTGAATTGACTAATGGCCATCACAGCAAATGGATTTCCACCTTAATCTTTAGTTCTTGTCTGAATGATATTAATACACATTGTTTATCACTAATGAGCTCTAGAATATGATGTTAACAGAAGCAATTAAGGCCCGGAATAACTGTCTGCAACACTGTGCTGGAGCTGAATGCAGGGGTAATGAATCACTTCCATAGCTCAGCTCCACTTTCCTCACTGCAAATCGTACATCAGATCTTACTGAGCTCATCTTAGTGCCCAGGCTGGGCCTTTATTTTTAACTTGTGTGTGTTGCTTATATAAGAAAGAAGAAGATAGGTCTTTTGCAGATCCAGCCTTGTGGGTTTTATTTATTGCTGAGTGATAGAGAGGTATCATATTGGCACTACTTTATTCCTGTACTTGTAAATTTAAACTTCTTCTCAGGTGTTTAAGTTCAGGAGAACAAAGCTTGATTCAGAGCACTGTTTAGCCAGGACTGCCAGACCCTGGCTTCTTGTGCAGATAATCACAACAAAGTGGTCAGGAACATCAAGGGCTTTTTCGCCTGCTCAAAGCAAGAGTGTCTCTCTCAAAAACCTTTGGTGGACTGCTGCCTTCAGGGAAACATTTCCATGCCACTGGTGGCCACAACAATTTAAAAGCTGAGGTCTAGAAGAAAGGCAAAGTACGATGCTACCCAGCTAATTGTTATTTTGCACTGTTGCCGTGTCCCAGCACAGGCTGCCCACACGTGTCTTTAGTGAACCATATTAAACGCTGAATCTTTGAGGGGTTTGGAGCCAACCCAGTCCTGGAAAGGAAACAAAAGCTGCAACTTGACAGCAACATTCACAGAGGTGAGGATGAGAATTGCTGTAAGCCTCCAATGCAAGACTCGGTCCTACACCTGAAGCTAGAGCAATGTTACTGTTGACATCAGTAGGAACCTATTGTAAATAAAGCTCAGCTTGGATCAGCTAAGCTTGTTTGTGTTCTGATACACTGAAGAATACACTCATCTGGTCTTGAAGGAGAATTAAGGAAACCAGAATTATCAGACAACAGGATCATTTGTCCTCATACTCTAAGAAATTGTTGGAACAAGTCAACACCAGCATGAATTTACTTTTGCCATGTATTTTGGCAGGAGGCTCAAAATCTGCCTGAAGGTGCTCTGTCAGTCCAAACTGAGAAAATGTCAACAGCCATGAAACCACTTCTGTTGAGACACTCAGCTCCTTGCTTCACTGCAACAGAGCATCCTACATCTGGGATATTTTCCTTAAATAAGCTCAAAGCAAACAGTTTTGTCCATAGGCTCACCTGGACTGTGCTGCACTGTTGTTTCTCTCAGCCCCAGCTGTGGCTGGTGTTTTTCAAACATCCAAATGAAATGAAAGTTGAAATGTAGCTGTTCAGCCAGCAAAGTGGAACACACGTAACTGCTGCAGGTGAACCAGATGATTTTTACCTGTCTTCACCTACAGATGTTATCACCACGCCTACAAGCAGGCTCTGCACGTGGACATTTTTGATCTCTGGCTGATGCTTGGTGCCAAATTAGTCAGCAGTTCCTCTTTTTTTCTTATTTTTAAGGAGTTATCTATCTAAGGACCAACATCAAAGCAGCAGGAGCATCATTTCATTGTGCTGGCTTGAATCGCAGTGTCACTTTAATTTGCAGCCGCTGAAGCAGAACCTCACCAAGTGCAAAGGAAATACTTGAGCAATTAGGCTGCACTCGGCTCAGGGCTGCAGGAGCCACACCACGGAGCTCTGGGATGTCCTCAGCACCCAGCCAAACCTGCAGCTGAGGGTGCAGCTCTGGAACACAGAGCTGTGGCACTGCTGAGGAGAAAGAGAGACTTCCTGGGACACCCTAGAACAAAATAATCTGGGAAGGAGCTTTAAGAAGTCAAGCCTGTGCTGTTATTTTTGGGTTTCTTCCTTCTTTTTGATATATGTAAAGGGAAATTGAAAGAAGCTTATTTCATGCAAATTTTAACTTCAGTAAAGGCAAGGGTAATAAGCAACTTTTGGGGTTACGGTTCTTCTTGAGAAGACTGTGTATTTCCACTGGAGGAGATTAGAAGTCCTGTGCTCTAAAGAGTCGGAAAAAAACCCAGCAGTAACAGCCATTTACACACCTCTGGTAACAGCACGTGAGGGATGAGCTCCCTCTTCTCCATGTTCAGCCTCCTTGTGCAGTTCCCTGTCACACCAGGCTCCATGGGTATCCTCTGGATTCTCCAAACCTGACTCAATCCTGCAGATCTAGAGGGGGGGACAGGGCGAGGCAGAAGATGGCACGTTCACAGCTCAGACGTGGACAGCAGCAGCAGAACCAGTGTCACCTTTGTCACTGAGCATCAGCAGCTCTTCTGTATCATCCACATGACTGTTGTCACTAATTTAGGGCAGGAATGTCTTCCTGTACAATCACACAGACACATCCCCGTCTCCCTAAATTTATGGTTCCTATCAACAAGGAAAGAAGAGAAAAACCTTCACTCCATTTCACACCGAGGCCACCTGAGACACCAAGTGCCAAAGCACTTTATTCAAGGTCTGCAGAAAACCTGGGATGCGGTTCCAGGGCAGACCTTCACTGCCCCAGACCGAGTGGGCAGTCAGCTCCTCTCGGGGCCACCAGGACTGGACAGCTGGGTGCCCACCGGACAGACACAGGTAATTCAGAACACACAGGTCCCCAGGGCTTGTTTGCCCACTAAGATGTTGGGAAGAGAGTCTGAGCTCCTTCCCAGCTCCCTGGGCAGGTTAGGCTGCCTCTGTATTTCCTGACCCCTCAGAAACGCCACCATCCATCTCCACACCCACTTTTCAAGATGTCAGAGACCAAGCACCAAACCCCCCTCACTGCTGGGCGACCCGGTTCGCCAAGGGGGATGGAAGACTCCAATCTGCAGCAGAGACACCCTCAAAAAAGCCCAACCCCGAGGAGCCGTGGGCTGCCCCGTTCCCCCCGGCCCATCTGGCCGGCCGGGCCCTTTGTCCGGCCGTTCCCAGGGGCCGGGGGCGGCCATGGGTGCTGTGTGAGGCACCTGCGGGCCGGACAATGGGCTGTGGGTGCTCGGGGGAGAGACAGATTGATGTATTGTGTGTGGGGGAGGAGGGCTGTCACTGGAATCCATGTGAACCCAGGCTTTCGGGGCAGGGGAGATTGACAGCTTTTGTAGGGCGCAGCTCTCTTTCAAAGCTCTGCTTTATAGACAGTAGGTTAGGGGGGCCGGGGCTTTCACTCCCATAATTCGAACAGGGCAATCATCAGCATTGAGAATCTCTTCCCTCTCTCTCTCTCTCTGGTTTTTTTTTTTTTTCCACCCCCTTTTTATGCTTTAAATGATTTCAGTGGAGGAATGTGCAGCATTAATTAGAATTGGTTAGCAGATACCGAGGGGAAAAGTTTCTTCACAACAACTAAAGGAGGTGTCAGTGCCACAAAGGCGGTTTTGTTTTCGCTCTCCCCCGCATTATCAGTGCAATATGTAAGGTAGCGATTCTTTTCATTTAAATTAAGTGGAAAGCTACTAAATCTTGTTGTATTCTCCAAAAAAAAAAAAAAAAAAAAGAAAAAAAAAGAAAAAAAAGGGAAAGGTCCTTAACACTTATCTTTTAACTTCTTTTATTTTGCAAGGTTAGTGTTTACTTTTTGCTTTCAGTCCTCCCCATTAATGGGCCTGCAAAGATGTGTATCCAGTTTTGTGTATCATTTAGCTCTTACAATTATAAGCCAGTACAACTAATATATGATTGTCTCCTGATTAAAGCAACAACTTTACCATTTAAATTAAAAGGCGCCCGTCTAGGAGGACACATTGAAATTCAGAAGTGTGGCTGGCTGTTCTCTGCAGGGATTTCCTCGTTTCTTTCAACTTTTTAAATAGAAGTTAAGCTAAAAGATGGGCTTGAGCATATAAAGTAAGAGCTTAGAAGAAACGCTCATTAATATATCTATGTACTCTTTTTATCTCAGTCTTTAAAAACTTTTCCCATCGACAACACACAAACAAATATTAGCCCTGATAGTGTTTCGGTATTTTCTTCCATCAAAGGTACTCAACTGGTTTATAAAAAATCATTAGAAAAATAAAAACTAAAAAAAATCTTAACAAAAGACAGAGTTTTAAGTGCTTCACCACGGGGTCATATCACGCTCTTTGTTTTCTGTTAAGGGTTTAAAAATTACCAAATTATGACCACCATAAAGCAGCATCTCTTAAGACATGTAAAGCCAGCTGCTGTCTCTAGAAGTGAATTACCAAGGCTCCATGCCATGCAGGTTCCCTTCCCACAAATCCCTCTGGAATGTAAAGATATTTACACTTTGCCCACAGCACCAGTCAGCAAACTTGTGTTCTTTTTACCAGGAAAAGTATCGTTCCTGCTTGTTGCACTGAGGGAGGGCTGGAAAGCGCAGCCCCAGGCAGGGCTGGCAGGGGAGAGCAGGTACTCCTGGAGAGGGAATGGTCCTTCTCCTGCACGGCAGATACCAGACCCTCATTTTTTGTCTGACATATCCAGGCAGTCTTGCCCATCCATTATACAGCCAAAAACACAGCTTAAAACATAAGCTTTGCTATTCAGTATCAAGATCTCAACAGGCTTGAGTTTATCTCCACCTTACCGATAAATCAGCAGTTGCCAGTGGGAGACATGATGCCAGAGGGTTTTTTTAAACACAGCTCAGCATTGCCACAGCAACTTTAAGAGCTTGGCAAAGATGAGCAACACAGAGCCTGTGCAGAGGAAAGGAGGGGCAGTTTCTACCAAGAGCAGAGGAGGCAGTTCTCTAAGTAGAAATTTAGCAATATAAAACGCCAGCTAAATATTTCACCCTCTGGCTGGAGACTTTTCCCCACCATGAACAAGCTTACTAAAATTCTGACATGGTCTTGCAAGAAAAAATCCGTTGGGTGTGGAGAGTTATTTTCCATAGTGCAAAGGAAGGGAGGAACAGGGTCTCTTCCCCTCCACCATCCCAAAACTGCAGGTTCAGCTTGGGCAGGTGGGGTGTGAGCCCTGGAGCCTGCACCATCACCCCGGACGCTCTATCAGCCGTAATTAATTAATTAATTAATTAACCAATCGGGTGCGCTGTTTGCTGCCTCAGACACAGAGCAGCCCTTCTCTGGGGAGCCGAGGTCACTGCACGGATCGGTTTGAAGCCAGGGCCAGCCCCGGGGTCAGGCGAGGCAGCGCGGAGCTCGCCCAGCATCCGTCCGGTCCCCGAGCCCTGGCACAGCGCGGCGGGACCGGCTCCTTCCCGAGCCCCAGAGCCTCTGCACGGCTCTCCCTCGCCAAGTTTTCCCGTGTCTCCTTCACCCTGGCCCAAAGGCCGGCTCCTCTCTTTTCTATTTTTTTTTTTTTTATTTCTTGTCCCCCCTCTGACCACAGCACCTCTCCCAGAGTTACGCATCCCTCATGCATGTAAATGAGAGGGGTCCAATTACACGCGGGGGAGAAAGGGTTTAATGAATCGTGAAAAAGCAAGGGTTGCTTAGAAAAAGCTCAATCCCAGCGCCCCCTCATCCCCCCACTTGGAAACGTGCGTTTCTCAGTTTCGAGAGGGGTGAGAGAATGCAGAGGGGTGAAGGGGAGAAACCCCCAGCTGAATGAATACGACGTTTGTTTGTGTTTATTCCAGCCTGCACTTGAAACCTGCGATGGGATTTAAAGGGAAATAGTGGAGCACAGGAGTTATTCTCTTCTGCACAGCATAAACAAATGCAGTACATGATTGCAGATAGCTCCGTGTTTGAGTTCTCCCACACGGAGACATTTCTCTTCCTGCCCTCCTTTCCTCTCTGTGTTCTGATTTGAGTTTAAAAGACACAGAACAGGCAGAAGCAAATTGTTCTTTATGAGCTCCTCTACAACGCAGCCACAGGTTACACAGGCCAAGCTCTGTGAGCAGCTCTCACACCTGGCTGACCCTGAAATTGGTTGGTTATCACTGCCTGTCCCAGCTGAATGTGAACTGGACAGCTTAGGACATGATGAGCATTTTAAGGCAAACCACTCCAAAGCAATATTATTAATGCCAAGTATGATTTCATTATGGTTACATTTAAAACAGACATTAAGGCAAATTGATTTGTAAATATTTCAGGACTCTTCAGAGTTCTTTTCCTTCTGTTGTTCTTTTTTTTTTTTTTCCCTTCAGCAGGGTTAATTATTAGTCACTAATTGTTGCTAAAATGATTTTAATATCTTAAATTATGGTGTTAAAAAAACTCCCAGTGCCCTCAGTGGGAATTGCATAGCAATGAGCTGTGAAAAGGAAAAGAAACAGATATAAACACTTGAGTTTGAAGATGGTCTCCCTTTTCCATATCAGTGAGGGAATCACAAGTACTGAGCTTTTACATCTCCAACCAAAATGCAGCACAGGTATAGTCTGTTCAACATCTTTAAAATTTGGCCTCAAACTTTCTTTCTTCATTCGGGCACAGAAATACCTGTGAAATTGCACATGGAAGCGGTTTCTCACTAGGGTGGGATGCAGCTGGGAAGAAGAATGGCATCTACGACAGCAGCAACAGGAAAATTCCATGTGTGCACAAATTCCACAGGATCACGAGTAACTTGTGCCCCAAGTTTGCCCCAATTTTTACTGACTTCATCCAGAACCCTGCAGGCAAAATGCATAACTTTTTGCAATTATGAATTAATATTTCTCCTTAGAAGCATGGGGAATAAAAAGAGAGACACCTATGGCTCTGGTGTTGCACATTCTTAGTCCTGAATTATTGGCCAGACACAAAGATGAGTGATGGAATTCCCTGATCTGACTGAAAATGAATGAAAATTTATAGGAAGTCAGATAGAAAAACTAAATTGCTACTTCTGCATATAACAAAGTAAATTTTTCAGTCTATTCAATCTATTTTATCCAAAGAAAGTATCTTAAAGAGCACATATGCTGTAGACAAAAGTTTCATATAAATCACTTGCCCTTTAAATTTGGCCAACAGATTGACTCAGCCACATAAATCAAACCTTGCTCAGAAAATAACATTTAGAGAAGCACAGAGGGGAAAAAAAACACCATCTGAGTTAAAAAAACAACGTCTTATACAACGGTGTTAAGGGAAAGACACATTCTGGAGCTCATAATTCTCGTACATTTCATCATGGAAGCTGGATAAACAAACTGCTTTCAGCTACAAGTGTCACCACTAGGCAGCTGACATGCTATTAGCATATTTTCATGAAGGACCAACCACCACTTGGGTTGAAGGACATTTTTTTTTTTAGATTTGTTTTCCAATTAGCATTTTAAGTTATTTAAGGGCGATGCCTTCTTAACACACTTTGGGGTTTTCTTTTTTTTTGTAATGCAGTGCAGAAGAACAATTCGTTAATCCAGTATAAAAGAGAAATAAGAGTATAAAATACCAAGCCACCCATGAGATATCTTTTTTCATATTTAACTTACCAAACCAAGAATAGTTAAAAGCACAAAGCCACTTAAATCTCCATTCCTATATCAGTGGGACACACCACTACCCAAAGGACCATTTTCTGCATCCAGTCCTAAACCTGGAACTTTTCTTTCCCCTCAGTTTCCTCCGTGTAACTGCTCCTCTGGTGCTTTTACAACATTACTTTTCCTCTCCTGCCCACACTTGGCAGATATTTGGGGTGGTGGATATTTGGTGACATTTGGAGTGGTGGATATTCAGTGATAGTTGAGTTGGGACACCTTTCATGGCTCAGCAACTCCAATTCCACCTCCTGGAAAAGTGGTGGAACTTTTCTAAGGTCTCCCCTCAGCAGTGAGGCAGGAGGAGACCCACGGGGCCAAGTTCTTTGTGCTGAAGTGCACATGCACATTTTGCACACTGCCAGACTCTCTAACCCAGCCTTTTCTGCCCCATTTATGTGCTAATTCAGTGGTGAGGACATGCACACCTTGCCCCGCTCTTCAAACCTCCTGCTTTTTTCTACACTTGGCTGCTTCCAGCAAGGGCACAGGTGAACCTGAGGGGGATGGCACAAGGAACAGACACCAACCAGGGAAATAGCAAAGACCTGCCTGTCTTGGTCCACCAGCTCTGGCACATCTGCCTTTAAGATGTAACTGCAGGCGAGTTATGTTTTCATTAATCAGTTCTGATTTTCACAAGCCAGGATCTGACTGTCTGTACAAAAGCCTTTGCTTTTCTTTCAACAGAAAACATACTAAAATACACTTTCCAGTGGTTGCAGATTTTTTTTTTTTTTAATGGGGAAATGTTAGGTAATTAAGGAAATCATGCACCATGCCATGTGGAGGCCTCCTAACAAATACAACTTTGGTGGCCATGACCCTGGCCAGAGGAAGAAGGCTGTGATGTCACCTCATCCCCAAGTCCCAGTTTCACGGATAGTATCTCTGAAAGGAATTGTCTAAAGGAGATTGTTCCTTATGAAAAGTTCACATGATGGAGTCTGAAGGGCTTGTTTCACTCGAAGCCCAGCAGGACAGAGCTGTTTGGAAAGAAGCATTCAGTGTGTTCTGTTTTGCTGAAAGCTGTCACAGTGAACAAGTACTTAGCAAACAGCATGAACAAGGATATGAACTAGAAAACTAGCAGGGCCCTGACAACGTTGTAATAGTGGGCTCGTCTGTTCAGGGCCTCTGCATTGATGCATGGGGGCAGGAGAAGGGAAACAGGAGCACTGGACTCCTGTGTTTCTCATTTTTTACAAAGGTGACAGTATATATCATTGCTCCCAACCTGTTTGTGTTCTCGTGGTCGCTTCTGGCAGCAGTGGGAGGGAGCAGCCTCCTGGCCAGAAGGGCTGCAGGGCAGAGGCACAGCACATCCCAAGGGGGGAGCAGGCTGGTTAACTGAAAAGCAACCAGTTCTGTTCCTCTGCTCCTGCTCTGTGATGTCTTCACTGTTGTTATGATGGACTGCCTAAGCTGTCACTCCTTACATGTCTAACCTATGTCTAGCAGTGAAGAAAAGCTGCCTGAATCCCAGTCCAGAACTGGGAGAGGATCTGCCTTGAAAAGAAGCCACTTTCACTCCTACAGAATTGATGACACCATGTAGGTATAAACTAGCACCCATTAAAGACCCCCACTCTCCCCACACCATCAGAATATTGAAGGCAGCACAACATTAAGAGACATCAAATGAGTAGGGAATAACAGTATGATACACAAAAATTCTCCTTTGGCTTTTACACACTGCATCCAGGTCCTGTTTCTCCAGCAAACCTCAAAACCACACTAACCACACCTTTCCACCATCACTCTGACAGCTGTCCAGCTCAGGACAAGCAGAATTTCAGAAGCTGTGAGAAATAATTTTTATTTAGAGGAAGTCCCTAACTGGTGTCCTTTGCTGCAGAGGACTAACTGTGCCTTCTCCAGATCACCTTCTACCAAGCAATTTACACAAAACCCCTTTTCCCTCATTCCCTTTGCAAAGACAGAAGATTTGGAATGTTTAATTGCCCAGCACAGCATCCACCTCTTGGCTTATAGACCTCCACTGGCTCAGGATGGAAAGAACTTTTCTAGCCTATAGGAAATCCTGATTTTAGCAGGTCCTGGGATATGTTCCTGGAAGTGTCACCCCTTCCCTTCATACTCTGCCATGGCTGAAAACCTCTGGTAATGGTTTGTGGAAAGAGCACAGGTGAAGGAAGGAGGAATAAAGAAGCACCAGCTCCTACACTGAGATGGATCAGAGGCAGTGCTGCACTCCTGACCCTCTGAATGCCCTGCACTTCCTTCCTCCCTTCATGGCCAGGAACAGAGTTATTGCTTCTGCCTGTAAATTTGGATTTTAATTTATAAGGCAAATATACATTGCTTTAAAAAGGTTATAAAAGGAATTTTGTCTGGCCTCCTGCTTCAGTGCAGCCCATCTTGGCATCTGAGGAATATCTATCTTTAACCTGAGGCTTCTAAACCTTCTAGCATTAAAGACAGGAATATTTTTGGTAATCCACATGGGTTTTGGGTAAATTCTCCACTAAGTCCCTCCACAGCACTGATAGATATTCAGGATGAGCTGTATTCCAGGGAAATCCAGAGCTGTGACCACCAAAGTGACAGGCTTTGTTTGGATCTGAGGAACATGTTTTATCACTTTTATGATAATTCAAATATATTATTCTCTAGTTAACATGTAAACTGTGTATCAGGTGTTTTCAGACTCAAAAATACCTCGTGAGATTGAATTTACTTCAAAGATAGTAGCTTTGCCTATCTCCCTCTGATAACCACATCCCTCAGATCCTGGGAATTCTATTACAAGTTTCTTATCACTATAACAGAGTTTTTGCAGCAAAGCAAGTGTCTTTTGCAAGGAGACCAATTATGATAAGGCTTTTCTTAAAGCGATTTTTTTCAGCTGCTCCCTGAACCAGACAGCATGTTTTCATTAGGGAAAGAAAGTGATTTTCCCCTCTTTTTCTCTGCTTTTTTACAGCCCAAATCGCCTTTCATTCCAAGTGCAGAAGTTTGAAAGAGAAAGGACTAACTAGGCTTTATCAAAAAAAAAAAATTATTATATAGAGACCCGTATCATAAACATTTTTAACAAGATATCTTGGATTAGCCAGGAAAATTTGGTCTGTAGCAAGAAAACATTAAATTATGCCCTCAGCACAGGGTTGAGAGTGAGCACCCATGCAGAGGTGACCTCCAGGTAGAAACAGAGACATTTCCAGCTGGCATTGCTGGCTACAGAAGGTGCCACCACTGATTCTGGACAGCTGCAGAGGGGCAGGATCCAATTCTATGCCCCACCTCTGTCCCTCTACCTCTACAAAATATCCACGGTCACATTTATGACTTACACCTCTGCCTTTTGTCTCTAGATTTGCACAACTGCTTTGCCCCACCTGCGCTGCTCCTTGCAGCACCTGGAGCTGCACAATCAGGATGGCAGACACGGATCTGCTGCTAAACCTGTCACTGCCTCATCTGCCTGCCTAGAAAATGGCACCCAGCAGCAGGATTTTTTGATTCTGTCCTTGCACAGCAAGGGAAAAAGCCATTCTTTCTCCCATTTCCCTCCCCACAGATATCCCGTATTCCTGGTCTTTAAGCTGTTCTATTCCCAGGCTAGCCTATCTTTAACCCATGAGCTGTTTGAAACTGTAAAACACAGAGCCCCTTTCATGCAGGGAGGGATGTGTTCCTGCCAGGCCCCAGTGTTCTAGGGAATTTGCCAGATCCCTCAATAATCTGATCCTCTGCCTTTTGGCTCCAGCGCTCAGAGCTGGCTCTTTGCTCTGAGTTCTCCCAGGACAGGATCTCCATCCCCTCGTGCATCGTGCTTTCCCAGCTGCCTGGTAACCGTGTGGAGGGTCCTGCCCAGTTCAGCATTTCCTTCCCAGCAGAGCAGCCCGAGGGAGCAGCAGCTCCAGACAGCCCAGGCATAAGCAAGAATGAAGGATTTCTAATTGCAGTGTCCCATTTATGCTTTCTGGTGCAATTAATGCGGTGGGTTTGATTCCTGCAGCGCAAAACGCAGGGCTTCACAAGGCTGCAGGAATCCAGCAGAGTGCCAGGAACAAGGAGAAGGAAAGTGATGTAAAAGATGGTCCAAACAGGGCTTGAAAAGGGACCAGGGACAGCTGAGCTGTTTTACACTCTACACTGAGCCCCCAAATACTGTTAGGAACACTCTCCCCTGCCTGGGGAACTCAGCTGCACACACCAGGCCAAAGACAAGAGATGTCCCCCACCCTCCGGGGCTGCCAATTAATCACTGTGCACATGCTGGGGAAAAAGCCCGTGCCAGCAAGCCTGCAGCAGTGCCAGCCTGAGAAAAAAGGGAGGTGTCACCGTGTGTAGCTGTTCTGTCATCACCCAGAGCAGGATATTGCTGCTCCAGACATCGCCCGCCTGACTGACTTCCCTCCCGAGCTCTTGTTCCCTCTCCTACCCTAAATGAACAGATCTTGCAGAAAAGGAATGTAATTTTTAAAGTTCCGAGTTAATCAAATGCTTTAAAAACACGGTGCCTGTGGTACAATGGATCAACTTTGTCCTGGGTGTCAGTGCATTCACTCCAGCAAGCTTACACCAGAGATGAATTTGCTCTGGTGCCTTTGTCAATAAAATTCTCGATTAAAAGAGACCCTATATAGAGCTGGGCCCAGAGGTAATTGCTAGTTAATCAGCCAATTAACTGACCCAACCAGTAGGAAAAGGGGAAGGGGGAGGAAGGGGGGAAACAAATCAGTCAAGGTACGGCAGAACGTAATTCTTTGGGAGTTAATGTTAGAAACCTTTTCAAAGGGATTGCAGCCTACCTTGACTCACTCCCCTTCTTCTTTCCTTGTTCTCCTCTTCCCAATTTGTAATTGTTGGTTCCCCTAATTGGCTGATTAACTACTTATTACAGACAGACCTGGAGGTATGTGGGATCCTGTTAGCCACGTTGATTGCATCGAGGGAAGCAAGGCTGAATGCAGCAGCATCTCTGTGGGCTGGCTTTTCCCTACCCAGCCTGATGGCTTCGAGTCAAGCAGCACTTCATTTGAGAAGACCCTTTTCTAAACTAGTTTCTATTTTATTTATGTAATACTACAATGAAAGGGAAGGATTTTTTTTTTTTTTTAAACACTCTGTTATGCAAACAGAATGATTTTTAGCAGAGAAGTTTGTACACCTCAAACCAACCTATTTCCTATTCACTGATCCACTATCAGCACTATCAGGATGGTTTAATGAATGAGCTGTTACAGCTGCCTGATGGTACAATAATAAGTAATGACAATGGAATTAACCTCTATTTTCCTTTGATAGTGTTACCAGCCTGTTTGCTACCAGCAGTGCTGGGAGATGAGTCCTGAAGGTGAAAAGGGCAAGCTGAGAGAGTTACCCTCATTTCCACTCCTTGGATTTCCGTGGGGGAAGAGAGCAGAGCTCACCTTTGCGTTTGTTGGCTTCACATGAGATTTATGGTCGGTCAGAAGGGAGGTACCAGCGAGTTCTGGTACATCCTGGAACCACACAGCCGAGGAGGAGCCCAAAGCTGCCCTCTGAAGCTTCAAACAGGAGTTTTGCTGTTGTTCAGCATAAAGGGAAATCTTCCAGCACTGCTTCAGCACACCTTGTCCAGCAAAGTGGAGGCAGAGATGGAGCTGCCACAAGTGAAACTGTGACATCAGGGCTCCGAGGGCGCTGGGTCTGACCTCTCCCAAACAATACCTGTCAGTGCACATAGGCAGGTTATTTTCTAAAGCTGGTGGATTGTTTTGGTCCCTCACCCTCCTCTGTAGATAATAAATAATAATCTTGTTTCTCTCCTCGTTTCTTGGGCTGCAAAGCAGCAAATTCTCCAGGAAAATGGGCAGAGAATGGAGTTCTCCTGACAGAGCCTCTATTGCATAAAACCCTTCTTCAAATTCCACTTTTCTCCTTCACCTTCAGAAGAGAGTTTGGGATTTTAACTCTATTTAATATTCGTGATGATTTAGCCCTCCTACCCTTCTTTTCTCCCTCAGCAAAAGGGCAGGCTGAGCCCGGGCAGCCCATCCTCAACTGCATGTAAATCACAATCTGATTAGGCAGTGATATATTCATCTCTAGCTCCTGTATAAAAGTTATTCAAGTATTTTGACAAAATAAGTGCTGTTTACTTTATACATTTTCTGCTAATTCTAAAGATTTCTGCAAACCTAAAGGATCTCATGGAATTTACAGGCTTGTGGCTTTGCTATTGAAAGTATAAAAGCATGCTAAATTAAGTTGATTTGCCTGTGAAAGAAACACGTCCATTATTCATGTCAGGGCCCTGTCACATCAAATTGAGGGAGTGAAGAAAACCCTTTTTTATCAACGTTTAGAAGCACGGGAAAAACCGACCATTCAGGGACTGAATTTCAATTGGGAGAAAGTCAGCCTGAAAGCAAGGTTAGAAAAAAAAAAGAGCTGGGGACATGTCGAATGTTGGAAATCAGCAAAGGGTGGGTTGATTTAACTTTGGCTGGGATCTTTCAAACAGAAAGCCAGGACGAAACTCAAAGTAGCAAGTAGAACACACAGTCTCGATGTCTCTCATGTGTAAACTTGTCACAAGTAGTTAAGCTAATTCAGATTTAAAACTTTTCAGACCCTGTTCTTCTCGGATGCTTCGAAATAATGATAAAAATTGTTAAATAAAGCACTGCGTTTGAGCTCAGCTAATTCTTCCACTGGCTATTACATGATTTAATTCTTATTAGCAGACAGCATGTAGGGGGTTTAAAGTTTGAGGAGCTGACAGAAATTGAAAAAAAAAGTTGGTTTAGATATGGTTTTTCTTCAGCTGGGGGCTGACAGGATCAAAAATAGTCAGGACTGTTTCCTGTCTACTACAAGATATATATATATATATGTATATATATTATATATAACTCCATGTAGCCAGAAAATCTTCCAATTTTTATGATACAGTGTGTGGTAGGTACAGACAAAATAAATGTCACCTGCCATCTTTTAAATAAAAAATTGCTTGCCAGTCTGGTAAGCTATCCCAATACACATGGAGTTAAGTGAGAAACTGTAAGGGGAATTTTGTACGTTGAAATTATTCTCATTGCCCGACGATAATTTCTCGTGTGTGCTGCTTATTTAGCACATAAAAAGCTTCCAGTTCCTTCTGCCTACAGTTGGTTTTCATAAGCTTAAAACAGCACGTTAAGTGGCATTTCACAGCCTTCTGCTTCAAGCCTAATCGGTTTAGACTGGACACTTTAGGATATTCTTTAAAAGCAATCCAGTTTTTATGTTGCTGACATTATTACACTGTACAAAGGCCAACTCAGCCACTTAAATCATGTTTCTGGGTGCCAGGCCTGTACCTCATTTCTGCATGAGATTTGTTTCCCTACCTTTTGTTTTTGCCCAGCCCCAGAGCCTGGGGGTTAAAATGTTTTCTGCTTTAAAGCTCTTCTGTGAAAGACACTCTGCCACCTCATCCAGCCTCTCTCTCAAGCTTCCCAACTTCAAAGTCTCAAGCTGGGAAAGCAAATCTTAAGTCCCAAATGCTGGACTCTATAGGACCCTCCACTAAAGTTAAGTTCTTGTCTTTAATTGAGAATTGCAGCCAGTGTAAATAGGAGATGGTTTGCAGCAAGCTGGTCACAAAGGGAATTACCTCGTGGAGTGGCTACGCTGGGGTAAACAGAGGGGATAAAAAAGGGGAAGAAAAAGAGGGAGAAAAAAAGCCAGGAGTAAAAGAGAGAGGCATTGTGCCGTGGAGGTAGCATCAAGACAAGGATTAATGGCTGGAGGAATTGTATTTTCAGTGCTTTCAGCAACGTTACAATCTCCCAAAAGTAAGTGTTGCTAATAAGTGGGCCAGTAAAGAGAGGTCAGGGCATTAAGGGAAATGGAAAAATCAGGCTCTGAAAATAACAGGAGCCTTTTATTCTGTAAAAACCAAGCCAAGTGGTGCTGATCTATTTATTTTTAGTACTTCTATTCGAGTCAGCTAGTGAAGTTTGTTATTTCAAAGAGTTGACAAGCGATAGGAAGTGATACACACATACCATAAATGCCATTTTCTGCCAACTTAACCTACTTCCACGTGCCCACAGGTTATTTCTTTCACAGTGCCTAGCTGGTGAGGAGAAACTCATTTCACTGTTGGTGTATTACACAGATCCAAGAGTGAAATCCAAGCAGCTGAGCTGGAAGAGTGCCAGGCCCTGACAGAGCAGAACCAGGGGAGTGGTGGTGGTGGGAAGCAGGGCAGGATCCCTTTCCATTCTCAAACCTCTGCTGCCCTGGGATTGTGGTGTTGGGACGGGCTCACAGAGCATCCTCACAGCTCTGCAACCACTCAAAAAGACACAGCAGGAGCAAGTGAGGGGAGCCCTGTGGCCTTCTCCTTTCTCCTACTCCCAGGAGGAGGAGTGAGTTGGAATTTTGGCTTGTTGGGCCCTCTGCCCTGGCTCAGTGAATCTCCTTTTTCAGTGAATCTCCTTTTCCAGCAGGACCTGCAGCTTTAGCAGCTCAGCTGCATCATGGAACAGCACCCTGAGGCTCACTAATTTTAGGCTCGGTTTAGGTCCTTTACCACCTCCCTGAATCAGCCTGGATTTGTCTCTTGATCCCTCAGTGACAGAAATTTCTGCCTGCAAAACGGGAGGCAAAACTCTTCCTTCTTTTCCACCTTCCTGGCCTTTTCTATGCAAGCCTAAGCACAGAATGGACACCGTGTTCCTGGGAATCCATTGAGCAGCTGGGATACATTTTTTTTGTATTAAAATTATTGCTATTTAAATGATTGTTTAAGCAAACACACTGATCTCCATTCTGTGTTGAATAGCTCACTTATGCCAGGTCACATCGCTCCGTAAGAGCAGAAACAGCTGGAATCTGGATATCCTGAGAAGTAACAGGATGGATATTACCAGGCAAAAAGACTCTTCCACTGCTATCAGTGCACCTACTGCTGGTTTTGTTTGGGTTTGGGTTTTTAATTCATAGCTCAGCATATTCAAAATGAGGTTTGAATGGAAGCCAGTGGAGGCAGAGTTTGAAAATCTAGTGGAAGTATAATTGAGTCTGTTCATGCATAATGCAGAATTACAGGAAGGTGTGATGGGATTCAGAAGAATATACTCCACGATGTTTTTTCATGTTACATAACCTATTTTTAATAAAATATAGAATCTGTGAGTTTAAGAGCACTGCTGACACAAAACAGAATGCTACCATTGTAGAGCAGGGAATTGCATTTGTTTCCACTCACTTTTCAGTGGCTTACAGGTTGCATTAATTCAAAACTCTCTCAGAAGTTCCTGCAGCGTGAATCCATTGGATGCATCTGTGAGAAACAGAACTGATTAAAAATTCAGAATATATCCTAACTGTCCAAATAAACTAACTTAAAATTGACATTAATTTTGAGAGTTCTAGAAATTACTCACTTAGCCAAGAATTCATAAAATCTTCTTTCAGCTTCTCCTCTTCCACTTGAATATTTGCATACTTTTTAGATTTTTGGTTTTAGTAGAAATTTCCTCTTTCTTTTTTACTGTCATGGGAAATAATTTAATTGTGCATGGTGTGAGACTCTCCCCGTGTGTACACAAAAACAAACTCTGTGCCTTTTAAACTGGGATCTAAACGAAGCCAGAGGAAGAAAACCCTTAGCTTGAGCCATTGCCCATTATTATTCTGCTTACAGTACACACTTGGGAAGTTTTCTTGTTCATAAGTCACTGTCTGCAGAGCACTGCACCTCTCAAAGATATGCAAGTTCATTCCAGCGTTTATCTGCTCTTTTCTCCTCAGGAGTTCAACTGTTTTTCCGCCTGATGGTTAGAATGAATTGGAGATTTTGAACTCATCCATCAGATTTGGAAATGATCCCTGAATTGATGAGAGTGTTTAACAGTTAATTGAACATTTCTGTTGTGAACTTTCATTGTTTCAAAGTGCAAAAATGCCTCACCCAGGGATGCGGGCAAAGAAAAGAGGCTCCAAGGCACGTCTTTGCCCCACAGATATTTTCATCCTCTAGAGTGCAGCAGACTTTTAAATAACGGGGGCATCACAAGTAGACAGTGATCTGAAAAGGACTTTCACAGAACCTGAGACCTCCCATGTTCTGCTGCAGGAAATAACTCGCCATTTTTCCAAAAAGTTACATACAAAACATACACATTCTCCAGCAAACAATGCTTTCCAAAGGGACCTGATGGTGCCTGTAAGTATTTAGCTGGTTTTTAATCTTAATGAAATCTTTGTACCCTACTGTCTTAGCTGACTTTGGAAATTCACGCCTCTAACCAAGGAAAAAAAATTAACCTGGACTTTTTCTTGACAGTCTTGAAAAAAAATCATCCAGACTTTCTGTTCCATTACAGCACTTCATCAAAGGAGAAATTACTGTTCTCCATTCTGAAACTCCAGCAAATTTCTTACTTGTAGTTCGCTTTTCTCCTTTTCACTGAGGTTTGTGCAATTCTTTTCGAACATGACTTGAATTTCTTCACTGTAGCCTTGTGGGAGGTGTCCCTGCCCGTGGCAGGAGGTTGGAACGAGATGATCTTTAAGGTCCCTTCCAACCCAAACCATCCTGTGACTGATCTGTGGCAAGGCCTTAACTCAGGGCCACTGCTTCCTGTCACCTCTGGCACCCAGCAGAACACTGGTGACGTGTCCCAAATGCTGCAACACCTCCACCAAACTCTTCACGAGGACCTTGGGAAAACTCTTCCTGCCCCTTGCAGCCCGTGGTGCCTTCCCACTGCAGAGCTGCCCTGCCCTGCTCCACTGGCCAGCCTCATTCCCTCATTCCTCTGCACCAGCTCCCTTTATTTAGCAGCTTGTTTTTTCCAGCACCAAGATCATTCCTCCGTGCTGGATGGTTAATTAACTCTCCTCTTGGGTTTTCCAGGCTCCTGTGGTGTGAGACGGCTCGGCCCTGCAGCTCTGGCTAAGTGGTCACGTCCCCCAGCCCTGTGAGGTGGAGGTCTGGGCTCAATTTCCCTTGGAAGATTTCAAAACAAAAGTAGTTCTTTCTGAACTATATTTCTCCCCCGCTGTGGGCAACTGCTGAACATGGATTTTATACTTCCGGGGATGACAACCAAATTTTTTTTAAGCATAAATTCTAATTCAGAACCAGCTTTGCTCAGCACCAGCTTGGTAAAAGGCACTTGGCCCGGGGCTAACAGTCACATCCCCCTCTCCATCTCGGTTTTCTTGTTCCTCCTGTGCCTGTGCCACAAGAGCACAGGCAAGGGTGCAGTTCTGTGATGAGCCAAGCTGGGAAATTGCTCCAGCTGAAAGAGGATCATTTCCTTATCTTTGCTGGGCTACTTTTCAGCCAGCCGCAGTTGCTGATGTGTTTCACAAGCACCGCAGCCAGAGAAGAGCTGGAGATCAGCAGCAGGGACAAGGGGCTGCTTTTCTGCAGGAATCATCCGTCATTCTGGGCAGAGGAGACACTGCCTGAAGGATCAGGGGACAGCCGGGCATCCTCAGAGGGAGCCACACTCATCACAGCCTTCATCTGCTCCAGAGCCCGCAAACACCAATTACAACAGATATATCACAGGAGCGCCGCTAGCGAGCTGAAACTCATGCACATGCAAATCAAACCGTCCCCATCCTCTGCAGTCCCCGCCGTTCCGTGCGGAGATGGAGCAATGGGAATTAATATCCCGGTGCGAGGCACACACAGGGGTGCACAACCCCTCACCAGGAGCAACACAGCCCCGGGGAAATCCAGACCCACTCACTGCGGTGTATTCCTGCTTTTGCTCAGCATGGACAGCGTCCAAGTAATTTCCAACGCATTCCCAGTGACAACGGACCCAAATAGGCAGGGATAGCGTGGAGGGGATTAGGTTCTGGGGTACAGCGATTTTCTGTGAGTTTGAAACACGACCGCTCTTTTTGTGGTACTGCAGCCAGCTCTGCGTGGTTACTTGCGTTTCTCCTTATGCGTCGGGCATTGTATAGAGCACATAAAAGCTTTAATTTCCTGATTTTGCCCGTTTTCCATCCTTTTTCCTCTCCCCGAGTCACCGCCGGGCCGGGCCCTCCTGCGCCCTCTGCTGTTCCATCGGAGGAATTGCACTCGAGTCCCCGCTCCTGTCCCTGTCCCTGCCCCTGCTCCTGCTCCTGTCCCCGCTCCTGCTCCTGTCCCCGCTCCTGCTCCTGTCCCCGCTCCTGCTCCTGTCCCCGCTCCTGCTCCTGTCCCCGCTCCTGCTCCTGTCCCCGCTCCTGTCCCTGCTCCTCCTCCTGTCCCCACTCCTGTCCCCACTCCTGTCCCCGCTCCTGCTCCTGTCCCCACTCCTCCTGTCCCCGGCGCTGCCCCTTCCATCCCTGCTATCCCATCTTTCCGTGCCTGTGCTTCTCCACGGAACACTCGAGGCGGTATTGCTCCAAGGTTTTATAGAATCACTACAATTTTTATCTCACATCAGGCGTAGACAAGTCCAGAGGAGGCCACCGAGATGGTCGGAGGGATGGAGCCGCTCTCGTGCGAGGAAAGTCTGAGACAAATGGGATTGTTCAGCCCGGAAAAGAGAAGGCTTTGGAGTGACCTAACTGTGGCCTTCCAGTGCCTGAAGGGAGCCTAAAAGAAAGATGGAGAGGGACTTTCTTGATGAGCATGGAGTAACAAAGGGGAATGGATTTAAAGTAAGAGAGAAGGTTTAGAGTAGACATTAGGAGGAAGTTCTTCACTGTGAGGGTGGGGAGGCCCTGGCACAGGGTGCCCAGAGAAGCTGGGGCTGCCCCTGGATCCCTGGCAGTGTCCAAGGCCAGGTTGGACAGGGCTTGGAGCAACCTGCGATAGTGGAAGGTGTCCCTGCCCATGGCACAGGGTGGAATGAGAAGGCTTTTAAGGTCCCTTCCAACCCAAACCATTCCATGATTCTTTGACACAAGCAGCACAGAGAGCTTTAGCCTAATCCAGACTGTTGGCTAAATGTAAATTATCCATGGGGAAAGGAACTTTTTAGCTATATTGTTGTGGAAATCTCCAGGAAGCACAATTCCAGCTCCAGCAGGGTGAAGAGGAGCCCTTTGGGAAGTCTGTGCCCAGTTCGGTGTGACTGACCAACGCACCCAGCCTCACCCCTGCTGCTTCATGCCCACCCTGGCTCATGTCTGACGCTGGAATCTCCTCGGAGCTGCGAGTTCCCTCTGGCTCTCGTCACTCCAGGCTTTTAAATCGGAGTTGTGTCTTGTGCAGCACCAACAGCAAGTACAGCAGCTGAGCCCCAAGGAAGGAGCAAAGGCAGAGAGGGCAAAATCTTCAGCTGGAAGAGAGAGAGAAGGGGAAGCACAGGCTGGGAGGGAGTTTCTAATCAATGACAGGCCGACAAAGAGTTTCATCTCAGCTTGTAATGGAAAAAAAGCAAAAAGCAACAATTCCTCTCCATTTACAGTTTCACTAATAATGACAAACAGGTAAAGCCCAAGATCATGTTTCCCTTATGGCACTGGCAGTATTGACATTCAAATATAACCAATCCCAGCATGAGGTCAGCCTAAAAGTAACCATTTCAAGGACTATTTATGGAAATCATAAAGTTTGTACTGGATTTTTTTACATCCTACTATTTAAAATACCAATGTGTATTTTGGTCACAGGACCCTGCTTCTCCTTGAAGCTGTGAATGACTTTTTAAAAAATCTCCATATTATAGAAACACAAGGTTCTTGGGATTCCATAAGCCAGTTAAGTCCTCCAAATTAACAGTATTCTTCCCCAAATTAAAATTCAGTCCTTTATACTGTATTTGATCTGGATACAATTTGTCAGCTAGTGATACCAAGAAGCACATAATAAGAAAACCAGTGCAATAATTAAAATGAAACTGTCACATCCAGACAGAGTGAGGTTAGATGCTTTTAGCTCCACCAGGATTCCTGCCAGCAGGTCTGGAGCTGTGTAGAGAGAGGACAGGAGGTAATTTCGCAAATAATGACAAACAGGTAAAATCCAAGATGATGTTTCAATTACGGCATTGGCAGACATTCAAATATAACCAATCCCAGCTTGAGGCCAGGCTAAAATTAACCCTTTCAAGGTCTGTTTATAGAAATCATAAGGCTTACATTGGGGTTTTAAAATATTTTGACTGCTGCTGGCTGGTTATGACGCAGTGGCTGTGGGAATAAAGGACTCCTGCACACATCCAGCAGCTCCTGTAACGATGCAGCTTCAGGCTGCAAATATTGGTCCAACCCCCAGGGTTTTACCAGGCTGCTGAAGGTGCTGGTTACAGCACAGAACACTTCAGGCACCCTCGAATTCATATCCTGGCAAGACAGGAGGTGCTGAGGGGAGGAGGGGCAAGGTTTCAGGGTGATGCTCTGCCCTGTGGGGGCTTGGGATGATATAAAAGCTGTGAGTGGCTTTACAGATGAGCCTCAACAGGTATTCTGCACCTTTCTGCACTGACAAATATTTAGAGATCTTGCCGTTATCAGTTTGTGTGGCAGCTCTGGGCATCACCCAGCGTGACCCCGGGGGAGGCAGCCCCGAGGCAATGGTATGTTCAGCTCTGCTGGATCTCCATAGAGGGGGCCTGGAATGCGCGGGGGAACAATGCCCAGGGCTGCACAGAGCGAAGGATGAAGGGCAGCAGAGTTTGATAACCACATTAAAGCACTACCAACATCTGTTCAAGCCAAAGACAACACTATCTGCAGGAATTAACCTCCTGAACCACTTAATCATTAACCTCAGCAGAGGGAAAGTTGGACAACAAGAGCCTATTTGTCAGCAGCCCCTCGGAGAGATGCAGCGAGCAATATTTTACTGAGAACAGCGTGAGAAGGGCTTGCCCAGCTTTATAAATTTTAAACACAGAATATATTTGTGTGGGAAACAAGGAGACAATGGATGTAAATAAACAGATGATCCTACCTTGAAGCCTTCATCCATTTATCCTGTTTAAAGTGGCTCGAGCTGTTTTGTCCTGCGTTGTGCAGCAGCATTTCCTCCAAGCAAGCAGAGATGCTTCAGTTCTCACTCAGAAATATTCCTGGCTGTGGAAAGAACTACAAATGGATAGGATGTCACAGTTTTACGCTTGCACCCATATCCACAGGTTTTCTACTGAAAAACAAATCAGGGACTGTTGCTTTGCAAGGAGAAGCAGGGCTAGAGAAGTGGTTTAGTTTAATAATTATTTGTTTATATAGAATGTTTCCCATGTGAGGTCACCCATTCAGTCATTCTGCTGTAAGCCAGCCAAATGTCTTTCCTCCACACGATGACAGCAGGTAGAGATTTTGTGTCTTTTGGGTTTGATTTTGCTTTCCAGAGGAGGAAAGGATTTGATTCCTTCAAACTTCAGTGCTCCAGATTTGTGGCAGAACTGCACCATGGCGTACTGGGGCTGACAGTTCATTTCTCTGGACCTCAGGTAATCATTTACCAAGGGGGTGTAAAACACTGCCACATAAGAATGATGCTGTTTAACACCCACTTTGCACCAGCCCCAGTGGCCACACAAGGTGTGCATAATCAGGGCCCAGATGTCTGCTTAGATATTGCCACATTTGGAGGGGGCAGAAAGAAGAAAGAAAACAAAACACAAAACAAAAGTTTGGGAAGGTGACTGACTGAAAGGCTGAGAACAGAAACTGCTCCAGTCCAAGAGCTGTGTAATAACAAAACTGGGTTATGACAGAAATGGCCCAAGGTCTCAACCCAAAAATACCCCACTCAATTAAAATATATTTTCCAGCTGACAGATTGTTCCCTGCTGTCCACATGTGGGGCTCCTGTCTGTTACTACTTAAACTTTCCTACTTAAAAGACAATTACGATGTCTCTGGTGGGAGAAAAGGGATGGTCTGACAGCAAGGGAGGAAGAAGGAAGATCTCAGCCACTCTTCTTTCTGGGTTAGTTTTCTGTTGGTCAGCAAGTTGAACGGACTCAGTGCAGAGCCTCACGTGTCAAAGCCAGGGCCAGCATCACACAACCAGGGACTGAGATTCTCTCTCTCACACAGCAGCAAGACCTTCAATCAGCTGAAACCACAGTGTAGAACTTGGCCTTTGTACATTCCCTTACAAAGCAGACTGGTAACTTCAGCAAAAAGGAAAAATAATGGTCATTTTTTCAATAAATGGTACAATATTTACACCCTCGGTACAGAAATTATCATGAATGGACATAGAAACTGAATTATCCCCTCAGACATGGCTCAGAGTGGACAAAGTGTGGATTTTTACCTGGTCTGGAGGCACCATCCCTGTGTGTCCTCCCTCTCCTGTGCCTGTCCAGACCAGAGGCAGAGACACTACAGCCCAACACTAATGTACGTGTTATTTTAGCCATGAATTATGCCCCCAGCTCACCTGTCCTTAATGCTTGCAGTGTGATTAGTGGTGTGCTGGCAAAAATTTTAAAAGAATCATCATCATTACCCATTTTTAAATCAGTAAAAGGTAAACAGCGTTGTCTCCCCAAAGATGATCACATTCACCAGCACGCTGGGAAGATGCTCCTCTGGTCAAAACATCCTGAAGAAATGTTCCTCAGACAATTAATTTCTCCAGCAGGATGATCATCATAGTCTGCACTACCACAAATTAATTTCTCGAGGTTAATCATGGTAATTTCATCCTTGCTGCTGTCTCTTGCTGCTCTTCAGAGGCTGAGCTGGCAACACTGGTTTTCAAACCACTGTTTGTGGAGAAGACTAAATTGGAGCAGCAGACAAGGCCCTCTCCTTTCACTTGGGTCACCAAGCTCATTAACGTGGATAATTAATTGGAACTTTTGCAGCCCTCCCTTTGTACACAACAAGCAAGGCACGGGAGCGGTGCCCCCCTCACCTGAGCGCTCTTGCACAGACACCTGCTGCTCATAATTAAGATCCATCGCCCGAATTTGCATATCCTGATTTCTATCGCTCGGCTCCCGGAGACAAAGGACAGCATTTTCTGCAGGGAAATGGCAGCTTCAATGAAATGCTGCTCCTTGAGCGTGGCTCGCCTGGGCAGCTGCTTCTGCTGAAGGGCTCTGACACCAACCACCGGAGTGTTTCTATTTAAAAACTACATGTTTGGGTTGAGTTTAAAGAAAAGCACGTGGTGATTTCCCCCTCGGGGGATAATAGGCTTTTCATTAGATGATGAGTGTCAGAAGATGCCATAAATTTCAGGGCAGGATTTGTTTAAGGCTCACAGAGCTCAGCAGTGAACCTGAGGCGTCCCCTCCTGCGTGGGCTGGGCAAGGGCGGGCACCTGGTTTGGGGAGAGCAGACACCTCACAAACCAGCAGGGAGCACCTCACCCTCAGCTCACCTGAAGGGGAGGCTGACCCTGGAATCCACAATTCAGAGGGGTTAACACGGCACAGGAGAGAGAACACCGTGGCAGTCTGAAAATACAGCCCCAAATGCCAGATATTCCTCCGTGGGGCAAATGGAGCAGGCAGCTCCCTCTGATCCTTCAGAGGCCCCTTTCCACCTTCACACCTCTACTGCAGAGGTCACATCAGCTGTTCCTCAGCTTTTGGGGGACACCAAGAGCCAGCACAGATCTCCTGGTAACAGCTCAACTTGTTCCTCACTGCTTTTTTCCTCCAGGTTGCTGTGATGCCCCAAAGCAAGATGCAGCTTTTGATGGAAGCCTTTTAGAGCCTTCACTGGGTTTAAATCAGTCGTCCAGATGATTAAAATTATTCTAAGTCTGATTTAGTCACATACCAAATGGGGGCTAACCCAAAACAGCTGCCAGGGCAGAACCCCAGTGGTGGTGGGATTTGGATTTACAGCTTGCTTCAGTTCATTTCCAAACGCAGAATTCACATTCAGATGTGTTTTCACCTCGTATTCAAGAAAAGGAATAAAAATAAAGCCATGGATGGGAAACACAGTAGAGACAATACAGGGTGAGCTCAGTACAAATATCAATGTATAAAGTTAATGCACAGGGATCTGCAGGAAGTCCAAGGAGTAGCAATGCACAACCAGATCCACAGAGACCATCACTGGGATGGGGGTCACGATGCCCCTGCTTTGCTCCTTAGCTGAAGCTCAAGAAGAAAAATTGACTTTCGTTCTCACTTCACTGCTTGCTCTGTGCTTTACTCACACTTTCAGATGAGCTAATCTAAAAAGCGAAGGTTGCTCTCTCCAAACCCTCCCAGTTTTGCCCAGAAAGACGAGGTGGTATTCAGGACAGAGAGGCTTGAGAGGCTCTGAGGCTGCCTCTGAGATTCTTTCCTCGTGTCCCTTTTGGAAGCATCTTTCTTTTCACTTTTTCCTTCATAAAAAATCCACCAGCTATACGTAAGGATGCATTTTTCTGTTTCTTGAACTTCAAAACACTTCTATTACTGGAGCTGGCGTGATAAGGCAGAGACACCTAAGGGCTGATCCAGCTTGGAAGTTCCTCTTTTCAAGGGTGAAAGCAAATTTGCAGTTTAGTAAAATTTACAGTGAGTAAAAATTATCTAACAGTAAAGTTACCTAAAATCACGACTGTACCTGAAAATAATAAGGTGATGGGCATTTGACTGCTTACATTTCAGAGAAAACAGAAAACAAGCTCATTTCTGATGGAATTAACCACTACTAAACTTCATTAAAAAAAAAAAATTAAGACACTTCAGAACTAGACATGCAAATGCTACATAATTCCTTATCTGTGACACAACTTCAGAATATATCCCTGGGAGTACCTGTTCAGCAGCCTGTGGCAAATGAAAAAGACAAAGAAAAACATTGCACTGGGAGTCATTAATTGAATTAATTAACCTAGTGACATTGTCATAGGAAGAATTTATCTGGCAACCAGCAGGAGCAGATCTCCAATCATTTCACCAGGGCTAACAGATTAACACTCACAGGAGCCCCTGGCAGCTGGCTGTGAACATTGCAAATTATCAGAAATTAATTAGCCAAATGCTGTGCACCCATGTGGATATTTTTGGGTTTAAGTAAAGATTATGAAGCCAATAGCTCATCTGATGATTTATTGAGAGGAAACATCTTTGTTTGAACAAATAGGTTGCAGCATGGCTTTCTAATGGGAAAAAGAGAAAAAAAAAAAGGGGGAGAAACTTACATTAAAACCATAGTAACAAAAGCCAAACACTTGTAAACAGGAATTAAACAATCCCCTCTGAAAAAAGGGATATATACAAATTAATTCAGAAAGGTCTATTATTTTTTAATTATAGAAATAATTCTTTTTGTGTACTTTACAGAATAATTAAGTTTCCTCCTTCAATCTATTAAGCTGGGATTCAAATATTCAGAAGTACTTCTGCAAGGCAGCTTTGTTCATCCAGACGTTAATGACTGTATCATGCATGAAAAACAGAATTTTAAGGAAACTGGGAGAGCAACATGAAGTTTAACCTTAATTTTTATCTGTAACCTCTTGTCAGAGTAACAGGCAACAAAAGCAAAGACTCCTTTTGATACTACAGGGCTTCTTAGGAGTGACCAAGGACTTGTCTAAAATAAAGTCTTCATCTCCATGTGATTTAACCAAAAGTAAAGCAGATTCATTCTCACAGATGGGTTTCAAATGTCCCCTTTCAAAAACTCTATTACTTCCACCTTACAGTGTTTCATTTGTTTGGTTTTTATTTAAGTGGAGTTGGAAAACTCCAGGAAGAAGTTTTTAAACATGCAAAATCGACCCTTAACTAAAAAATTGGGAAGTGCAATGTACCTAAATTTAAGAACCTCAATAATCCATGTTTGTGGAAGAGTGGGGTTTATAGAATACAAACAGTAACAAACTCAGCCCAAGAATGCAGAGATTCACCTGGACACAGAGCTGCTGTGAAGGGAAAAGAGGGCCAGGGGGAAAGGAAAAAGGAGAGCAGAAGGATTAGAGTGGAAGAGGTCTGGAAACACAGAGGGGACGTTGCTGACACTCAGTCCTGAGGCTCTGGGAAGGCGATCCCAGGTTTGAAATAATATCTTGTGAGAGACCCCCGGGGAAGCACCGCTGGCCAGGTCATCATTCCAGGCTAATGTGGTGCTCTTCTCCCGGGAGCTGCAGGCTCACAGGCTCAGGTTTCCAGTCCCCCGGGGGAGAGGAGGCTGAGAGGGTCTTTCTGAGGACAAGGCAACCCTAGGAGCTGGGAAGGGGCAGCAGATGTGGATGTGGAGCTGTCCAAACGCATCCGGGGCAGGGCAAGGGGAAGGGGAAGGGGAAGGGAGAGGGTGAGTGATGCTTTCCCCACTCTCAGTGAGATCAAACTTATCCCAAAACTAAGGATCACCAGCCCCACCCGGGCCAAGCTACCCCCCACCAACCTCCTAAGCACGGGTGTGGAATCCTGGAATTGCTCAGGCTGGAAAAGACCTCTGAGATCCCCAAGTCCAACCAGCAGCCCAGCACCAGCACCAGCACCGTGCTCACCACTAAACCACGTCCTCAGGTGCCACAGCCACACGTTTTTTGAACGCTTCCAGGGATGGTGACTCCACTGAACTCCCTGTTCAATGCTTAACAACCCTTTCCATGAAAAAATTTTTCCTAATTTTCAACTTAAACCTCCCCTGGCACAACTTGAGGCCGTTTCCTCCTACCCTGTCTCACCTGGGAGGAGAGACTGACACTCTCAGGCACCAACTCATCACACTCATTTATGCTTGGCTGAATATTAAAACTCCTCTATATAGGAAATTACTTTTACATTCTGCATGGGAACAATGCTTCCACCACAGAAACTCCTCTAGAGCAGAGTGCTCTGTGCCAATATCTACCCAAAAAATAGGGATGTTCTGCCAATTTTGCCCATTCCTTGTTTGCCCAGCTCCTTGGCAGGTTACAGAAAATGTGCAGGCAGCTGAGGAGCCCTGCCTGGAAAACAGATCACACCTAGAAACCTGAAGCTCTCAGACACCACCAGTTTTCAGTGCAGCTAAAGCAGCCTTAAAAGCCTGTTATTTTCCAGTGTGTTCCCATGCTCCTGCTAGGGGATGTACAGGCACTTGTTAACGTGTGTACTGTTCTAATTTTAAACAGCCGCCTCTCCCTCCTGTGCTTGACAGGAGTCTTAGGGGATAAATACTGCAGAAGTAAAATAAAAGGCAGCTTCTTGCAAGCTGATACCTCAATTTCTTGCTTCTTGAGAAGACACTTTATCCCAGCATGGATCTGGCTGTTACACGGCACAAAACGTCAACTCAGGGACTTACAATTAAACTCCTAAATCCACATTTATGCAACAAAAAAAAAAAGCAAATGCCTTCATTATTTTGAATATTGGTTTCTCATTTCCTGGCTGTAGAAACCTGAACTTTATACCATTTATATATCTTTATACTTTATGTTTTCCTACATAAAGATTGTTGTCTGCTTGCTTAACTCCGCTGGCAAAGAATGAGAAAAAGCTACAAGGAATAAGATGGCTAAATAGAAAAATATAGAAAACTTAATTATGGGATAATTTTCTTAGGGCCTGAACATTCTTCAGCTATTTTTCACTTTTATGTCTTATGTTGTTTGAATTCTCACAGACCTCTTTCAAGCATTTCTCCTGCAGGACTGTCATAATGTCCAAACTACATCTATAAATCAATTTTTAAATAAAGCCATCAATTATTTAAAAAAAAAAAAAAAAGAGAGAAAACACCATTGCAAAAGCAAGCTGCAGCTGAACTCTTCTTTGCATAAACTTGTTGGACATTTCTAATTATGCAGCACTCCAAGAGAAGTGGAAAACATCCCTGCTCTAAGCAGGTGTATCAGGATTTACAAGGGGTTTTTTGGCTGCCATCCTTGTGTGTGGATGCTCAGGCAGTGGAAGAAGGCTGGGGTTCATCCTGAGAATAACTTTGGAAACCCTGTGGAAATGTTGTGTCTCATGTCCTGAGCGTGGCACTGAAGCCAGAAGTAAAGAGAACAACTCTGCTGGAAGAGGAGCCTTTCTCCTTAGGTCTGCGAAACACAGGGGTTTGTATTTTCCAGTATTTTTTTGCCAGAACTGTGCTTTCAAATAGCAGAAATGTCCAGCATGTACAATATAAAGTTACACAGGTGTCTGATTTCTTCTGCGGATCCTGTCTGAAGCCCTCCTGCGTGCAATGTTTGTTCCTACGTCACAAACACGCTCCTTGCTGTCCCTTCAGCTCCTCACCCCCAAACAGAAATAATGTTCCCAAGGGCTTCCCCCGTGAAAAGGCTTCAAAAACCACTTTCTGCCCAAGTTTTATTGTGCCCACGCGACAATAGCTTGTGTTTTTTCTACATCAGGAAACCTTTTCATGTGTTTTCCCTCCCCCTGCCCATTATCTAACGCACGTTGTTCTTTGGCGCGGCGTAAAACAAAACCTGGGCAAACGCGGCCGCTTTAACCAGAAATTTTCAGCAAAAAAATATGGTTTTCGTTCTGCTGCCCTTTCCTGGGTGACTTGTCACGTCAAATAGTGTCAGTCACATCTGATTAGGTGACTTGGTGACTGCGTGCCGAGGCTCCGTGACTGCTGCACCTCGCCAGATGAGCCACCCGCTGGGAAACTCCGAACAATGCACTTCCCAAAAAGCTTAACCCTTCCTGCTCAGAGCACCCTCATGTGCCACCACAGCCACAGCAAGAGGGTCACCACCCACTCCAAGGGGAAGGCAGCAGCACTGGCTTTCCACAAATGAGTTTTTGACTTGGTATTAGCACACCAGACAGCGGCGCAGCACCCGTTGCAAAAACTGTTTCTGGTAAATTCTACATTTTTTATACAAATCTAGAATATTTTGCTCAAAATTCCCATGGAACAGATTGGAAAGATTGTTTCTTTGTATCATTTATCCAGTTTTCCAGCTTGTAAAATGGAGTATACAGGATGTACATTGCATTTTCTGTTGAGGAGTTATTGGCAATGATCATCTGCATCTGCAGCTACTGAGGCCCTATAAGTGAAACAGCAGCAGGCAGTTCATGGAAAAACAACTCACCATGGTTTTACCAAAGCATTTTTTCTGCCTAAATATGGTGTTGTAGTAAAATATTAATTGGATGATGCAAAATTTGGGAGCAGGCCACGTTATGGTTGTTTCCCCCTTTTATTTAAACTCTACTGATGAGACGGAGCTGCTCTGAGATGTATTTTTTGAGGAGAAACTTCCCCCATCAGATTTTGAAGGTAATTTACTGCTTATTATATTCAGGAGAAGAGACACACAAGGCAATATACACATGGTATTATTCCTCACAGATTTCTGCTTTCTTGAACAAAGGCTGCTCCAGCTACCTACTTAGATACAATCTAACAACACAGAAATAATTGTGCTGCATTACACTAATGCAAGTGTTTTACCCGTAGACATTAACACCCTTCGACATTAGCTGTTACCATATCATAAAGTAATATTATTTTCTTGCTTTGCATGATGATTAGATCTCAAAAAAACACCCCAAACCACACACTGTTTATCTGTACAATCTTCATTGTAGCTATTTTACCTGTTTAAAAGTAATCCATCAGTAAAGAAAATGGCTATTTTCTTGGTTGTAATGGTATTATTTTTAGAGTTAACTGAAGAAGACTGGACCAGCAATACAAAGTAAGTTGGATGGCTTGTTAAATTATGCACAAATATGAGCAAATACACATCTGAGTAGAGCCAAATATAAGATCACAAGCCAGGAAATGAAGTATGCAGGCCACAATAGCAGGCTGAGGAATTTATCTGGGGGACTGAAAACTCTGAAAAAACATCTGTGGGGTTGTGGATGAAAATTAGAGTCCTGCATAACAAAGGAGCAAGGGGCCAGTGTAATCTTGGGGCACACAAGCAGCAGAATGTCCAGGAACAGCAAGTTTTTTACCCTTATACCCAGAACTGGTGCTACTGTTCCTCAAATCTGTGCACAGTTCTGGCCTTTACAACACAGAAACGATACCAGAGAATCCAAGGGTCAAGAGAAAAGGCACATGAGTGAGTGAAAGGCATTTTTAAAGACGATAACTGATTTACTGACCTTGCGGCAACAATCCTTAGCTTATAAAAGAAGTTAAGTTAGATGCCCACAGTCATCCCCACTGGCTTTCAAATCCATGGCACCCACTGAAGAGCGGGCCCCAAGTCTGGAAGAAAAAACAATGCTCATATTCAAGATAACTGGATTAAAACCCCCACTCTTAGAACAATCTGTATGCAATGCTATTGATCACGAACTTCAGTTCGTCCCTTGCAGCCACGAGTTCGCAAAAAATCACAGAATCACAGAATAATTTGGGTTGGAAAAGACCTCCAAGGTCATCAAGCCCAATCTGTGACAGGTCACCACCTTTGTCACCCAGCCCAGAGCACTGAGTGCCACATCCAGGTGTCCCTTGGACAGCTCCAGGGATGGGGACTCCAAACCTCCCCGGGCAGCCCCTTCCAAAGTTTAACAGCCCTTTCTGTGGAGAAATTCCTCCCGGTGTCCAAGAAATGCTAAGAAAATCCTAAGAAAAACACTGAGAGAGCATCTTCACCTCTACAAGAGCTGCACAAAAGGCTCAGAGCACTTGTTCCCCGTGGGAGGGGGAACCCTGGAACGAGGGAATCTTAGGAGCTTTGTGCTATTGATCAGCTGCTCTCAGCAAGGACGGCAGTAAACACTGAGGGACCACTGCCACCACTGCCAGCCAAGGCTGCACTGGTGTGGAAGACACTTCACTGAAGAGAGGAGAAGGTTTATAAATCTCTTTGCTGAAAAGAAGTTGCGTTCTGTTGTTAAAATCCAATCCAGTTTTTTACAGCTGTGGAATTTATTCAGCTCTGCTGGGAGGACAGGATTGAAAACCACCCACCAGAAGCTTTTACTTGCATTTATTCTGCTATTCTGACACGAGAGGAGCCCAGGAGTTATCCCAGCATTGAGCCATCTTAAGTAAAACCTGCTGCAGCCTTATGAGATTTGAAAGGAGACACTGACCAACAGTTCATTCCTCCACTGGATCATTGCCTGATTTGCTTGCATTCCTAAACCAGGACTGAGGTGCTGTGAGCAGGCAGCCTCCTCTGCAACTGCAACCTGAGAGGAAAAAGACCCTGCATGATAAATTCCCACCTGCATCAAACACTCTTATCTTCTTCCCATTTCTTGTGCCCTCTCCCACTCACCTGGAACTGAACACTTCCCCTTTGTTTTATCTTATCTTGGAAACAAGGAAATGCCACGAGTTACATGTCAATATGACCTCTGTGAACTAGGAAAAAGCTGCCTAATGTAATGCCTTGTGGCTCCATTAAACCAGTTAAAGATGCAGCTTGAATTCTAGCAGTGCTGGGAAAAGAAAATATGCTTTAGGCTGTGAGTTTAAAAAAATGTAAGGAGACTGGGGATAAAGAGATACTTCAAAAGATGAGCTTACATAGAAGTTGCCCACAATTAGCTTTAAACTCTTTTTTTTCCCATTTATTGAATATTTTCACTTTGTATTTATCTCATGGATTAAATTGAAAATGTTAGCATTTTAGGCAATCTAAAGGTTAATTGGGGAAACTGGAGTGACCGCTAAGAAAATGGTTAGGAATTTTCTTTCCATACTTCAGCAATCAGTGAAGCAATAAGCAAGATGAAACATTCGTATTTTTGAGATTTTTCTTTGCTTTGTGAATGTACAAATTCCATCCCCCATGGGGACAGAGTTTTCCTTTCACCTCACCTCTTATACTGCCATATCAGACTATTCTTTTTGACCAGGAAAAGTTGAGGTGCATTAACACTTTAATACACATCAATACATTAATAAATCCTCTCCTAGGCCAGAGCACATGGTGCCGTTCTGGGCTTCCCACACTGACCACATGCAGAATTTAGCAGAGCAGGTCTGTGCTGGAGGAGCAAAGCAGGAGGCTGGTTCTCTCCAAGGACATCAGAAATGGTTGTGCAGTCCCTGGACTGTGCAAAATAAAATTATGAAAGGGTTACCTGGAAAGTTCTGCTGTCCAGCAGTTGGTTCTTACCTGTGAGTGGCACCAACACCAGACCAGTGCTGCCTGAAGCCAAGGATGAGCATCCAGATGAACTTTCTAATTTAGATCCCTATCCACCAGAAGGGACCCGAGTTTCCCGATGCTGTGGAGGTAGAAAAAGTCACTTTTCATTACAACATTCAGCTAAGCAAAGCCAAACAGACCTTAAAAACCTCCTAAGATCTTTGGCGAATGGAGGAAGACAATGTTCCTGCATGAGTCTTACCTCACTGATGTCCAGACTTATCTGAAGACAGATGGTATTAAATATATGCCAACCACATTAATACATTTTCACTGGCAAAATTATCACAGAGACCTTTTCCACACACAACCTCTGCAGCACTATGCACTATTTTGGTGGTGGATGTCATCTCACTAAATAGATAAGCTGGTATGAATTTTTGTATATAAAGATCTCTCACACATCAGGCCAGTTTTTTGCCTTTCCTATAAAGGAAAAGCTGCAGTGAGTGCTTCCAGTGATGTGTTTGGTCCCTGACAGTACCAGTGTGACAATACTGGGGTTTAGGAGAACAGGGTAATTTTGGGTGCACATAGTGCAGCAGTGTCAGGAAGATTTGACAGAAAGTTACCTTTGATTACCTCCAACTGCAGCAGCCTTTGATTTCAGTCTGACTCATACAGGAAAATGATTAGTGAAAAATGCATAATGTAACAGAGGTGTTTACGGATTACCTGAAAATGGTTTGTATTTCTTAATTCCCACCCCACAGGTGAGGTCAAGAAGCCGCTTCCCTGTGGGTCTGTCTGAGTGCAGAGAGGACCTGCAGCCACTGCTCGGCCACATCTGGAGATACTCGATCCTGCATGAAAAGAACTGGTGAATTTGATGAATGCTTTGCTGAGATGAAGCCTGGAAGCCCTCAGGTGTGGCAACAAGATGCATTGGCAGATATCCCAGAGAAATACAGATCCTGCTCCATCAGATGGCTTTAAACTGGATTTATATTTCACCAGCTTCATTTCAAGTCCAAGGGAAAAATAACATTTACTACCCTGGATGCAGAGGGACAGCACTCTCAAATTCCCCTCCTCACCCTCCCAGTGTGAGGTAACTTTTCCAAGAGTGGAAGACAGTCCTGTTTCTACAGCCAGCATCCTGCAACTGCTAGCAAGGGAAAGAAATTTCTCCATAAAATACAGGTGGAGTGACGATCATCAGCTGGCAAATGAACTCATAGTGGAACAGCAAGAAAATGCAGTGTACTGAAAACAACAAACCCAACGGACACTCTGGTAGCAAAGGGCTGCTTTCTGACATTGCACCTGCCTGGGACATCTCTGAACAATAACAAGGTGATAAATCACACTGAGCCCGTTGGAAGAGGAGAGTTTAACTTCCGACCGAGCCACCGAGCCTTATCTGTGAGCAGATAAGAGAGACCCAGATTAAGGAGATCACTGACTTCAGAGGCAGGACTCAGGGACAGGAGGAGCAAAAGATGCCAGGCTTCCTCTCCCTCTAGGTTAACCCAGCAGGAAGGGCATAGAAGCAACAAATTTGGCACAAATCTTTTATTAAAAGAAAAGGATACTCAACTCAGATGCTCGATTAAATGCTGCACTCCCTGCACTTTCACCAACAGTTTCAAACACGAGTAACTTGTGTTGTTGTGCCAGTTGGATACAAAAAAATTGATGTGAAAGACCACATCCAGTGCAAAACACTGTGAGCAAGAAGGAATGAGCACATTAAAAGTCTTTCTGTACCCCCTCACTGTTTAAAGTTAAATTAAACTACTTTTTATGCTACAGAGAGTGCTCTGATTAATCTTATTTCTGTCCTCTAAAACAAAACACATGGATTACCTTTTCTAAAAGGGTATTCCATAAAGCATCACTGGTCTGAGAAAATACCTAAATGTTTTTGTAACATCAGTGGAAACAGAGCGAGACTAATTATTCTGTATTAAAACTTCTCATATATTCCAAAAATCTTTTGAAATGGGAGAATACCTATCAGCCTCTATTTTAATAAGAAATTTTAGGGGAATATGAAAGGCATTTAGCTGCTGTGCAGAATGAGTAATTTGAAAAGCATTTACTCTGAATGAAATTGCAGGTATTCCTTCTTGCTTCTCCCCCACAGCACGCACGCACAAAAGAAAATGTTTTGAGAAAATTACTTTAATATTGCTATTCTTCTTGTAATAGAGGCCTTGTTACCAAGGCAGGACTCAGAGCAGGGTGGCACCTTTCTGGGGCTGGGAGCTGAGGGCGGATTGATGTTTCACTCTGCAGAATGCTTTGTAAACTGGGAGAAGGGAAACGTGAACCAAAACAAGGAGAGGGTGTTAGTGGTCATAGGGAAAGGTGCTGGGGTGTGATGGGAACAGCCACGAGCAAGGGATGCTGCAGGAGCCTGGCAATCCAGGGCCAGCCTGGGGGGAAAACGAGGCACAACATTCCCTGACCTGCAGTGGGAAGAGGGGAAAGGAGAGTCTGTGGCAGCAGTGGAGCAGGACAGGCAGAACAGCAGGGTCTTGGCACTGGTCAGTGAGGAAGGGCAGGAGGGGAACAAAGTGTTTGTCCTCAAGAAGAGGACAAGAAGTAAGAGAAGAGTAGGTGGCAGCTGCAAGGAATTCTCCAAGTGTTAATTTGAGAGTGTTGTAACTCATCGTTTCCACTGGTTTTTCCAGATATGTCTGGGATCTACAACCCCTGCATCTGCAGACTGAGCACTCTTGCCTATATTTGGGTGTATTCCCTCACTATATTCACTTCTGGGGTAGCTCTTGCTTTGAGTTTAAGGAAAGGGGACAAACATATAACCTGGGACATGCTGCTTAGAAGATTATCCCATGGACAAGTGGCACGATTGTGCCACCAGAATGGAAACTGAGCCGAGCTGACAGGCACATCACTCTATAAGTCATGAATTTTAATTAATTTTAATGAATCCAGAGTCTGTGGCCAGTCTTAAAAGTGCTCAGTAAAACCGCACCAAAGTTTCCTTTGCTTATAAATTACTGGCATTTATTTCACCAAGGAAAGATACTGAAACAGCTTCTTTTTGATCAAGATTTCACCTCGTTCTCCTCCTACTTTCTGCCCATGGAATTAATTCGAGTAAATCTTGTAGGATTATATTAATGTATAGCTATGAGGAGAAACAACCCTTCCTCTATTTCCCAGTTTAAGAGGATCCTTTCTGGCTCACCCAGTGCAAAATTGAAGTCACGGGGAAAGGAATGAAAGATTGGGCACTTTGGGCTTGTTATTGTTCAAAAAAAGATCTCTGAAGCAAATAGAATGTGAAGTTCCAGTAAGTGAGAAACTTGGTCTTTGGGTGATGTCACTCAGCCTTTTCTGCTCGCTGCTTAGTCAGGATTCTCTCACCACAGAATTTAAGTGTCTCCTGTCACATTTTCTGGATGTGGTTATTCCTGAGGACAGTATTCACAGGGACCAGTTCAAAGCAGAGCCCAGAGATGTCAGGAAATCCCACAACACAATTACTGTGTTTCGAGAAGCCTCTGACTTTCCGTGGGAAATCTGTGAATTCCTAAGAGGTTAACCTTGATCACAGTTGAGAGCAAAATCCGCCTTGATCCCCTATTTAGAAATAATTAATTAAGACAATAGTTGCCTACACGCAGAGTCCTGAGTCCAAATATGAATGAATGAAACCATTTTTAAAATCACTGAATTCTCATTACAATCAGCAGGAGGATCTGGCTTCTCTGAACATCGGAAAACCTGAGCATTTATTCATTTATCAGATGCAGACTTAGAACCCTGATTTGAAGTGGTTATATTTCGTAATACCTCGTAATACAGCTCACTGATAGAGGAATCCAACCACACTAAAGTTATTAAACGTTCCTTGACTTTAAAAAGATGCAGAAAAATCTTTTTATTCTGTCCTAGTTCTGTTGTTCTCATCACAAGATCAGCCTGGAAGGCAATGAGGAGCCTGATTTCCTGTATCTATCCAGATGGAAAACACTGTAATAATCTGGAAATTCCCTGGGCAAATTCATGCCTTCACTTTGTCCTGCTTTTGGAGGCCCTTTTGACTATGGATGATGATATCCAATATCAAAATAATCTTTTATTTTACAATTCATACTGTGAATGCTAAAATGCAATGTTTACACCAGCTAAGTGTTGAGGCAGCTGCTTTTTGACAGACAAAATCATAAGAGCAGCTCATGAGGCCAAGAGTCTTCATGTTTGCAGTGTCATTCAAGCTGCAGAGATAAGGACAAACCAGATCATTACTCCTGCGAGGAATTTGGATCCACAATTAGACCTACACAGACAAAAAATGTGTCCTTTCTGACAGGCCACTTTTTTTTCAGTTGAAACTTCTTAACATCTTGTGATTCACGAGCTGAACCTGTTCTTGTATGCAAGCAGCAGAGAAAATCCTGAGTCATAAATAGGATTTCTGATAGCTAAAATAATAATCATAAACTTGTGGCAATAAGAGCATCCTAATAACTGGGCCTAGAGCAAGACATCAGCATCTTACTGAATATTAATCACTAGGAAATGTGCTCATCTCTGCCTTAAACCTTTCCTTGTTTAAAACAATTAATCATCCCACTCTGCTCATGTCAAGCATTGCTTCACTTTCTCATTTTTGTCACTTCTGAAAGAAACCTTTCTGCCTGAGGATGTGCCCTAAACCAAAACTGGCGTTCAGAAGTGAATCCCACTTCCATTAGAAAGGGCAGAGCTGTGATATCAGGGATATCACATAAATGTGTCCGCAAGATCAATCAAATGTTCCCACAAAAGGGAATATGTAACTTTAAAAAAAAAAAAAAAAGAAATCTACTAATCGAGGGAAAATATTTTTGTTAACATTCACAAAGCTCGCTTGCATTTACATTTTACTTGTACTGAATCACTAAAAGGATTAGGAGGGCAGTCAATCAACGAGGAGGAAAAGCAAAGTTTATGCAGAGATTTTCTATTTTTAGATTTGCAAGCCCCATCACGAGGAAGCTCCCAGCTCCGGGCACAGCCAGGAAATCACCGGGGTTTTGCAAGCGAGCCACGATCCAGATATATTTTTTCCAGGATGGCTATTTCTCCCCAGCTTTGTGGGGGAAAATCAATATCTTGTTTTCAGATGTGTAAATGCAGTCGTCTCTCCAAAGTGCCCCGGTCAGTTTACCACACGTTCAGCAGCTGCTTCTTTCCAGGCTATCCCACGATTCCCAGCCTATGAGGATTGACAAGGCAATGATAAACTAATGTGCCCCCTCAGCTCTGTGCTCAGCCCATTGTTCCGGCAGCTGAGACCCTCTGCTTCTATTTGCTTTCTCCCACATACATTATTCAACAGCCCAGGAAAAGGCCAAGAACCTCTTTCATTCAGGAATTCTGTATTAAAATAATCAATTTCGAACTGAAGCGGGGAAGGGAGGCTTGCTACAGGCCAGGCCTGTTAAATAAGCCACCAGCCCCTGCCATTTGCATTGGAATCATGCTATCATCAGGCAATATATTATTATATTTCTTATCCATGAAAGGAAGAAGAAACCTCAGAATGCTTTTCTCTCGTTCTCTGCAAGAGCACTAATTATAGCAACACCTTCCTGATGGCCTATTTTGGCACCGTTTCCATTTATGAGGATCTATATCACAGGCTACATAGGCCACAACTTCACTTAGAAATTCTTGAGGAGGGAAGGGGATTTATAGTTCCACAACAGACAGGGAAGCTGGATGGTAAAATTAACTTATACCACTTTTTTTTTAAATGTTGCAACAGAGGGTCGAAGGCCCGTTATTCTGTGAAATGTTTTCCTGGCATTAGAACATATTTGGCTGTGCCAGAAGATGCCCAACACTTTTAAGTCATCAACCACAAGACTTTCAAGTCCAGCATTTCTCCTTCCAGCACTACCAGAAAGGGAACACAAGGGTAAAGGCAGGACAAGTCATCATTGTTGTATGTCATGCTTTTTTTTTTTTTTTACTATAGCACATTTAGGGAAAATAAGACCACCACCTTCAGAAAAAGGCAAATGCGTCACTCCTACAGCCAAAGAACAAAAAACCCCTGAACAGAGGCACTGGTTTTTATGGTACTGATTTGATCTATTTGTCAGGGCCACTTCTGCTCACTCACCTCTTCCTATTGCATTGCTGAGTTCTCAGTTTAACTTTTCCTCTCACAGTTCTGGAGTCGTGCACATTTTATTGCCAACAGCACTTTTAATTTCCTCGCACTTGCCATCCTGCAGGTCGATAACATAAAAGAAACACTGATGTCAACAGATAAAGTATGAAAACCCCAGGCCCGTGGCTGGGGGAGTTAATGGGAGGCCTCTTTCTTCCTACAAATGGTATTGATCATTGGTCCCTCCTGTGATCATGTTTTCCCTCCTATTCTACTCGAGATATCACGATAGCTCCTTGTTATGAACGTTCCACCCACTCCTTGACATTTCTGCTAAGCAAGGATTGTCACCAATGTTTAAAAATGATTGATGGTTAGACTTTAGTGAGTAAAAACCTTTGGTGAGTAAACTGTATATCTACTTTACCGGCAGCATCATCAGCCTGGTAAGCACAGGGGTGGTGAGTGACTAATTAAAGCTGGTGGTGAACAAGCTCTGCTCAACTTCATTAAAGGGGAAAAGCTGTGCTAAAAGCCCCCAGAAGTTTCTGCCCGGTGGCTTGGCTGTGAAATCAAACAAAATGTAAAAGTTCAGATGCTGTTTTCAAAAGTCTGAACTTGCATCTCGGTGGGGGATAGAAAATAAAGGTATTTGCCCCGTTCTGATATCAGACAGAGGATATTTCACCAGTCTGTTCCGATGCTGGCACCGAATCCACACTTTAGAGGTTGCTATTCTGACAGGAAAATCCAACGAATGTTTGATGCTGGAAACACACAACCTAAAGTGAAAAAGGCTAAATGTACTGGGATTTGTGCTCATGAGTCACTTCCACGGCTCAAAATGCTCAGTGAGTGAATAAAACATTCCAGAAAGTGCCGTGTACAGCATGAGGCATCCAGCCTCAATGAGCTGATGATTTTTTGCCAGCCGATGAGCAGGGCCACAGAACTATTCAGACTTTTGTTTTGCACTCCGGAGGGTTTGGTTTCATAACCCTGCAAGAGATGTGCATGAGACTCACCTAGAGATGAGCCAGTAAAGCACTTCATTGTGTCCAGATTTTCCATGGGCTGAGCATACCAAGCCCTCCCATTTCCACTGTGCAAAACAAATCAATCCCTCCTGTTGGCAGCAGCAGTTTTGAGGGTAGGAAATCATTGATATGACAGTGGGGAGTAAGAGAGGAGAATTTAAATCTCACACCTTTGCACAAAATATTCTCTTGTTAGAGTTGAGAGCAGCTGGGAAGAACAAAGAACCAATCTAGGACAAGATAAAGAATGTTTCAGTCCTTTCTCCTACCAAGCCACGGTTTCAATGGGAAGGAAATTTGGAAGCAGCAGCAGCAGCAAGACTTGTGGCAAACTGACCCAAACTGTGCAGGTCAAGAGCTTCAGTCCTGGGAATTTCACAGTTTTAGTACAAAGCTCTACTTCTGGACATAATCACCCATTACCATTAAATCTCTAAAATTAATTCAGTTTATCTAAAATATAGAAGCAACCCAAAACATCTCTAACATAAACAGCACGGCTGGTCTCAAGATGCACAAGCAGTTTCTGATAAAAGCAAGCACGCAATTCTTCCATACTGAATTTGCAGGCTAGAAAGCCTCCAAATTAAACCGACCAGGGCAGAAAAAATGTTAGGAAGTGAGACTGTCTTTCTTGTACAACTCACTCAGTGTTTAAAAGAGTGAGATATCTCCTAACGTGCCAAAATCTTGTGGCCACTGTAAACCAAACTCTATCTTTCATTCTCTTCTAATGAACGGATTCAAAATGCACATTGATACAAAAAAGAATGGAGTTCAAGAATCTATACAGGCAAACTACAGAGTTCTTTTCTGTGGTTATGTTTACCTTTTATAAGTGTCTCACTAAGCTGAATGCTTTAGCAACTGTGGGCAGCTTCAGTTCCTCATTATTAGATCTTTGAAGTAATTCTTCTCCAGTATTCAGCACGTGAATTTATTCTGCAATTTGCACTCAATGCCTGCAGTAAGCCCAACTTGTACAAAGACAAAATGCTGTCAACATTTATCTGCTGCTTTACACATGCCTGGAGCAGAGCAAAGGGAAAGTGGCAAGCATTTCTATTCCTGGACTCAAAACAAGCTGCATTCACTTAGTGCAGGATAAAAGGCAGAGTACAGAGATGAAAAAGTAAAGGGGAAGGCAAAGAGTAAGGAAAAAATAAGATACCAAAAAAAAAGGGGGGGGGAAAAAACCCATTCAAAAGAGAAAGAAGGATAAAATCAAATATATGATCAAAGGGAGAAAGAAATCTAAATCTTAAAAATTAACTCAAGCCTGTGATGTGCTGAGTTCTCCCAGGAGCAAGCAGAGCTCCCCACCACTGCTCAGAGGAGCCCAGTGGCAGCAAGATCTGACCTCTGCCAGCCTGAGTGACAACAACCACCCCCAGTGACACACCAGTGCCAGCAGGCAGGAATTCACCAAATCCAGCACGAGCCTCAGCTCCATCCCGAGCATCCAAGCAGGAGTGAGAAAGGATTGTCTGCAAATGGGTAGGAGCAAACTTGCACAGAGAAAGAAATGTCATACTCAAACCTCTGAAAACTCAGCAAATTGCAGAGAAAATATCCGGGTATCTCTACAGGATAATGAAAAACATTTTTCTGGTACAGTTAGGAGGGAGAACCTCACAGAATGAGTAATTCAAGCATAAGCCATATGGGTCCTGTGCAATTATGGCTACTTCAAAGCACAATTTTTTTCTTGCAAATTGATGTCTATACTAAAAATCCTGATGGAGATGTACAGGTTCCTTTTGTTTTTCTGAAAAAAAAAATTGTCAAAACATCTTATTTCTAGAAGGTAAAAGCAAATACGTATTTTTAGAAAATCTCATCATTCCAAATTCCAAGATTGTAACTTTTTGTTACGTGCAGTGACAAAGGCTTTGGACTCTCGGAATTTTTGCACTAGCAGGAATTCCATTTTTATTGCTATCCTATTCCCTCCTTCCTCCCTTAAACAGATTTTGAAGCAAGAGAGGAAGAGAAGTGGACCCCGCTATGCACTGTGCTTGCAGATGAGCTGAATGGTTAATTACATCTCACAGGCCAGTCCTGGGAGCTGCCAAATCCCACTGGAGTCATCCAGCAGCACCGGGGCTGGATGGTGCCCAGCACTTTGTTGGGAAGATCCCTGCCAGGACTGACATGAGCTGTGCTGTGATACCCCAGAGCTGCTCCAGAGAAGGGCTGAGCATCCTCAGCTCTGATTCCCTCCCGTGGGGAATCGAGAGCACTCGGCAGGATGCAGCCTCAGAGCTGCCTGGCACATTATCCTGTTTATTAGGGGGATTTATTTCAAACCAGAGCATGTGGGCAGCAGCGCTGGTGTGAGGGGCTGCACCCCCAGAACACGGGCACAGAGAAAGCAGGGCAGTGCTGCTGTCCCTGAGATCCCACCCACGGCCCCCACGGGCACAGTTTGAGCCCCCATTACCATCAGGGGGAGGGGGAGGGATGGAGTCTCGACGTGTTTTCTGTGCTAATCTGAGAGCTGGCCCAAATCCCAGCACTTGGGTCACTTGTACACAGGGTTCTCATTGTGAACCGGGGGGAAAATGGCAGCCTCGCAGTTGGGCTTTGAAACTATGCATTTTTTAAAACTTGTGTATGCATAAGCCTCTTATTTAATGAATGACTCCCTTTGTATTTACATGTTCCACCATCCGCAGGACAAATAGGGTTTAGTGGTTTGAGAATGAAAACTTCTCGTCCTCGAGGGAGGGGGGAAAAAAATAGCTGCAGCTATTTTATGGAAGTGGTAAAAAATCAATTAGCCTCTTAGCTGTAGAGCTTACCTGATCTCCAAGGCGTTCTGTGGACATAAACACGTTCTTTCTTAAGTTACATATTCCGCAGCTTCGATCAAAAAAAAAAAAAAAATCTGATATAAATCTAACTGAAACGCATTGGTTTCAGTGCAGCTGAATTCAGATCAAAAAGTGGTCAGAAAAGTTGTTTTAGGCTGCTCCAGATCATTATCCTAAATTAGAAAGGTCTTACCAGACCTGAAGTCTTCTTAATCTTACACCTTTTTTCTAGTCCTCCCTTTAAATTCAGCTGAAAAATGGAATATGTGAAATAATAAATAAATATAAAATATATGGCAGAAATAATTTCAAAGGATTTAGCAGCCAAGATAGGAATGCACAGAAAGCAGCATTTTAAGTTGTCTTGATTTCCAAAAGGAAATAGTTATAAATTAGTTCTAGGGCACTCTGATTCATTTATAAGAGTGGTTCAAGAAACTCTTCAATATTAATTAGTAGCCTGTGAATTCAGCCTATGCAATTATGATGAGACAGTTCTTTGGGTATGAAAGAGCTAACTTATCATATTTTTGAATTCGCCATCTCTAAGCTTGAATATTTTTGTATTTCCATATTTCTCAAGTAGCACTTAATTTAATCTTATCCCCATTTCTTTGAATAAACCATTGTTGCGTCTCTTAAGCAGCACAGCTTCCTCCTCTAACTCATCTCCCCGTGAAATTGGTTTAATGAAGCAGAAAGGTATGAAGCATTAACAACACTGGAATTCATGTGGTAGCACTTCATTTTTCAGAGGCACTCACATTTCCTACCTAATTTATAAAATCAGCACACAAATGATTTTTATCACAGCCATTACATCAGTATAAATTACTGCCTTTTCTACAACACGGCAGTTAGTCAAACTGTTGAAATTATATCTATTAGTCATAGAGAGGAGGAGGGAGAAAGAAAAACTTGTAGGAAAGATTTAGTGTAAAATAAGGACTGATAGCAGCCTTATTGGAACACTAATATTAATTTACCAAATGAACCCAAAGTGCGGCTATTTTGCAAAGGAAAATTAAAAATACACAAAGTGAAGCAAATGGGTCAATTTGTAAGGAGCCGAAAAGCAAACTCAGCAAACAAACCAGGCTGTGTCAGAGGCACTGAGAAATGCAAGTAGGGAGTAGTTCCTCACATCCAAGAAGGTAACACATGCCTCACCTCCAGGCATTGCCCCAAATTCCTCCCGAGCTTTCCCATTCACCCCCTCGCTCTGGCACTGGTGTTGTGGTTTTGTGCATGGCAGCTCCCCCAAAATCATCTTTATCCTCCTCACTTCTTCCACTGTCACCTACTTCTATCCTGGCTGTTCCTTTCCAGACTAGTGGGAATCAGCCCCTACCACCCAATTTTTGCAATAATTCCTGTTGGGTAAACCTTTGTGTCCTCTGCGTTGCCAGGGAGGATAACCTGCTTTTCCAGGACCTACATCCCAATTTCCAAAGTTCAGCCCGTATGAAAACACTTGTTCAATCTGCAGGGGCATCACACACTTGAAAAGACTTCAGTTCTGCCGTGCTCTGTAAACAGCACCTGTCTCCACCAGATCTGCTGCTGGGATTTCAAGTGGGTCCTGGGCTTCCCTTCCTGTTTGCTGTTCCCCAAGCACGACTCCTTCCAGAGCTGCTCTGTAAATTCACTGTCACCTGCCTTGTCAGACCTCTGCCTGTGTGAAGCTGACACCTGAGAGGGGCACAGCGAAATCTCACCAACAAATACTCCTTCAGATTCAGGAAGATGCTCCAGAAAATCTGGTCGCCCCATAACTTTTATTCTCCCTTTTCCAATTATTTCCCCTTGATGTGCTTCCTGCCTTCGATCTGATGGGAAGCCTCGGAGGCAGGGGCCACGCCTTCTGATCTGTGCTCTCACAGCAGCCAGCACAATGGGACACAGGGCTGCACGGCCACTGCTTGATGCCACTGGTATTAGGGGCAATAAGGATTAAAACCAGTTTAACAAAAAAAACCCCCAAAATCTGAGCTGATGAGATTGTCAGTGCAGCAGCAAAAATCCTGCAAGGGACACACAGGTCCAGCTGCCTGTCCTTGGTGTGTTTTCCTTTGTCTTTTGATATCTTTCTGCTTACTGTTTTTATTGATTAGCCTTTCCCTCTCCGTAGCATCAGGGTGTTTTTGCCTGGCTTTCTCCGTCTCCAGCCCCCGGAATACTGGTGTAGAAGTGTCTACTGATGGCACCTTGTGGCTAACCCAGAGAAGTGCTTGGGAATGGGAACGAGCACGAAGTGAGACAGGAAAATACCAAGAAAAAGAGAGCAAATCCCTCCTGCCACAGCGAGGGTTGCAAAGAAACGGTGCAACTCTGCAGACACCTCCTTGCCAAGGAGGGCGCAACCCCGGCCTGCTCCCCCCTCAGAGTGCCCCTCAGTCCCTCAGAGAGTCCGGGGATGCAAACAGGAGTCCTGGCCCTAAACCTGCTCCCAGCAGGAGGCAGGAGAAGGGGGCAGGGGCCTGGGGCTCGCCCTGGGCGAAGTGAAGCGGCAAATCCATCTAATCCCCCGTGTGAGGGGCAGGAAGGAGCCGGGCTTGAGCTGCTACCAAGAGCCCCTGAGGACAGGGCCAGCTTTGCTGGGTGCCCTCCTTCTCCGCAGAGGAGGAGGAGGTCAGCCTGAGCTCAGGGATCAGCTTCTGGTCTGCGCTGGTCAGCGAAAGCACTGACCTCCACACAGCCCCTTCTGTGGCACTGCAGAGGCCTTTCCAGAGGCACTGCTGGCCCCGCTGTCGCGGGCTGGGGTGAACCTGCTCTGCAGAGTTGGTGGTGCTGGAGAGACCCCAAATGGCTGCTGCCCACTGCTCCTGGAGACGTGCTGGAGTCGCTCCAAACTCTCCCCTACGAGCCCAAGTGTGGGTGGCGGGTCCTAAATGGCCCCAGACTTGCCAGGCACCTGCTGGTTTGCAGCCGTGGCCGGGCCTTGGCGTGGTGTCACTGCGGGGAGGTGGCCGGGCCCGGCCACAGCTCAGCACGGAGCAGCACGGCTCTGCTGGCAGCCGTGAAATCATGTCCCCACACACAGAAGTGGCTGACGGGATTCCCACAATGCTGGGATTAAGAGGCAACAAAGGGCACGGACCCAACCTGCGGATAAAGGACATTTGGCACCAAGCAGTATCATGTGAGATGGGTCCTGGGTAGGGAGCAACAAACCACAGATGCAGGGGGTACCTAAGCCAGCCAAGGGTCTCCTCAGAAATTCTGGGATCACATGAAGAAGGCAGGACTTTGTCCCGAACTTTAAGCAATAAACAAAGCAATTTGAAAAGAGAGCTACCTCTCTCTTAATGTGTTTTCTGAACTTTGGTTCAGTCCAGTCATTTATCTCCAAGCACCTATCCTGCGTGTATTTCTAGGGCTCACTCTGGTTTGTATTATCTTAAATAGGTCATCATCAGAATTACCAAAAGTTTTGAAGTTCTTGTAAGAGCTGGCTCCAAGTTTCTGCCCCCAACAATGTTCAGTGTAAGAAGCCCAATTGGAAAGAAAAACGGGAGTCCAAGATCACCCTAGAGGTCAGATCTGCATTCCAGAGACAGGAACACATAATTATGAGCTCTAAATACAAGTTCTCACTCTAGAGGAAAACCTCTCTGATGGAAAACCAGGGAGGTTCATTTCAAGTGTGAAGGACTGGAAACAAATCACTCTACAGCTGGATACATGAAATCACAAAAGAATCAGAATAAAAAGAAGAGCTTTATCTTTATAGATTCTCAGCAGACTAACATCTGCAGACCTAATCAAGTATCATGTCAAATAAACAGCTCTACAAGCCTTACCTAAACACCCAGGGCAGAAGAAATTACCCTTGCTGTCCTTCCAGGGGTAGGTGCATCCTTATTAAAAGGCAAATGAGTCTCTCAACAATCAGTGTTCCTAAGCAGCAATACAAAATCAACGAGAACCTCTCTGTGCCAGATCTCACCTGCAGCCCTATCAAGATATTGTGCCCATTTTTCATGGCCTATCCTCCGTAATTCTCATGGCTCTGTGCACACAGGTTTTGCATACAACCATACAAAGCTTTCCCGTGAGGCACATTTTGTGCTTTCCAGTCCAGCAGAGATAGAAGAATCTTCTCTTACTGATTAAAAACAAATAATAGCTCAAGGAAAAAAAAAAACACGCTGTGATATGAAAAACAAAATGACAGACTAATAGAGGAGTTTCAGCAGCAACTGAAAATTTAGGGGGTTTTAGAAAACGGGGTTTTTTTTTCTCTTTCCTATAAAACCACCTTCTGCCATAAAATCACTCTTGCAACTTTAGTGTCACTTTTTGTCCTAACTCTACTTAACCCTAGAAGAAAATTAACACCAACAGATAAAGAATAAAAGCCTCACATTAAGGACAGCCCTTACCTAGAAAAGAAAGAAGAGTGAGACATTCAATGAAGCTCACAAAAGCCTTCACTATTCCATATTACCTGGAAGATGATCAGATACCACTGTGATAAGCAGCCTTACAAAAACTTGGGAAAGGCTGATGGCTGAAATTGGAATAATTTTTTTTTTTCCCCAAAGGAGATGTTTTACTGCTTTTTTGAAATAGTACAGCTAAAGGCTCGTCTTTACCTTTCTGTGTAAATAACTTCCTTTCCCTGGGGTGTTCATCATCGGTTTGACCTTAAAATGCATGGCAGTGTTCTTAGCAATATTCAATCAATGGCAGGATTAAAGGTGAAATCAGTTACACAGAGGAAGCCTACTGCTGTTTCACCAGTGTGGTGGCTCTAATCTCCCTCTGAGAGACTAAAGATCATAACTGATTTACTTCTCTTCCCTGGGGAACAATTTTCTGTAGCCTGAAGCAATCAGGAAACAGACTGAATTGGCTTTAATACCCATCTGCCCTTGGTGGGGGGGGGAGACTGTGAAAAGCTACCAGGTTGTTTCTTCTTCATACTTGTAATTAAATAAACTATGACAAATTTGACAGGCAGAATTTCTAGCAGTACCAGTTGTCTTCAAACTTCCTACTCCGTGTGTAATTGATATATAGCAGCTATTCCCAAGCAGTGCTGGAGACTATTTAAACATTAAAATCAGTGATCTGCGCTCCAGTCCATGATTTAACCTATTGGCAACATACCTCTAATTTTCACACCTGTCAAGACTGTGGGACATGTTTAAGCACAAGGAAACAGGGCTTACTTTGATTTTTTGGGTTTGTTTTTTTTTTTACCTTAACTGTGATCTTTCTATTAGTTCCACAATGCCAGGCACATAAAAGAGATGATATTGATGTAACAGAGAAACAAATCTTACAAGTGGTACCAGAGAGGGAAAATCTGGGAGCATGAAAGCATTTTCGTACAGATTGATAACAAAGCACACATCAGCAACACCTTAGGCAATAAACTTTTGTTAATACTCCTTTTCAAAACAGCGCCAGAGGCAAACAAGATGAAAAACTATTTCCCTGAAAAACTTCTTGCAATTCAAAACATTTTCTAGAGTTGTCATAACAATAACAATAACAATAATAATTTCTAAAATTACTCAAGGTTTTTACTTGTCTAGAAAGCACCAAAGAGATACCAGGGTTGGTGTGAGTACAGTCATTTCAAATATGCTGGTATCTGCCTTTCTCATCTGTATTCCCCAGCATGAGGCAGCTTTAAATACCCCACAGGGAAGGGAACTCCTGATTTTTCAGTTTACAGGGTTAGCACCAGAGACACCTTTTTTCACACGAGCTCGGCTGAGACAATTTGCAGCCACAAACAATTCTGGTTTTTTCATGATTATTTAACTAATTTTAGGCTTATTCACATATTGCTGGAGGAAAGCTTAAGAATTTAAGAAATGCATTGGTTTCTCTGCCCAGACCTGTTGGCATAGAATCCCAGAATGGTTTGGGTTGGAAGGGACCTTAAATCTCACCTCATTCCACCCCTGCCATGGGCAGGGACACCTTCCACTATCCCAGGAACTCAGTGACAACCTCCCAGTAAGTGTCCACAAACCTGGTCATGGCACTTCGGAAGAATAATCCACACCAGCTGAGCCACTCTTCCAAAATCCAGCATTCCTGGAGAGTTTGCACGTGGAAACATTTTAATCTTTCCTAGGGCTGCTGATGGGAAACTGAATTATCTTTATCAGTGTCAGAGGGCCGTAAAGAATTCCCAGCAGCTCTTTGGTCCTCACTGCCTGCTGCATCCAGGTGCTGTATCAGGAAATACAGGGATGACTGTGATGATCAACTCTCTAAAGCAGATTTTCAGGAATTAAACAGTCACCTAGCACCACAAACCCACCCAAGTCTGCTCAAAGGTCTGAAGTTAGAATTGCTCTCTGTGAGGATACATAGACTACTGTTCCTAAACAGATTTTTTTTAAAAAATCAGTCAAAATGCAATTACAGACTCTTACACAACTATCTGAAATTTTGTGCTGCAACACAGCACGGATCCTGCAAAAGGATCTTTTGTGCTTCTCTGGTGCCTGAAAAGCTGTGCAGACATCTGAGGGGCACCACTCCTGAGCCTGTAATTAATTCCCAGTGCTATTCTGCTGAGTTCTTCTCAGCAAGGAAATAAAGGAGCTTAAATAAAACAAACAGCAAACAGGAGTTGAGTGAGGAGCTAAACAGATAAAGCCAAGCATCTGAAGGATTTTTACTTTGCCAAATTGATAGCAGGGAGAATTGGTGAATGCATTTCCATGTTCAACTCTGTACTTAGTTTTAATACTGTTCTTCAAAAGCAAATTATGATTTAGAACATGGCGAGTGTTTAAATTGGGTATTGTTTCTTATTATTTGGTTAGAAGAACATAAATATTTAACTACCAGCACCTAAGACAGATGAGTCATTTTCCTAAGAGCTAAACATTTACCTGTGTCTGATTAAGAGTGATACAAACACCCAAGAGTGACTGCTAAAAATCTACTTCATGCTGAGATTGCTGATAAAGTAAATTACACCGCAGACAAAATCTATTTTGTCAGTTTTGTACTGAGATCTGAAGAATTCAAATACATCCCAAGACTTACAGGTAGCTTTTTAAAAATGGGTGTTAATATATAAAAAAAGAGGAATTTTTAAAAACCTTCCCATTCCCCCTATTTCTCTTCTGCACCTGCTTTTTATTGCAATAGCCACAGGCTGTAATAAGACAGCAGTGTGACTTCAAGCATTGACACAAAGGAAGCTCTGTCTGAGCCAGTTACTCATCCACATGACATGATAGCTCCCATTTCCTCCTCAGTGCTGCTTTCCCAGAGCAGTGACAGAAACCACATTGCAGAACTGTCAAGATCCTAAAACCTGATTGCTAAATGTCAATTACCTTGATAGGGTTTCCTAAAAAAAAAAAAAAAAANGGCAAAAAAGAGTGAGAGATGTGAACCAAAGATTTACCTGCTCCAACTTGGTAAACTGGAACTCAGACATATTTTGTCTCCACAGATCTGCTCTAAAAACAAAGCTGATTCTCTTCACTAGGAAATCAAACACTTAAAATAAACTTTCCTGTTCTTTTAAACAGTGGTTTGAAAGTCATGTTTCTCTCCAAAGCATTATCCATAAGGGCAGATATAAAGATATCTACAGGTATTCAAAATTCCCCAAGGAAAAGCAGCAACGCCATCTGAGTGAGGAATTTAAAATCAGTCTAAAACTCAGCCAGAAGAGGAGGCAGACTATGATGAGGCTGTTGGGTCTCTGAAGTTCGCAGGAACAGGACACGTTCAGCATTTAGAAAGACCAAACACAAGTTTTTAGCATAGAATCAGAAATTCAGCTGGCAGCCCAAGGTAGCAGTGCATTCGGGTAAATAATTGTGGCATGTATTTCAAACAACAAATTCAACTGTAACACTTATTACAATTATACAGCACAGAGAGTACAAATTATCTTGTCTTTCGCATCAATTTGCCTCTCCTGACCCTCTATTTCTTCTTCTTTTAATTAATTACCTTTACTTTGTGTCCCCCCTGTCCATCTGTGCAACAATGCTGTGAATGAGCCAGAACTGTTTACTCTTGCAAAAAGAAAAGGAACATTCATAATTTTTATTTAGCTCTGTTACGTGGCTCATCATTGAACACAAAAAATCATTTTCTACAAAGAGGTTTCTGGCTCTTCAACTGAGAATTATCTAATTATTTTTCCCTCAATTACATTTAAAACATTATTTTTAAGTGGCCTTGCAGCTACTTTATCACCCACACAGCTCCAGCTGCATGTCAGAAGGTGGCAGACCAACAACTGGAGATTTCTGTACCCACTGCCAACCTGCTTCAGAGACAGCTCCAGCACGGAAAACCACCTGAGTGGGTGTGGTTTGCTGGAAAAAATACACACAAATACTTTGACACCAGGTCAAAACTTCTCCCATCCTCACAGATCCCCAGGGAATGATACCTGGATACTGCAATATAGAAAAGACAGCTCAGACTGGAAAAATCTGCAGTTGATCTGATCAGGGATCTTGCTGAGGAGCTGCTTTGGTGCTCCAAACCTCCACGCTTTAGAGCAGGAGTGTCAGAAATCTGCATCTGACTCTTGTCCCTGGCATCCAGCAATGACCTGACATGGAGGGTTGTGTGGATCAATCATTATCTCACCTGAACTCCTGGGGTTATTCAATGGAACAAAGATTTTTGTAGGGCTTGAGCAAGGGAAAAATCATACAGAAGATGAGAAACAACAAAATTTATAGTTTAAAACCCCTTTTCCTTCTGCAAAGTAATGCCACAGTAACTTTTAAACAGATACTCATGGAGCTGAATATCAGGATTCATAGCTTTTCCATGGGGAGAACAGGCTTCTAAACTGCAGCTCTGTACTGTGCAAAAAAAGTTTAATTTTGCCATCCTTAAAATCTTGAAAACATTATTCAGCCCCTGCAAGGGTGTGTCTCTATTTAAATGGTTAAGGTTACAAAAACTCAGATATTTTCCCCAGTTCCCCCCACCTTCGGCAGACAAAACAGGGAGATAAGAAAGTTGTGATGTTCTTTTGACCTTCTGCCAAAGGTAAGGACCACCTGTCGATCTGAATTTCCCTTGCAAATCTGCCGGAGCTGCACTACTGAAACTGCACTGCTGGTGCCTGCTTTATCTCTGATTAGCCATCATTTGGGACAACTGTTCAACTGATGGAGCAAATGACTGCCCTGAGCTGGCATTTCCTACCTCCCCAGCACACTCCTGGCTAGAATAATATCTCACTGCAACTGAAATGCAGTTTTATTTCTCCTCTCTCATCCCATCTCAGAAGAATGAGAAGAAAGCACTATGCAGAGATTTAATTTGATCCTGTTGGAGGAGGGTATTGAATACTCTGATGAGCAACGCTAGGATTAGGGTGGTCTCAAAGAGGAGTTTGTGGCTCGGGACACACCAACAATGCTCGGAGAGGATGTTTCTCTCCAAAAGGCACAAGAATATCATTTTAGTGGCAGGATTTCTCAGGGGTTTCCTGAATAGCTGCCAAGCCCAGCCCTAACACTGTGCTGTCTGTATGAGATATCCCCTGGCATTCCCCACTTTTCCCAGAGGTGGCTGGCTGAGTTTTCCTGGTGGACACAGCAATCCGTGAGTGGTGCTGCCACTCTGCTCCCCGAGATCCCATCCCTGGGCTCAGCCTACTGCAGTGATTACAGCATTCCTCATCATCCCCTCTCTCCTTGCCTTTATTTCCTTCTTTCACCAGAGCTTGGCAGCTGAAAATGGACCTGATATTTTATTTACTGCAGTGCCCAAGCCTCGCTGTGGGAGTGCTTGCACAGGTCTGGCTCTTCTGCTGCTCCCACTAAGGTCAGATTTTCCTTTCTGCCATAAAATCCCTCATTTCCTTACCCACGTTCTTTGCTGGGAAAGCAGGTTGGGAGTCTGGGTTGCTCTGGATTAATTATCTGGTCCTGTTTTATCAGTTCAGGCAAGCTGGCCAGTCTGGGAAGATGTGCAGAAAAACTGCAGGGAACTGAGGCAGGGAAAAGCTGCCAAGGGCTGATCCAAAGGGTCAAAAACCCGGATACAGCAGTGCTTCCCTTTCCTCCCTGAGCAGATGGGGCAACCACCCACCACTGCGTAGATCTATGGGCAAGAGTGCCATAAAAGAGCCAAATATTATTTAATAAAATAAATAATAAACACAGGCTTCTACCTGTGCCTGTGTTTAACAGAGACATTCATTTAGCAAAGGTTTCTCCTGCTGATTCTCAACAGTTATTAGAAATATTCTTGTGAGATTAGAAATATGCAGGAGATTATTTTGTTTGCCATGTTCATGGTATTCAAATCTGCCCGAGACTTCCATTCATTTAGATTAAAATAAAAGATTTTCTTCTTAAAACATGACAATCACACAAACTAACTATGGAAAAGCTTATTTTTTTTTGGGGGGGGGAAGCATTTCTGGTGTTTTGGAATCATATTATCTATATTTTGGTTAGTATGGTGTTGTCAGTCACCTTCTCTTCCAACTTTGTTTTACGAATAAACTAAATCTGTTCAAACCACAAGTCTGTGCTCTGCCAGAGCCAAGCCCCAGAGTTTGCAAATACACATTTGACTGACAAGCCAATGGACAACATCCTCTTTCAAAAAAATGTCCTTGTACATTTAAAAAAGAAAGAAGTATGGTTTACAGGTTTCTGATTTATGAATTAAATAGGAGCTAGGAGCTATTTAAATAAAATCTCCATGGAAACTTGTATTTCTCAACATAAGCCTTTGAAGGAAAGGGGCAATGACCGCTTAAGAAGAGAAAATAATCTTAACAGATATAACCACTTTTAAAAATTCTACAAGACAAAATGAATGTAAAATTCCACTTAGAAAGCTGAAGCAAACAGCTGTTCTCTGCAAATATTTTGCCAGAAAGGAGATACTTTTAAAATAGACTGAACCAGCAGCAGTTTGTGCACGTGGTGGGGTAGAAAAGCCCAACCCAACCTGCAATAACCACGTGAAAGTTGGTTTCCTGCAGAGGTAAAGAGGTCTGTAGGATGCCACCTTGATTTTAGAGAGTCCCCTTTCAGAGCTGCAGTAGCTGTGCATGAACACATCTGAAGAGAAAAGCTGAATTTTGGGGCACTGAATTGCAGCAGCTGAACAGGGGCCTTGACTATCAGATTCATCATTTTTAATGTTTTCAAAAATAATGATGACAATGGAGACTGCTGCCTCCTTCCCCATTGGGAAAATTCACCCTGTCCCCAAAATTTTACTCCTTTTTGTATTCCCACAAGCAGCATCCAATATTCTGGAAGCTGTCCTCAGCTGGCTGGTCACAGTTTTTTTGGACAAAACCCAAAGCTCCTAACACAGAGTAAAAAGTTCCCACTGTAGGAACTTAAAGCCATTTCTGGTTTCCAGCACAGGACAGAGGAGTGTGAATGAAAAATAAACGGGGGAGAATTCATGGGACTCAAAGAGGGAGCACAGCTCTTCAGGACACCCTCAGTGCAAAAATGGGTAGGAAAAGCCTAATTAATGGCAAGGCTTAATCCACAGTCCTCATTGTGTAAGCAAATCACAGTCTGGGCATACACACATCTCTTCAGGAATAAAGCATTTGCTTGTACCAAAATGAAAGTCTGAGAACAGCATTACCACCTAAAACACAACAAGAGTTATTATATTGATGTTAACAATTAAACCTGGCTTTCCTGTTCAGGCAAATTTCCTGAATTACCCAAAATCCCAGATAAAAACATTGCTCATGCTCACAATGCACACATAAACTTCTGGAGCCCTACAAATCACCAACAGCAAGTGTTTGAGGAAGCTGCTGATAGTTATTTAAAGCTAAGTTATCACAAATATAATGGAGCAGCTCTTCACAGTTGCCAAAATTGTTGCAGCACCACAGGGAGAGGATGACGTGGCTTTCAAACATTTTCTTGGAAAGGAGAAAGTGCAGTTCTTTGACCCATGTCTGCACAACCTTGTTTCGTTTCTAGATGACCACAACTGGTCATTCAGAAACACAATATTAAGGAAGAAATTAAGTGGGAAAAAGCGCCAGAGAATTCCTCAAAACTTAGGTGACTGTTCCACAGCAGACATGGTCCACAAATGGTGAAATATAGTGAAATTATGTAAATTGATTCCCTCTGAGGCTGCAGAGGTTGATCATGTTTTCCACCAGACTTCTGAAATAAAGAGAGGAGAGTCATGCTCACTACCACATTTTTCCCTGATTTCAGTAGTTAAAACTCACTTGGCTCTGTTCTCACAGCTCATCATGGATGATGGTGAATTTTTCTCATGTTTTACCTCACTAAAGAGCAGAAAGCCACTGAACTGAGGGCCACGGTTAACAGCTGACACCAGGAGGAGGCCGAAGGACTTCAAACATGGTATTTGTGAATGACATGGGATACCTTAATTATTATAGCCCTTTACCATAAACTAGAAATTACCAGTGCAATTCTCTAATCGTTATCTGATACTCTTTGGTAATTTTAGATCATTAGGAAATATCCTCTTCCATTCCATCCAACAAAATTCAAACAAGTAGGGCAAGCACTGATTTTTTTTTTTCCTAGAAGAAGACACCAAGCAGCTATAATCACTGTTGTGGTTGTGTTACTTTTCCTTCTGCAAGAACTACTAGAACTCTTTCTATGTTTTGGTCTTAACTTTTTTTTTCCCCCTAGAACTGGTCTACAATAACGTTTGAACGAGGAATTAGTTCCCAAATAAAAACTGCATTCAGACCAGTTGAAAGTCAAGCTTTGATCTCAGAAGATCTCTTGCTTAGTTACGTGGGATTTGGGGTAATTTTTTATCGCTTTGTCACAGTCTGCAGGTTTGAATGATGCTTTACAGGATGGGTTTTTTTTTTCCCAAAAGAGGCTGGTTGGAGCATTTTGATTTATGGATGTAGCACCATTCCCAGACTCAGATTCAGCAGTTAAACTTTGGGCTTCTTGAGATCTCCTTAGGTACTTTTATTGCCCCATTCCAGTTGCACTCAAATGCTTTAGAAACACCAACAAACTGAAACAAAGGCACCATTTTTTCTTTGATACTAGGAATATCTGGGGCAGATTTTCATTTTTTTTTTCATTGTGTCTATATGTATGTGATCAAAAGACAGACGCCAAGAAGAAACGCTCAGGAAAATCCATTTACACACGACGGGAGCCCAACCTGCCTCGCTTCCACAGCCCTGAAATTCCCACAGAGGTTTCCCTATCACCTCCCATTTTATCAGCAGAGCTGTCCTGGGGGAATGACCAAGCCAAGGGCTTGGAGAGTTAAGGCAGAGACCTTGAACTGCACTTTGCATTCGGCTCTGGTGCTCAGAGCAGGACGTCAGGCTGATGTGCTGCCGTGCTGATTGTTGCTAAGCGAAGGGAGCTGACCGCTGCCCTTTGTGCTGGAGTTTTCGGGATGTGTGGCCTCGCTGAATGGTCGGGAGGTCAGGAATGCATAGGTCACCCTGGGCAGACCCGGGCCCGAGCGAATGGGCACCTCCTGGAGCAGATGGGAAGGGGAAATTCGCTGTCGTGGTTTGTAGGCGCCTGCAGCAGGGAGGGGTTCAAACACAGCTCAGGGCTGCACGGGGCCCTGCCCCAGTCCCACGCGTGCCCACCTCAACCTCACAACATTCACCTCTCTGAAATCTGCAGCAGAGCCGTGTCCCGGCTTACTCCAGCCTCAGCCCTGCCAAATTAGACATAGCATAAGGGCAGCCAGGAAACCCTGCTGAGAATGGGTGACACGGTGGAGGCAGTAAATTCATGTAGCTCGTGGGTTGCTGGCTCTTTGTCTTCATTTGTTTCACCAGTTCTCCCACTCTCTTCACACTGGAGAGAAGTGTGATTGTGCAGAAGACAGCCAAAGATGGCTGAGCCAATCTAAGGCCTGCTGGTGCTGTATCCCAAAATCCCTGCTCCTATTCTCTGTCCCAGCCAGCCCCCATCATCTGTGCTCGTTACCATGCTTATGTTCATAAAACAGCTAATTCAGTAACCCACTGCCTTTTGGTGCATTACTTTTGTACCCAAGGCAGCCCCCTCCGGGTCAGCGAGAGCCAGGACTGCAGAGCTGCAAGCACAGAATAAAAATCAAGACCTCCTCTTCCATCGGGGCTGGCAGCTTAAACTGTGCTTGCGCCCTCAGAAAATGTTCAACTCTGAGCATCAGTCTGAGCTGGGAAGGGCTCCCCCGGCTCGGCCTAAGAAAGGAGGACTGACCCACTTCAGGACGTTTCCCTCACGCTCGCACAGCTCTGGGAAATAGGACAGGCGAGCACGCCCAGGGATCAATAATAGCCAAGTGCTGCAGTGAGCCCATTAGGATCAGCCCATCCATCAGGGTTCCAAGAGCTCTTTCCACGCCTGGCAGTAGCCTGGGGCTTGGCTGAGGCGGAACGTGGCACCCACCCCAGCTTCTGCCTGGCCTGCTCAGAAAAGGCGGCTCTTGGCAGAAGTTCCCAAGGCCAGCTCTGCACGGCACAGAGTTTTCAGCCCTTGCTCCTGGGATCTCACAGTGCTTTAGGATCAGTGTCCTGCAGCAACACATAGCCCAAAAATACTAAAAGATCGGCACAGGAGCGTAGTTCTTCTGCCCTTTTTAGCAAAGGAAGTGCGTAGGGGGTTCCTGGAGTGGAGGAGGCAACTTTTTCTTTTTGGGGGGGAGCTGGAAAAGAACTGGTTTGAGTTCAGCACCTGAGGACTCTGGGTATGATCTGCTCAATCCCATTAGGATTTTGAAGACTCCTTTATGGGAAACCTGTGAATAGTTCAGGATGGAGCCTTGTAGGAAGTTGTCACCTGCCCAAACGATTGTGATTACTTCACAATTTCATTTAATGTGACTCTCAGGAGCATCTCTGGTGACTTTGGGTGTGATATGGCAAGACAGCATCAGTCAGTGTCTTTCCCTCAGAGCTACACTTCCTCAGCAGTTTTGGGGAGCCATTCAGCTCCCGGGTTTGCTAAGTGTGTGCTCACACTCGTTGGGAGGCAGGGTGTGAACCGCATTGCCTGCACTGCTACTTCCAGGCTAACATGAATAAATCCAGGTTTATTCTCTCATGGACTGCGATCTGTTTCATGGGCAGTGGCTTTAAAGAATGCAGGTAATGAAGAATCTCTTCTACTACTGAGTTATTTCATTGATCTTCACCATTAAAGATGTGCAATGCTTGATGAGCATTTCTCACTTCAAGACTTAGGTATGACCTACGCCAAAGCAGTGGGCAGATGGGGAAATATCACAGACGATGGGTTTTTTGGTTTGTTTTAGAGAGAGATGATATCAGATATAGAATCTATAACACTGTAATTGTAATAAGCCTTACAGCTAAAAAAAAGGAAAAATAATTAAACCTAAGCACACACATTTTTAATGCTAACTATTAGGCCAAGCAAAATAATTGCACCAGTGCTACCCAAACTTCTACAAATTACATGTGACCAGTTTTCTTCTTGCTCAGAATGCTGAAACACAGCAGGACAACAGCAGGAAAGAAAGGCAGGCACACATGTGCTGTCTTCTAGAAGACTGTTCCCAGGGAAATCCGCAGAGTTAGAGATTCTTGCAGAGTCAGAGTTCAGAATAAAGTAGGAAGACTGTGCTCATCAGAACAACAATTTGTATTTGTGCAAATCATAAGCCAGGGGTGAGGTGGGGGGAAGATAAATAGGTTAATCTGTTGTAAACTGATTTTGACCCTGAAGGTGATCACAGGTACACAGCATTACGGCACTTTAAACTGTTTTATGCAAAGCTTAAAAAAGACCCAGCAACAAACAAAGCTTTTTTTGTGTTTGCTAAACAAAGCATGAAAGAATAGTGACAAAAGTAGGAGGAGCCGAGTTTGTCCGGACAAAGCCAGGAGGAGGAGCCCTCATGCAATGGAAATGCAGTTCAGTGGTCCTGGATTGATATGCTCATCCTTTAAACCCCCAGGGCTGGGAGATCACAGGGCCTGAAAGTCCATCAAAGAGCACTTCTCCGCATTGATCCAGTCTGGAGCGGAAGGCTGCTGGGGGTCTGCTCTTCTCTATAAGACTGCCCCCGAAGATAATCAGCTTTTCTTCTTGGAAATGGGGGAATCCCAAACATCAATAACGTGTTATTTCAAGTAAAACATCAGTCCAACCTGCGGAGGCCTGAACATGTGTGTGTCTCTTTTGTGGTGTTGCGTTGCTGGGTTTTTTTTTTTAAAGAGAAAGAAACGAAAAAGGAGTAAAAACCTGAGTATGTAACATCACGGGAGGGAAAATATTTTACCTTGAAAGTTACATTCGTAATGCCTGGGCTGTCCTTTCCAACTTGTCAACAGCAGAATCTCCTGTAGAGGTCTTTAAAGGAGCCTTACAAACTTTTCTGGGTGCGTCTGGATGCTCAAGCAGCACAGCAGCACCTGACCTAAAGAGAAAAGAAAAAAAAAAAAGTTTAAAAATCACGTTGTCCTTTAGTTAGGTTTGCATGCACGGCAGGCAGGCAGGCGGCCACAGGCCAGTCCAGCTGCTCGGTTTAAAACACTTCAGGTCTGACAAAAGGGGAATTGGGAGCCTGGGGAATGTTTAACACTGACAGCACTGGGACAGACTCGGGGCACGTTGTCTGGAGCTCCCAGGTGATCAGCGACGAGGCTGGGGAGCCCCTGATCTCCCTCTCACGGCTCTGGGCTTGGTTTGTTCGAATTACAGATAGAACATTCATATTTTAAAGGGCTGAACATGCATAAAGCAGGAGTGGGAGGGAGATCAGGCAATCCAGCACTCTCCGATGTAACCAGAGCCTGCAAGTCATTAATCAACCATTCGTTTGACACTGGAAACTGTTAGGATATGTTATTTATTCAAGGGGAGAGGTGTTGAACAAACGGAGGATGATACAAGCTTTTCCATCCCAGTGTGTGTAATGTGACTTGATAAAACTTGGGAATATTTCAATACCATTAAACAGCTGCGTTTGAGCAACATCAATCAGATGGCTGAACAAATCTCAGTGCCCTGGAGATCTTGGTAATTGCAAAACAATCTATGATAGCCTGGTGCTTGAAACTATTTCAGGTGACCATAAGCATTGCAGAGAAATGTGATGAGAATTCCCTGTGAGCACAGTCTGTGGGTATAACAGAGAGGAGAAAGAGCAGCAACTCAGTTGCTTGCTAACAGTTCCATTTCACGATTTTTGGGGTGAGAAAGGGTGGCGAAGGATGTGATTTCTTCCAAAACACTTGGCTCTGGTGTAGGGATGGTGTTACTGGGATTAGCAGGCCACCAGCATCAGGGCACACACAAAGTACTTTTGCTGAGCACATTTCAACCAAATTCTGTGTGAGCTAACAAATCCCTGCTATGCCAGAGTTCTGAAAAATGAATAATACAGATCAGAGCAATCTCTTGCTCTCAAAATACAGTTGTTGATAATTTCCCTTTCACTTCGCTCCCTTCCTTCCCTCCAAAAAATCAGACTACTGAGAATTAGAAAAGAGTTTCTCCTTCTGTTGTACACACACAGCTTAGCTCTTAAGTGCTTTTTAAGAATATTATTTGTTGAAGATTGTCTTCTCCTGCACAGGTGGAGAGTTGATTAGTCAATATTATTAATTATTTTTATAACCTCAGTATCTACAGCCCTCAGAAAGTTTACAGATCTAATCAGTGTATACAGAGCAGAAAACACCTCCTGCCTCAAGAGACTGGCAATCTGTGCTTTCTTTAGCAGAGGGAATTTTAAAAGCAGAATTTTGCCATTCAAATTATACTGATTTATGTGGTGAGGACGCAATCACTTGTGCAGCAGTGGCAACCTAAACTGGAAAATTTAAAAAACAAAAAAAATCTTGTTCTGATGTAAACAAATCCACGCAGGAAATCATGCTCTACATGACAATTTTATGGAAAATGTTCCTGCTCCTCAGTCTGCCCCGAAGCATCTCTGCAACACCATCTGCCAAAGGTCACCACCCCTCAGCCCCAGCAGCACCACTCGCACGTTTGCCTCCAAAGATGCTCCAGCCAGAACAAACCAGGTTCCCTGGAAGAGTTTAAACACTCCCAGGCCTGGTTAACCTAAAGCCAAGCTGGAGGTGCTCCTGTGAACAGTTCTGCTGGTGAATCAGGGCAGTGGCAATCTCTGCAGAGTTATAAACGCCTGGGAGCATCTTGTGCTTAACCCTAATTAAAGCCAGAGATGTGGTTTCCCTAAAACAAGGTACCTGCAGAGCCAGGTGAGGCTGCGTGAAAACCAAGGCAGATAAAACATCAGCGATTCCCATTGTTTCCCTCTCGGACCGTTTTTTTCTGGCAATTTAGGAGCCATCGGTGCAGGACAGGTGAGCACAGCGATGATTCTGCAGCCCGGTGTGGGGAGGACATCGCATCCCCAAGGAGCTGTGTGAAAGACAATAGCAGAGCATCGGGAGAAGCTGAACTCGCAGGGGGTGAGAAGAGGCAGGGGGTCAACTGCTTACAGGGGAGGATATGGGAAAGGCTCTGGTGAAAGTCGTCAGAACAGCGGTTAAAGAAGGCAAAGCTAACACAAGAATTTTGGCTTCCCGACAATCAGTGCAGAAAATTAAAGCAAGACGTGTTACAGGGTGAAAGCACTAACAGAAACTGCCCTCCAGAGGTTTAAAATGGAGAGAAATACTGAAGAAAATGAAAAAAAAACCCCAATGACTACTCTGAAGGACGTGCAATGTCCAACACAGTGAGCTCAGTTTTGCAGAGAGCTCGGTGTGAATTAATGTGCACATGTGCAAATGTGCTTACAGGTGTCAAGAGGCAGCGATAAACACAGAGATATTTGATAGTCCTGCACAGAAAGAAGCTTCCTAGATGGGACAAACCAAACCAAGGCACGGGAAAAATGGTCCCAACTAAAGCAGCTGCTTGAGCTTTCGTTGGACAATATCCCCACTGGGGATTTATTTGGAGCAGCAGCATGGCAGGCAGCACGCTCTCCTTTTGTTCAGCCCAGCGCTGGAGTTGGGATTCCTGCAGGAATTTCCCTTCTTGTCTAAGGCTGCAAAGGCAACCTGCTGCATCTGTAATCAGAAAAAAAAAAAACCCTCGGTAGAGGCCATCCCTCAGGAGCATATTTGGCTCATTACACCTTTGAATGTTTTCACCATTTACGGAACAAAACCGGTGCTTGTTTGTGTTCAGCGCTTCTGACACACAGTCCTGGCAAAGTGTTGCAGCAACGCTCTGAAAAGAGGAGGAGGAACCACATCGTTTGTAGTCTTGGGAGGTTTCTTGCAGCAATTTTCCTATTTTTTGACTCACTGTGGCAGGAAGCGGGGGCTCCGTGGTTCGGTTCCATTGCTGGAGAGGGCAGGAGCTCACCACTTCACAAAGCAGGCCTGGCAGGCTCAGACTTCAACAAAAAATTGACTGCACTGGAGTTCTCCATCAGGCTGCTGCCATCCATACCCACATTTTCTGCGAGGGAGAAATTCCCAACCGTGGGCAACACAAAGATACCAAGAATTACAACGCAGTAGCTACAGGGAAAGGAAAAATGAAGATATTTCCCCATTTAAATGCAAGTAAAAGTGAAAGCACCAAGTGTTTTTCCAAAGAAAGAGTGTATTTTAAGTAGCCAGATCAAAACCGCCGTGCTCACAACGGGACAGAAACGGGTGCACTGCTGAACTTTTATCACTTCAAATGACATTACAGGGTTCAGTTATAACCGAGGACAGCCCCAAAGTTTGGGAGTTTAACCTTTGGCTGAGCACGCAGCCAGCATCCCCTCTCCTCTGCACCACTTTAGTTATTCATGGAGCCTGTGGTGTGAAGTACTTTTCATTTTTGCCATGCTTGGTAAATTAGCCAGCAGGCAGGGAGCAGACAATAATAGCAGATTCCTCTTCGATTGCTGGGTTTGATTTGCTGCATCTCTGTGTTTTGATCATTTGGACTGGAGATAAGTCACACACAATTTGGGGGCTGGCAAAGTGGGATTTAATAAGTCTCCTGTAAAACACAGCGTGTATGCAAACAGCCCAGAGGATTAGACCCCGCTTGCTTAGTTTAGAACTTGGTGCAGCCAGCCTGAATAATCAAACGGAGGAACAAAAGTTGTGAATCCCCTCAATGCTCTGCTTCATTAGGATCTCCTTACAAAAAAAGAAAATGGGGCTCATCTGATCAGCCAGATTTTATGGCATCTGATTAGACCACCATTTTCTCAGCAGGTCCCCTTTCTTTAAACTGTTGACTATGGATGGCCTGCTGAATAGGATGAACTTTGGACCGCTAAATTGCAGCATTATGGTTATTTAGTGTAATTTATGAAAAAGAGAGAAGTCATGATCACCTACTTCATATTGCTAATGATATCTCCATTTATCAGAACAGCTACGAGTTTGGATCATCATTTTTGCCTCACAGTCACAGAACACTGTCCAATTAGATAAAAAAAAATTGCCAATGTGGGCTGTATGAATACTAAATTAAGGTTTAATAATCCTTACATAATCATTTATTACTGTTGACTCTTTGCTGCCTTGCATTAAGTTCTACAGAATCTCAGTGTGTTTACTTCAAAGTTTCCTATTCATTCTGTATTTTCTATTTGCATTTTACAGTGAGTAACCTAAGAAGGAAAAAAAAGGGGAAAAAAAATCTGAACTTGATTTTTCTGCTCTGCAGTGTTTCATCTAAACAGCAATTAAACCCATAACAAATTACAAAGATGCTATGAGAATTAAATGACAGTGATTTCAGCGTGAAAGTGCCCTTACCCTGGATGAAAAGAGAGAGATTTCCAATTACAGAAATTATCACTTTGTCTTTTTTTCCCCCCCAACAAACAAGACAGCCAAACACTTTCCTTAGAGGCAAATTTCTAAATTGCTGGTTATTACAGGTAATGATCTATTCACTGTGTCAGCTTCCCAGCCTTGCTTAGGAGCTGGAGTTATGCAAGGTAACAATGAGCCATCAGGGAGGGGAGGAACAACAGCAGAGGGTGATGCTGCCAGGCAGGAGCCGATTCCTCAGGCGTGGCAGGAGCAGAGGACACAAGGACTGAACGTGTGTCCTGTCTCACATCCACACAAACCCCTGGCTGAGCTCCTTGCCTCCAGCCCACTCTCAACTGATTGTGGATTTCCAGCTGCGTGACAGCTCTGTCCTGGTGGCTGACACCTGCCCTGCTGCTGCCAGCACGAGGTTGTGTGGTCTCTTCCAGCCCAGCCTCGATGGCTCAGGTGGGCACAAGCCCTACAAACACCCAGCCAGGTAATTAGACTGCAAGAATTTTGGGTAGAGCAAGCACACCACCACGGGCAGAGCAGAGAGGATCACAGGCTCACATCAAAGCATCCTGTGTGATCATCACAGCTCAGCCTGGAACACCCCTGCCCAGAGCCTAATTCTGACTCCAACCTCAGGAAACACGATTTTCTTGCAACTGGTTAAGAAATGGCCGTGGTGAGGTCGTTCTGGAAGGCCTGGGAGCTAAATTCACGATAATTATCCCAGCACCACTTCTGGGCTGACAGTACAAACACTTCTGGTTTGAATCCACTTTGGAACTGTGAATCTACTCACACAGTCCTTCAAAAGTAAGGATCCACTTCATCAGCTTCCTCCTGCAGTTAAGCCTCTGCGTGGCTGGTGTGGTGCCGCTCTGCAGAATTTTCTGCTATCCCAATTCTGATTCAGTATCCTCCACTAAGTGAATTTTTTTACATGGATACTTCCCAAGAGTCAGCAGGAGCTCTTTGCTCTCTAGAATATTTTATTAGCATGCTGACCATTTCTGCAAGAGAACAGTGGGATTTGCCTGTGGGTCAGAGTCCGTGCTTGCTGTCACTTGAAATCACTGTAGGCTGATAAATGCTCTAAATTTTTGGATTTTGGTTATTAGGATCAAACAGTACCAGATACTGTGAAAGATGAAAAGGCAGCACCAAGTGAAGCAATGTCTCTCTACCCTACCCCACAACACGACCCCTCAGAGACAATTTATGGCAGTGGACCAAGACCTCGAACATCTGAGAACCTCTACGTATTTCCTATCCACAATTGCCACTTCCCAGCCATCCAAGGCAAGTCCTCTGCAGCATTATTCCCAGGGAAAGGCTTCCTCTTAGATTCGTTACACTTTGGCTCCATGAAGCCATTCGTTGTTAACCAGCTGTAAAATTATCAGCACAGCTCCAGCTACGCAAAATAGTCTTGGGTTTTGTACCCAAGAGAGGCCCTAATTTGTTCTCATTTTTTCAGTAGGTAAATAGACAGAAATCAAGGACAGCTCTTGGGCAAGATGAGCAGGCAGCACACAGACCTTCACATCTTCTGCACATGGCAGGAAGCAGGGCTTTGATAAAGCTCTCCAAGCCTCCTGCCATTCCATTAATTGTGGGCTGTTGTTAGAGACCAGCATTGCCCTGGGTACGGAGTAGAGAAAATGGTGAGAAAGATTTCTAAAAGCCTTCTGTTGAACCTTCTCTTGGGGTTTGTGGAAGAAACCTTCTCTCTCAGTAATTACCTGCTTGTGCTGCACTGGTGGAGTCCTCAACAATCCCAGCAACTCCTCCAAGGGATCTCTGCACAGGCAAGATGCTCCTGGGGGCACTGCACAGCACAAATCCGAGGTTGAAAATCAAGGTTTGGAGCTGATTCATTCTCTGGGTGTGCTGGTTTTGCTTGGGTCAGAGTTAATCTCCTTCCCAGCAGCTGCTGTGGGGCTGGGTTTAGCTTTGTGCTGGAAACAGGGCTGGGAACACAGGGATGTCTGAGTTATCCCTGAGCAGGGGTTACACACAGCCAGGGCCTTTCCTGCTCCTCACCCTCACCACTGAGGAGGCTGGGGGCACGAGGAGCTGGGGGGGACACAGCCAGGACAGCTGATCCCGACTGACCCCAGGGATATCCCGGACCATACGGCATCACCCTCGGCACGTAAAGCTGGGGGAGAAGGAGCAAGGGAAGACATTCTGAGTTTGTCCTCCCAAGTCACTGTTACACATGATGGAGCTTCCTGGAACACCTGCCTGCCATGGGAAGTGCTGAATGAATTCCTTGTTTTGCTTTGCCTGCACACACAGCTTTTGCTGCACCTGCTGAACTGCCTTTATCTCAACCCAGGAGTTGTTTCACCATCACCCTTCCAATCCTGTCCCCGTCCCACCGCGGGACAGTGACCGAGCAGTGGGGCTGAGCTGTGAGCTGGGGTCAAACCACACCACCAGGACTGGGTTTTTCAGGAGCCAGGCTAAATGAGAGCAGGATTGTTCCTGGATAACTTCTGTCGCTGTAGGAACCCCAACAGTACCACCAAACAAACAAATACAAACAGCAACTTTTTGGCAGTTCTCACCTCCCCACACACTATTTCCCACAGAACACAGAAAAAGGAGTTAAGGCACTTAGAGATGATGCTTGCTCCTGAAATAGATTTTGAGTCGTATCGTTTTTATGGTATTGGCAATGCGTGATTGTCTTTTAAAAAGCAGCTTTTCAAAAAAGGCTCAGATACGTTGCAGGGAGACTTCTTTTCGCCCCTGTGGAAAAACGCAATGTGGATTCTAACAATTATTACACCTTTATTCTGTGCATCAACTCTGTCTCTAAATGTCTGAACTGACAGCATGTCTGGTCACATGAGTCCAGTTGACAAATTTGGCTAACGGTAACGCTTTAGGACAAAATTATGAAAAAAATGACAAATTAGCAATGGCACCTAATCAATAAATGACACAATATGGAACCCATGAAGCTGATAATGCAACCTCACAATTCTCTCATTTCATAAAATAAATTACCGGAGCTAAACATGTGCTAGATGATGTCTCATTTCCAGTTAGGTTTCCCCCGACCAATAATAAATTTATCCGCAATTATATAGATTATAGTTCCAAAATGATCAGCAACACGTAAATTTCAGAACCTGGCTACTTTTAACCCTAAACCAGCCATGAATGAGTGGTTTCCTCAGTGCTGTTGCCTTGAGACACCCTTTGACACAACACAGTGTGCTTTAGAAGAAGTTCCCAGCTGGAATATCACCAGTACACCGAGTAAAAACCAGGAAACAGAGGGACAAATCAGTTTGCCTTTGCTAGAGGAACTTCATCACTTCCCCCACTTCATCTAGAAAAATACCACCACAGCACTGTCACCAAAATATTTCAAGATTTAAACTGTCTTCCAGGTAAATTTCCTGTCGTTGCAGCCAAATGTTATTTTACTTTAATGTAGCCCAGTAATACTGTAGGGTCTGAAATTACTTACCTTTATTCTTACAAGTAGCCTTGGTGACTTATCTAACTTCTGCAGGCTGGCATTTCCCATGATGTGGTTTGCACAAAAAAAAAAAATCGTCAAAAAATCCTGAAGGAAACCTGTTTTATGATTTTGGAATTATCACAGAGCAAGCTGAGTTCATCACAGCAGAGAAATTACATTCAGGCATCCCCTTTCTGTTATTTTCTGGCAATTCAGAGCAAATCTAGATACGAGGAGCTCAAATCAGCTCTGTCCATCACACAGGCTGAGGGAAAGGTGCTTTGTCCATTTTCTCATCTGCAGAGGTGCTGAACCAACTCCAGCGGGGTGGCAGCAACCAGGGGGCTCCAAAATAAATTCCTTAAGCTAGTTTTTAAAAGCAGTTTGCAAAAATCAAGCAGCCCAGTGAAAATGTCCAGCACAGCAGACGCTGGCATTGTCAGAGGCACAGAAAAACCAGATTTTAAAGGTACAAAGGTCAGGTTGGAGAAACCTGCTCTGGTGGAGGTGCCCCTGCTCAGGGTTGGAACTCGATGGTCTTTAATGTCTCTTCCAACCCAACCATTCTCTGAAAATGGAACTAAGAACTCATGTAATTAACACCATTCATTATTGCCAAGAAATTAGAGGAAGTTGTCTCTGATTTGTCCCCTCCCAGGCCTTTCTTCAGAGATTGCAGCAATCACCTCCAATCTTTGCAAGAAGAGGGAACAATGTTTTCGGCTCGCACAGTAATTCAGAGCTGCCTATCACCATATTTTCTTGTGACTCTCAGTGGCAATCAACACATATTTTTGCATGAAAGTTTACCCAGATGGATGAAAAACAACGACGAGAGCAGAGTCCTGCATTGCCAACACACATCAGTGTTTGGTTTGGTGAAGAATTTAAAACTTTGCTGTTCGGAGTACAAGTCTATTTTTCAATGTATTAAAATGGGGAGAGGAATCCTTTTATTTGAGGGAAATTGCATATTTTACCATGGGGAAAAAGACTTAAGAAAATAAATAAATAGAATTTATTTCTTCAAAAGCTGTTTAAACCCTGAGAGGGCAGGGCTTAAAAACAGAGCAGTCTGCTAAAAACTAATTGTTTAATATCCTGAAAAAGTAAAATAATGATGTTAACTCACACAGCCAAGACGGACCTGTTTGCAGCAAGGATTGTGCTTAACCCCAATACTGAAAATCTTTGTGCATATTCCTGTCTTTACTGTGCTCATATCCCAAAGCGACAGAAAAAGGCACAGAAAATAAACAGATGGATAAAAGATACTCCTCTGCTTGTCTGGAAAAACCGGCCAAACGCACATATTGAGATATTTTTATTTAAATCCCTTTTTTCCTCTCACAAGTGCCCCTGAAGCAGAGTCTCACAAATTCACCAGCCACACCCACAGACAGCATTTCACTGCTTTAAACCTGCGCTACACCAAAACGCTTCACGCCACATTCCTTGCTCACAACCACTCTCCTCTTGCACTGGCAACTTGCGAGAATTAATCCAGCTGAAAAAAAAAAAAAAAAATCATTCCGGAAGAAAAATCTTAGTTAGCAGCATCAGATTCTTAATCCAGGCGACCAAAAGAGCTTCAGGCCTGGTCCACGACAGAAGGCAGCACCTTTGGATGCAGATTTAGCAGGAAACTGTACCCCAGGGTCTCTGGGCACTGCCATGGCATGAGCGTTAAGCCTATAAAATAGCATATATAATTAACAAAATGCCAGCCAAGCACTCGGCAGGAAGATCTCATTCCTTCATGCTTGGGCTCATACTGCCCAACATGTGCAGTGAGCTCCAAGTTAAGTAGCTGCCGTGTGGTTTGGGTCAATTTGCAATTTGCACACATCTCTGCACAGGACCTGGGAAAAAAAAAATAAATCAAATTTCTTTCAGTTTACTATCACCTGAAAGGAAAAAAAAAAAAAAGAAAGAAACAATGAAGTGCATTGCAAAAATGCCCATTCAGTAAGTGCCAATCCAAATGCAGAGGAAAATCAGAGATAGGTAAAAACTGTGCCCAAAGTCCCCGTGAAAAATGAGGTGTTACAAATACCTCAGTGCTAAATACTCTGCAGAATATTTCAGTTTTGCCTATACGCTCTTCTTCCAGCAATCCCAATTGTTATTCTCCAAACAGTTACGTGTTTGTATAGAACTGGGAGAAAACAGATTTCAAATATGATTCCAGATCCCTTAAAAATCTGAACACTCAAAGCAATTATTTTCCAAGCCCTTGGAGCAGGTATCTCCAGCCCAGCATCCAGAACAATGGGAGGTGCAGAATATACCCCTAATCTATATTCATTACAGTGAAACGTGTCTCTATCACCTCCTGTCACCTTAATGAAGGGTTAATTTAAACATCTAATTGGGAGCGAAAAGCGCTGATGATATGAAGCGGTCTGACTGGAAGTGAGGCTGCACAGAGGCAAAATACCTGCTAAAAGTGATGGGCTCAGTCCTCACCTCCTGATGGTGCTCGGTGATTTAAAGCCCTGCTAAAACAACCTCACCCGCACCCTGTTTTCAGCCCATAAAAATTTCTAAAAGGCCAGCGTTGTTACAGAACGCCAAAGACAAGAAATTAAGGCAGAAATTGGGAGTGCGGGGAGGGAAGCCGAATGTCGCTTGAATCAGATGTAACAACCGATCCTCTAGAAGCGGATTAAAGTACCTGTGAAAAGTCCTAAACTGCTGGATATCAGGCAGGACAACCACACTGATCAAAAAGCTGACCCCGCGTTTTAACAGGTTTAAATTTTCAGCTGATCTTAAAAACAAGCTCTTTTCCGCCTTTAATATCGTTTGCACACACATGGCAAAGTGAGGTGCTACAATCAGAGTTGCAGCCTTTGCTTCTAGACAACAATATCGTCCTTTTCCACATCACTTTTAGAAATTCTGCTCCTTATTTTTTACTGTTGTATCAATCTTACAACTTGACCGGTTTTGCCAATCAGATCATTGCTGTGAGGTTCAGTTTTGTTTTTCTCGTGCCTCTGTGAGATTTCATTTTTAAACTGTGGTACGGCAGGAGACATCGCTATGTTGGGGCACTGTCCCCCACTCCAAGGGAGCGAACCATCGCTGAGCAGCACTTCACAAAAATCCAGGCTGCCGTAAGAGGTTTTCTGATGCAGCTCGGGACAAAGTTAAACCCTGATCAGCACTAACACAACCCTCAGCATCTCTTTTTTTCTGCGTACCCAGTCGTGTTTACGCATCCTGGCTAAGAGGCTGAGTACGAACGCCTCTTTCGCAGAGGGGAAAGTTGTCGGAGGGTTACCTGGATGCTGGCGGCTTATCACCAGGGCGGATGAAAGCAAACAGCCCGTGCTCCACCCCTGGGTGGAAGGAGCGGAGGAATGCGGTCCCCTCCCAGCAGCCAGACGGGGATGGGCCTGCAGCTCCTTTCGCGGGGACTTCACAGCTCAGGGTCCCAGCACCCCCCGCTGCTGATCGCCCCGATAGCATCAATGCCAAGTACGGCCCAAGATGGCTTTAGGGCTCACTAATGGGTTTGTCACACCCGGGGGTCGCACGTTTGACACCTCGCCCGGGGTGGCGGTGTGGGACAGCACCGTGGATGGTCTGGTTTTACCCCGTGGGCTCGGGGCGAGCCTTGACTCCCGCTGGGATCGTTCAAACCAGGGTGGCTTATAAATGTGCGATTGACGCGGAATCATCCTCAAAACCCGAGTTTTCCCAGACACATTTCTGCGTGGCAGAAATTAATGACCTGCTTGCTCATTAGCAGCCCCTGGAACTCTCCAGTGCAACCGTCGGGGGCTCTGGGTGGGAAATGGGTACCCCAGCCGTGAGCGAGGCAGCCGCTGAGCCCTTAAATCGCACTTTTTACGGCAAGTCCGATCATCCCTTTTCCCTCTGAAACGCCTCTCCAGCAGCACGGACACCCTCCCGAGCTGCCCGGGCGGGGTGGGTGGGTGGAGGGCTGGGAGCGGTGCCCTGCAGCTATGGATCCCCTCCCTCACACAGCCATCGGCGCGCCCCTGCCCCATCCATCCGCGTCCTGCCCCCAAACCCCTCCGAGCGGCGACGTTCAGGTCCAGATCGTGACTAACTAAGCCTGATTTGCACTTGTGCATATCAGGGCGAGACTTTAGCACCTTCCTCCCCGGCCATCGCCAGCTACCGACACAGGAGCCTGAAAAATCCTCTGCTCTGCCTCCCCCGGGGGCTGCGCTGGTGACACGGATGAGGGAGGGGACAAGGCACCGACCCTGCTGGTCCCCACTGTCCTCGGGAATTCCCAGGACTACCTTGGGCTCCTCCGGCCCAAGTCTCCCAGTCCTTAAAATTGGAATTACCAAACCGACCGCCTCCTTGAAAAGCACTCCACGAGACCTAGAGTTTAAGAGCACAAAGGTCGTGTCCTGTGGCGCTCAGGATGAAAATTTTGTGTTCTTGTGACTTCGCAGCAAGCAGGAATTAAATCAGATCTGCACCCAACTCCTTCTTTTTTCCCAGCACAAAGCACAAATGCTCACGTGCTCTGCCGCTTCAAGTTCTAAAAATTGACATTCTGCGCTGCCCATTTAGGGCCTGGAAAATGTGCTGTGAATCCCCGATGCACAATTCCCGCTGGATTCAGCCGTGGAAGCTCCAGAGATGCTTCCTTCAAGTGCTATGTAAATATCCCGGCCTGGGAGCAATAAAGCAGCTCTAATGACGGGTTATGCTAATGAGCCGAGCTGTGAATTGCAGCAGTTCAGGAGCACATCTCTGCTGCAGATCAGCTTCAGGCAACAGGTAATCTCGGGCAGAGGGGCAGGAAAAGCCGCCGCATTGTTCAGCATGTGGCCGGGCTGCCCAGGAGGGGCCCCAAACTGCACTGAGTGAGGGTTGTAAGTTTGATCTATTGCTTGGCATCACTAAAAATCATCGCACGTACTCAATGTTTATTAATTAATTGCAATTATCCGTCGCTTAAACTGTCACAGCCTCATAACGCCTTCATAATTTTTATTAAAATATCCAAATTTCACCTTCCGCGGAAGTGGCATTGTTTAGAGGGCGTAAAAACGGGGAAAAAAATGCAAACCCAACTTTAATGATTTTTCTAAGCCAAATGGGGTTAATTTATTGCACGACGTAATAAACGATGCTGCTCCAGTTCAGCCTTGTGGTTCAAGGTAAAGATTTTTGAAGATGAACTTTTAAGTTATATTTTTAAAAAATAATAAAAAATAACACTTGTAGAAAGAGAAAGCAATTTAATTACTATCTTCTGTGGGGGGAAAAAACCCCGACTAACAGATTCGCTAATCTGTCACAGAAGATTAATAAAATGAAATTTATCAGAAGTTGTTCAGTAAAGTTCTAAACTAAGTCGTCTTCTGTGCATGAAGGCACCTTCTCTTTGTGCAGTCGGGCTCTGATATTTTGCCTGCATCATCTGTAATTCTATGCAAATTTACCCGGTTGTAATCACCGGGGATCTCTTATCGCTGCCCAGGTATGCTGCGGGGCTGCAGGCACCCCGGGCACCGCGGAGGGCAGGGGTTGTGGCCGAAGCCTGCCCGGCGCTGCGGGGTCATTCCCGGCCGGAATGCCGTGCGGGAAGGCGCAGCCTGTTAAGATCTGAATGCAGATGCAGGATGCCACCGCCTGCACTGCCACTGATGGGGCACTCCGGCATCCCCGAGCTCGATGCGCAGATAATCACAGCCTTGTGCATTTGCTGGCCCCTCCTGGGAGTTGCCGTTTTACCTCAAAAATGCGGAAAATTCACCAAAGGGGGTGAAACACAGCGAGCTCCTGAGTTCTGTTCGGAGCCCACCTCATGCTGCAGCTCTGCTTTTTTTTACCCCAGTGCTGTGCCGTGAACCAGGATGTCCAGCAGCTGTTCTAGGATTGAAAAACTGTTTGAAAAAAAAAAAAAAAAAAAAAAAAAAATGAGGTCTCAATTTTTTCCGACAACAAAATGCAAAACTCTTTCTTGCCGCTCTCTATTCTCCTACCACGTAGCTCTCATGGCTCACTGGCAAGGCTTCTTTATCTGAATGACTGGCAAAAACACTTTTTACCCTCTCCAAATATCAGTCAAAAACTGGTATAGCATGAGCTTTACTGCTCTGAGGGGAAAAAAAAATCAGTTTAAGAAAAAACCCTCGCTTCAACAGAATTTTTTTTCAATTTAAATTTTTAGTAACAGCGTATTTTAAGGCGCTCTTTCCCCCTTCTTTCCTGAAACAACCTACAGCTGTAATTGTCACGTGTAAAACGCACTTTTGGTGATTTTGCAGAGTTATCCCGGGTGACACTGCAGCTCTAATCCTGCCACACTGGCGGCCCTTGGAAGTGAAACCTACAGCAAATTTTGATTTCAGCCACACCTTTGTAAAACTAGTTTTTCCGTGCCAAAATGTGTAACAGAGATCAAAATCTTCACCACGAGTGCCAGAAGCAACAACTCTCTCACAAGTGATAACCTCTGGGTAGGCTCCCGGCTGTGACCCAGGTAAAGCTGCCTCACTAAACCCCACGCACGTGAAAATATTGCATTTCAGTTCAACCACGCGGGGTTAGGAGAAACCTAAACAACACAAAAACGATATGCGCGTCAGCGCGGCAGCTGACCTTCCCCTGGCAACCTTTTCCAGGCAAATCCCCACTCCAAAGCAGCTCCAAACAGGGGCAGGATGGAGAGATAAGCACCCAATCCTGCATTCCTCCCACACCCACAGCTCGCAGCCAGAGGGCGGATAAAGAGGAGGCAGCTGGCTCCCGGGAGTGATGTTTGAAACTCCCCAAACCGTGCTGCTGACTGATTCAATCACAGCGTTTAAGACTTTTGCAGGATGGAGGCTGAGTGGGTGCTTGGCTGTTTGTCCCTCTGTGCTCGTGTCTGTTCCTGATGGTCCATTTAGTAACCGGCTTGCAGAAATATCTGATGGACTCCAGAGCGGGCACGGAGAGCAAATCCAGTGCCCTGTGCTCACAAAGGCCCGGCTCACTATATTTTAAAGTCAGTTTGCAGGCTCTCAGCTTCGACAACCATGCCAACAAGCAGGCAGCCGTTAATACGATATTTCATCTTGCTGTATATGCAAGGAAAATGGGGTGAGAAATTGTGAGCCGTTCGTTCAGAGCGCACAACAGAAAGGCACAGAATTTGTCCAGGAGGGTTTGGGCAGGATGCTGTACGGAAGGGTCACGTAGAATGAAAAGGCTGAATAAATCCCATGGCCAATTACATGGTCACTGAATCATGAAAAGGCCAGGCTCCTGGAATTTTGCAGCTGCTAGTAGATTCAACGGATGCATCAAACCAGCAGCAGACTCAGCTACGAGTTACCTCACCACAGAATTGATTTGAAACAAAAATAAACTTTGAGCAAACCCCCATCACGCCGAAATTTTCAAGGGAACGCTTACAGACTTTAATTCTGATGTCTTTCCTTGTCTTCAGGATTCGTTTGAATACTTTACTGCAAAACACATAAATTACCTTTTGTATTTAATGAAAAGTATGAAAAACTTCATCGAGGTTTTATTTTTAGTGAAATTAAGCCAAATATTTCAGTGTGGTCGTTTATTGGGGGCAGGAAAAGCATCTTTAAATTAAGTTTGACTCCCCCTAGATAAGCTGTGACAGTCTGCACTGGGAAAAAATAGAAAACAAGTACATGACTGTTTACTATCCCTCTACCAGAGTGACAAAGCCATTTGAGACAGGAAAATCGCCAGCCCTCTAGCAGAAGTAGCCCTGAGTACCTGAAAACTTGGTTACTTCAAGCCAGGATGCAGTGACCGAGGAGCTGGCATAGAAACCCTGCCCTCTCCAAGGCCAGGAAGCCTCAGCAGAGGTGTAAGGAGAAAACTGGGAGGAATTCCCTCCAGGGCTGCTGGAGCTCCACCATCAGCACAAGGAAATGCTGCAGACAGGGCCCGTTCTGAAAATTCCACTCCAAACAGTGGGCAGAGCATCACTGCGAGGTGAGGGATCACTGCTGGCTCTGCCCTGCCTCACTGGGGGCCCCTGGACCATTTTCCTTGTGTGTCTGAGTTCCACTGATTCCTTTGCAAAGTGGTTTGAGGTCTCATGGGGAAAAAAAAAAAAAAAAACAAAAACCACCCAAAATTAGGAATTATCATCAAACCACAAGTTCTCTCCTGGTATAGCACTCCCAGGCTTGCGTGGCACTCAGGAACACACCTGATCAGGGGTGTTCCAGTCAGAGCAAAGCAACTCTTTTACAAAAGACTGTGAAGGACAGCCATGAAACACTGATCTCCCCTTCTTCCAGCACAAGGTTCTTCTCTACAGCTCACAGATGTTTTATCCAGTCCTGCTGGAACATCTGAAAACTCCTGGAGAGAGCATTGCACATCTGCCTTTTATTTTCCTGACATTAAATCCTCCCGTTTTTCCTGGTTGTGTCACAGGCCACCGCCCAGCAGAACGAGTTTTTCTTTTTGCATCCTTCAGGTGCTATGCAGATTTCTTCCTCCCTTCAGTGGTCATCCCACAGTCCATCAAATATCCACCTTTGTACCCACCTCTTTATATGTTTCTTGAGAACGTATTTTAGAGCTCTTAAGTGATTTTTTTTTTAGGTCTCAATTTTTTGAGGTCTCAGTTTTCTCCACCTGCTCTCTGTGGGTGACAAGCTGGTGCAGACACACACCTGGCAAGACTGCATCAACATCCTGCTCACCTTCCCTTTCCCTGATTAATTTTCCTTCATTAAAAAGCACATACCCTTCCTGCACACCTGCACAGTGCCTCTGCCCCAGCCAGGACATTTGAGAGATTCTTTAAGAGCAAATGACGAGGGATTCATGGACTGTGAAATCTGCCATCTTCGCTACCTGCCGGCGAGGACAGAAACCCACAGGTCCCAGTGATCTCAGATGTGCATGGACATTTCTAGGTGATCCAAATTTTCATGATAAAAACAGTTTTCCTGCCTGCTGGCTCTAAAGAGTCCTGCAGTGCTCAGCCACCAGAATCCTCAGCACTACGGAAGTTTTCTTTTCTCTTCCCTTTAACCTCAGGAGCCTCTAAATGTTGAAGGTACTTAAAGGCCACTGAAATGGAAAGGTTGCCAAACATTTAATGGCTGATCCTACCCACAGATATTCCAGCCTGAAGATGACTTCACTGGGCCCAGGGAAGGAGAATTTGCTCACACAGATGTCTCAGGTGAAAATGTTATTTTAGGATTAGTCAAGTTTTCTCAGAGAACTCTTACTAAGTTGCCTCTTCAGACTAAGCTTAACAATGAATATGAACAATGCTAAAACAGTGAGACTGTGGCAGCACCGTTTGTGGGATAACATGCAGACCTGATGGTGTACGTTTGTTTTCTCTATTACTTGATCCAACAATTATTAAATTAGTTTTTACGCCCTATACTTTTGGAAAAGTCATTGCAGGGATACAAGGGAATGTAGGGGGAATTAACTGACTGCACTTTGGGCAGGATACAATCCTGATATACACCTGGATACCTTTAAATACTTCTGTACTTGAAGGTCAGAAGGCACCATTATGATCCTTTACCCTGAACCCTTGAGGCACAGCCAAGACTATTAAATTTTACCCAGCAGTTCCTGGAGAGGAGAGAATTATTCTCTCCTACTGCATAAGTGAACTCTACCGAGCCCAACAGCTTGTTATTCATACTCCAAGGCAAGCAGCACCTACCACAATTTGAGTGATGAGATAAATAATAATGCAGCCAACCAGAATGGGAGACAAACTAGAAAAATCCTCATCGAAATTCAGCAGATCTAGGCTGGCTCCCTCTCAAAGCTCCCCCATCCATCCTCCCCTTCTCACAGAGATTTTAGGGACAAATGCCAGTAGATCTCTATTGTTCCTGCTCATTCATTAGCTACAACTGCTTATTCTGTTGTGCTCACACTTCAAGGTGAGGATAAGATTCTGGCCACATTGTGCATGTTGAAAGAGTAACTATGAGACACAGAAAATGCAGATTATTTTAAATACATAACAACATTGCATTGTTTCCTTCACAGTTTTAAGTAACCCTCAGAAGTGAAACATACATGTTTCAAGGTGATAAACTCCTTTCATCCTGCTACCTTTGGACTTTCCCCTTCCATCTCCATTTGTTGTATCATTCTTTTTTACATCTAGCCCACTTCACTAAATGAACTCAGAAAAACCCCTCTTGGTACTATTTGTCACCGTGCCATTTTCTACACCTGTAGTTCCCATGCCTGCAGCAAGCAAATATTTGGGATTCAATCATAAAAGCCTGATTTTAAATCGGTGCCCTGCCTCTAGTCCTCCCTTCCACATGCACCAGTGCAGCTCATGAGCTGCCTTCTAAGGCTTCAAAGGGGAGGAGAGGGTCTCAGTTTAGCTGGAACAATGCATTTCACAGAGCCACAGCTTTCACTTACCTCCCATGCTGGGGGTTACTATTTGCTTTCCCACACTTCCCTTTGGGCTGCTCCAGTCTTTGGAGCTGGAATTAAGGCAGGCACAAACTGTGGTTAAACCTGCTTAGAGATATGAATGAATGTGATCGTCAAAATCACACCTAAAGCTTCAGAAGCTGGGGAAAACAAGTCCTGTTCCCCTGAAAAGCTCCCAGCCTAAAGCACATCAAAATAAAAAGTGCTCGAGGGTTATCTTTGCAACAAATTTTGTGATGCAGTTTATTGAAGTCACCTGCTCCCCATTTTCAAGAGGGTTTTTTTCTCATTAAGTAGGCAAGGTAAACCCAAATCCTCTCCCTCACACCTGAGCCGCTTAGCCCTCAGCTTAGAATTCTGACTTTTTTAATGACTTTCTTATCTCCCAGACAATAAATGTCTGTGCTTCTTGCTTTTTAGCTCCCCAGTCCTTCTGTGGGCAAGTCAGTCTCAAAACCTACAACTGGCAGTGGTTCTTACTAGGAATTGTTCTGGGAATTCTCCCACGGATTGATAACGAGCTCAGCCATCACAGTTTGGAAACCAACCAAGGAGGTGACCCCAGGGACTGCTTCTCATCCAAGGACCACATTCAGCCACTCCCCTGTCACAAATCAAACAGAGAATCGGGTGCTGTAGCCACGCAGCACTTTAGGGACAGTTAACATGTCCTTATTTCAGCATCACGTTGTCCTTCCTCTGGTTCCCATCCGGGTACAGAATCTCTGGCTTCACTCAACCATGCCTTGCCCGTAAGTGGATACAGACAAAAACACATTTGCTACTCATCTGCCTGCTTTGCACTGAAGATGAAGCAGATCAAGTCTGCCAGTGCGCTCCTAACACCACTCCTGGAGAGTATTTCTCTTTATTCCTCCTTCCTTCCCTTGCAGTCTTACCTGAGCAAGGTACAGAGCTGCTCAGCAACCAACTGTGGCAATATCCTCATATCTTGTCAGCAGCTAGCATGGGACTAGCAACAAAATTCTGCTGTGAAGCTGTTAGAAACTCTGATTTGATAAAAGCTAGAGGCAGGCAGTTCTGCTAGGAAAGAAGGGGTGAAACCTCAGTGTGCCGAGCAGAACTCGAGCCCAGGCACAAGACTGCAAAATCTCGTCAAATACTTGTTCAGTTCAATTTAGGCTGGCCTAAATTCTAGTCCTCTCTTGAATAATTGAATAGGAAACGACTGTGGGAGAAGTTTCATGTAACAGGAAGTCCAAAGGATGTGCCAGATTTTGGCAGCCCCACGCTTCTCTGTGCAGCTCACAAGCCTCGTCCTGTCATTAACTGGCGTGTCAGTCACTGAAAACAAAATAACTCCAGGGCACAGATGGACAACCCTGTGCAAGAGGCCAAAACAATCGTGTTTCCTACTCCAGAACCTCCAGGAGATCTGTCAAAAGTTGAAACTCTTCAGTAACCTTTTTGCTTTACTGCTGTCTGAACAAAAAACACTGAAAGATTCCTTACAGCCTTTAACAATTAATCCAAAGTTATTCGTCCCTGCTTACACAAGACTTTCAAATCAAAGCATTTGTTCTTGGTTGATACGAGTACAGTCTAAAATCTAGAGGGAAGAGCAGAAGAGTTATTGCAAAGGGAAGCAAAATACTTTGAACGAATTGATATCCTTACTTTGAGTATAGTTTAGAAGAAGTTTTGTTATAATATTCCATGCTCTGCATAGAATCATCCAAGTCAGGAAAACTTCAGTCGTCGTTAGGATGGGCTAAACGTTCCTGCAGCCACTCACACAGCCCTGCTGAACGCCTGGAAAACTGCACAGAATTACCTTGATTCAAATGTTTGCCAGCCTGTATATCCAGCTCCTTTACTTCCTTTAACTTTAGGGCCACGACGCTTAATTCAGTTACTATCCCAGCTCTGGTATGCTCATAAAAAATTCACACCTGTTTCACAAATGGTCACCTGTTTAACAGACTAAGCTTTAAAGGAAAGGAAGTTTTTGCTTAATTATGAAAGCATAACTTGCTTTTTAAAGGAATTCCTACTATGACATTTGCTGTTTACAGGCTGTAAAAACAGAACTGCCCAGTGAATCGAAAGGGGAGAAAAAAAGGGGGATGGGGGGAAAAAAAAAGAGAGAAAAGAATTATTTGGATTAAAATCTCTTTCCTTAACCTTGTGGAAGAGAAGCTTCTCTGCCTTGGCAGCACAGTAGAAAGAAAATGAAATCAATGCCAAGTGTCTTATCCTGAACTCTGAATGGGCAAAGTTCCCATTGACTTTCAAGATTCCTTCCCCTGCAAATGGCATTCAGGAACAGTCGTTACCTGCACCTAAGGCACGTCCACCACTATGTTCTGTCTCTCCCCTTTGTGTCGAGTGGATGTATAGAATTTTTGAAATCAGCACAGCAAGCCGTGAATGATGCATGAAATGAATAAGCTGAGTCTTGTACAAAGGGGAAATCCTGAAGGCTTGGTGCAATCACTGCTCTACTATTTCCTATGGCCTGCATAGAAAAGATGCATAATATTCTCCACAGAGACAAAGAGAAAAGCTCACCGAGGCCAGAAGTCTCAATCAGAAGCCCCAGAAGAGATAAATGACAGAAGCTCACAAGTTTTTAACATTGCTTAATTTCCCTCTTATTCCCGAGCTGCTCCCCACGGATGCCTGGCTCTCTCAGCCCTGGGTGCACGTGGAATATACACACAGGGATGGGGGCTCTGAGAGCCCGGCTCGCTTTGCATTTCTTTGGAGGCAGCCCAGCTTATGCAGGAGTTTGTGTTTCACACCCCACGCCATCAGCCGAGGGGAGTTTGCACCAATCCCCCAGCATGGCGTGGCCGAAGCACGGAAAAAGGTGCAGATTTTTCCACAAGATCAGCAGGATGTGTTAAAACCCCATAACTTCTTCCTCACGTGGACGTGAATCAGAGACTTCACTGACATCAGCACAAACATTTTTAAACCAGGCCAAACCACGCTCAGATTGATTAGTCTTAATTTGATGTATTACTGAATAAAATCACCCTGGCATAAATATATTATAGTTGAACATAGCAACAGCAATAAAGACGAGCATCCTGAGCATAACACTGTGGTACATAATTTTCTTTTTCATCATGGAGAAGGCATAAATACATCTTTTTATGGATGTGCTGTGACCTCCCCCAGTTCTCTTGCTCTCTCACACACGTCTGCTCACATGCTTTGCAATCTCCCCTGCTGCACTAAGGAGGTAGAGATATTTTAGAAACTGGGAAGCTCGGCTACAAAAGGGATACAGAGCTTCTGAGGATGCCTTTGGAAGAAGCAAATCTAAAATCCTGTTTGCTTGACTAGCAACACAAAGAAGTTGCCCATGAATGGTATTCGCAGCAAAGAATAATTAATTCCTCATCCTGAGGACATTCTGTTGGGGAAAAGTCACTGTGTTGCTCTGATTGCTGCGTCCAGTGGCATCAATTAAAAGTTGTGATAGGGAAGTATGTGGAAAACTATTCTGGAAATCTGCATTAACCACTAAATTACCTCATGCAAACGCATCTGCAAGGGTGGATCTCCACACCTTCCTTGAGAAATCATAAAAGAAATGGGTTCAAATTTTCTCCCTGTGTTATTTCAGTGTTTTGTCGGAATTTAGTGATGAAATTTGCCATAGAAATAATCTGAATCTGCAGCATGTGAACAAACTGGACATGACTATGAGAAATCTAGGATCAAGGTTGAAAAGAAGCCATCAAGCTTCCCATTTTTGCAGGCACTGAGAATAGCTGCAGCATTCCAGTCCTGAACATCAGCCAGCTTCAGCTTTCAGGTGTACACACATTCCTGAGAAATCATCCTTTCCATTACCACTGGAGGAGAGTTAAATAAGTTATCTTCCTAATAATGTTCCTGAGAAGGATCTTTCTTCGTCTCATGTTTGACATGGGACAGCTAAAAAGATAATTTATGAACGTTTTCACAAAGGGTCTTTGCTAGTGCTTTTCCTGGATTTAGTCTTCATGTCTTCTTGTAGCAAAGAAATACTAGAAATACAAAAACGTGGTTTAACATATATTCTTAAAATATCCATAATCAGATTCCTCTGCTAATTATTAACCTTTACTCACTGTTTCAAAAATTCAATTTCCAGTATTTTCACTTACCAACTTTCTTTGCAATAAATTAACTCTGAAGCTCTTTGGCACAGGAAGGAACCATGAAAATGTAACCCAATACACGGGGTTTTGACAAACCAACAGCACCAAGTGTTATCTTCCACCCACAAACATGTTAAAACAAAAGCCTAAATGTTGTCATTACACTGAAATGCCAGCATTAACCTCTTCAGAGCCGGTGCTCTGTCGTTCTAAAGATAAAGGGTGCACTTGCATCTATCCTGGATGTTGTTAAATAAAGCTGGAGTTGTTTTAGCTGTGCGAAGAGTTGCTGATGACTGTGCACATGCGACAACCCGGCACTTCACTTCGAGTTTGGAACTTTACCTGGTCTCCGTGTGAATGTTAATGGCTCCATTCTGAGCCCTCCCACACCAGCAGGAGAGGGAAATCCCGCCTGGGCAGTGCTCAAAAGGCACTGAGATTTAAGGCACGCAGGAGGGATGTTAAGGGCCAGATATTCTGCAAATTTAAAAATGGAGTTCGGTACGAGTAAAACATACCTTCGTCAGTTCTAAAGAGAACGTATTTCAGCATTTGTTCCTGAGGAAAATCTCCTGAGCCCAAGCAAAGGATGTAACAGTGCTCTTTGGGGGAAAAAAGTTGTCTTTCAGGCAATGTCTCCCTCTATGCTGTTGGCTCTCCTTCCCACGAGCTCTGACCACAGCTTATGAACTTCGGGATAAAGTTTAGCCCCGGGAAGCTGAAAACTGCATTGGGAATTTTACCTGGACATCTCAAAATCAGTAAATCAGAGAAAGCAGCCCTAAGCCAAACCACTGAGAGGAGCTTCCAGAAAAAAAAACAAGGCAGAGACATTTATACCGAGACATTTCTCTGTGAGCCCTCAGGGACTTGCTCACAGAGCCTCCTTAGGCCCTGACTTATGGCAAACAAGGATAACTTGAGCTTAAAAATACTACAAGTTTTGAAAAAACAGCGTTTCTGCCCTTTCATGGCAGAGAACCCACTTCCACAAAACTCAGATGTAACGAAGAACTACTTCTAATGATGCAGCTGCGGTTTGACTCTGAAGAGACCAAGTACAATTCCAGGGCTGGCAGCTGCTCCCCTGCTCAGGAGCCCTCGCTTTTGTCAGGCCTGCACCTGCACACCTGCCTGGGAAGGTGGAGGGGGAATTGTTTCAGGGAACAGGTTCTTCACACTTCTCCACTGAGAACTGTCCTGGCACTGCCAGTTCTGGACAGCACTGGGCACCAGTTTGGCTCCCAGCTGAGATTAAATCGGTCCTGCTGCTGCCCTGCCTATGTCCTGTACTCTACTAACACCGCTGATGTTACCACCTTCTCTCAGACCTCCAGGTTCTTTATGGAGCTGTTTCTCCTCACAGAGCTGGTAAATCGTGCTACTAAATCCTCCTGCTCCTACCTGAAGGGCAGCAGCACGAACAGGTGGAAGCAGCGCCACACTTTTCCCAGATTTCACCAAAAACCTTACAGAAGAATCGAGCTGTGGGTATGAAACACGCTGGTTCATTTGCAAAGTGGTCACCCCCAGCCCGTGCCGGGGGCAGCGGTGGTGTCAGAGCTTTGCCACACTGACCAGAGGGTGGCCGGCCCCGGGCGCTGCTCCGTGCGGGGCCGGGGGCTTCCCCCGCGGGGGGACCTGCTCCGGGACCTGCCCCTTGCCCGGGTGGCCGGCAGCCAGGCACCCCGGCAGCGAAAGGGGCTCTCGGTGCGGTTTGCAGAACATCCTCACCTCTCGGGAGAGCCCGAGGAAAGCCCTGCCCGAGCCCGGCCGTGCTTCCCGGCGGAGAAGGCAGGAGCCGCTGCCGGGGCATCCGTGCGGCGGGGCCGGGAGGCAGCGCGGGGCCCCGGCCGGGCCGGGAGGGAAGCGGCGGGGAAGGAACGCGGCCCCGACCGCCCCGAGCACCCAAGGGGTGCAAAGCGTCCCCGAAGCCGCTGTCGAGAAGGGGCGGCAGGGCAGGTCTCCGTACCCAAACCCAAACCCCAGCAGCGCCCTCGCGTTCCCTCTCCTGCCAGCGGGAGCAGGCGAGAGGCGAAGCTCCAGGCGGGGATGCGCGGCGGAGCGGCGAGCTCGGCCCGGGGCCCTGCCGAGGAGCCGGGGACACGCGTGGGGCCCCGGCCAGAGCAGGGCTCGGAGGGAGGGCGAAGCGATGCTCAGCTCCGCCGGCCGCCCCGGGGCTCCGCGGGGGCTGTTCCGCGGCGCCCACCAAAGCGCAGCCAGAGTAACGCACATCCCTAAGAAAAAAACCAAAAAACCAAACCCAAAAAAGCATAGAAAGGGCGGGGAAAGGAAAGAAAAGTTGTCCAGGCTCAAAGCACTCGTCAAACATACTGAAAAGATTGAATTATTTATTTCCTCTGGGGACTCCTGTAACCATTCATTTTTAATGGAGTCTAATTAAGAGTTCCCCAACGGGTTTTACTTTCGTAAATATTTTAGATGAGCTCGCGTTTCTAGGCGAATCCTCCTCACCAAAAAAAAAAACATAAAAAGCACAACAAGCCGAGGCGGAGCCGGAATCCCCTTCGCTCCCCGGCGGCCGAGAGGAAGCAACCAGGCGAGGAGGCAACAAGTGGCCGCGGCTCGCAGAGCGGCAGCTCCGGCAGCGCAGCGACGCTTCCCCGGCCCGGGTCCCGCTTCACTTCGGGAGAAAACCAAATCCAAGGAGCGCATTCTCCCTCTCCCACCCCCCTCCCCCCCAAAACACAGCCCGGCTTGGCAGCCGCAGGAACGCGGCTCCGGGAGCGGGCGGTGGGGCCGCGAGGGCTGCGGGGAGCCCCGGGATGGGCTCGGCCCTGCCCCGCTCCGCGCTCCCCGCAGCCGCGGGGGACCCGCACAAAGCGCCCGGACACGGCCGACGTGCCTGATATAAAATTTATTGATCTCTCTTCGTTCGGAAGAAGGAAGCAAACGAGGACTAGGAACAGGGATGGAGTATTTCGTTGGCTGTTTTTTTGTTTTTTTGTTTTTTTTTTTTGGAAGGAATCCGGTAACAAAACTAAAACGTTTTTTTTTCATCCGATATGTCAAAACATGGTTCACAGTAAAATTCACAAACCCATTTACATAAGTTTACAGCTTAAGAAAAACCAAGACACACAACTTACTATAAATAAAAGAAATGCGTTTGCGACCCGCACAGCTCTGCTCTCTCCCACCTCCCCCTTTTCGAGGAATAAAACCTCAGAGTTAAAAAGTCGTGAAAGCTACAGATTGTGAATAGAAACCAAGCGAGGGTCGGTAACAAAACACTTAAAACCACAACGATAATGTGTGAACAACCGAGTTTAAAAACAAAAGCCCGCGGTTTCTGTTTATGTCATTGCAACGCTAGAAATCAAACTGGAAGATGCAAAGATTTTTAAAAAACTTTTAAGCGAATAAAACAGTGCCCAACCTAGCCGAAACCAGGAAAGGAGTTGCCGTGGTTTGAAAACTTCACAGCGGCTTCTAGGAGGCAGAAGTTGTGCTCTATTAAAGTAACAACTTGCTCAAATATTATCTCTTGTACAAAAAAAAAAAAAAA
>VZTF01006662.1:499523-553710 GCA_013397755.1 Cnemophilus loriae
AAAAAAAAAAAGGACACAACTAACGGATTTCCTTTTTAAAATTTCTCCAGAGTTAGTATTAAGTCTGCTAAGCCGAGCAACACTGCCGTACGTCCCGGTGTAGTCAGGGAGCGGTGGTGGGGTTAGGGATTAAGACGGGGAGCCGTCCGGAGCAGCCAAGTTTATATGTGAGTTAGTGGTACGGTACCATTCACGGCAGTCCCGGCACTCTGGTAGTGCTGGTGGACGCTGTGTAACCTGCTGCCCTGCAGGGCGGAAGGGTCTGTGGCATCCCCGCCGGGGGGCAGGTACATGCTGATCATATCCCGCAGGTCTCCCAGGCAGGCCCTCTGCGAGTGGGAAGTGATGGCCGGAGGCGGCGAGCTGGGCTCGGATTTCACCACGGAGCCCATGGAGCCCAGGCTCATGGCCGTGGAGGGCTGCTGGCCGTACGCGGCGGGGGACATGCTGTAGGTGGAGGCGGCGTTCATGTAGGTCTGGGCCGTGGACATCATGGGGCTGTACTGCAGGCCCGTCATGTCGTAGCGGTGCATCTGCTGCAGCTGCGGGCTGTTCATGCCCGGGTGCTGGCTGTAGCCCAGCTGGTCTTGCATCAGCGAGTAAGCCCCGTTGGTCCAGCCGTTCATGTGGGCATAAGTGTCAATCCTCTGCCCCACCCCGACGGGGCTGCTCACCGCGTTGCCCCCCCCCGGGGCCAGCAGATTGCCGGGCAGCGAGTATTTGTCCTTCTTCAGCAAGGTCTTGGTCTTCCTCCGGGGCCGGTATTTGTAATCCGGATACTCCTTCATGTGCACGGCCCGCAGCCGCTTGGCCTCGTCGATGAAGGGCCGCTTCTCGGCGTCGCTCAGCAGCTTCCAGTCGGCCCCGAGGCGCTTGCTGATCTCCGAGTTGTGCATCTTGGGGTTCTCCTGGGCCATCTTCCGCCGCTGCCCGCGCGACCACACCATGAAGGCGTTCATGGGGCGCTTCACCCGGTCCTGGTCCGAGCCCGCTCCCGCTCCGTTGCCGGCCCCGCCGCCTTTGCCGGTGCTCCCCGGAGCGGGGTTGCCGCCGGTGCTGCCCGGCGTGGGCTGCGGCGCCTTAATCTCCGTCTCCAGCATGCTGTACATGGCCGGGGCCGGCAAAAGGTGCGCCAGGGCGGCGGGCAGGCGGGCACCGAGCGGCGAGAGGAAGTTAAAAAAAAAAACAAAAAAAAAACCACAACAAAAAGAAAGAAAGAAAAAAAACCTGCCTGGGCGGCTGCCGCGGAAGAAGGAGGAAGTTTTTGTGTGCCTGGCAGAAAGCGCCGCTCCCCGAGGTGCCGGAGCTGCTGCGGTGCGGCTCCCGCGGGCAGCAGCGGGCGATGCGCACACGGATCGCGGGGGTCCGTGATTGACGGGCTATAAATGAGGGGGCNCGGGGAGGAGGAGCGGGGCGGAGCGCTGCGCTGCGAGCGGGAGCTGCGCGTTTGCCGGGCACAAAGAGGTTCGGGGCTCCCGGGCGGATGCACAGCCCCGTGCCAAGCTCGGAGAGGCTGCCTGGAGACCGAGGGAGCCCGCGCTGCACGGACGCTCCCCCGCCCCGGAGCGGATGAAGGGGCGGGGGGTGGACGGACGGGCTGAACTCTTCCACTACTGAGCCCTTGCCTGGGGGAGAATCTACATTACCATGCTGGGATCGGGCTCGGCTGTCGGTGGGAGAGGGGCTGCCCCGCGGGGGCGGCGGCGGAGCTGGGCCGGGGTGCGTGGCTGCCGGCCGGACACTCCCGGCCATCCCCACCAACACCCACCCCGCTGCCACTTGAGCTTTTCCACTCGGCTGCCCCAAAAGAGGGAGGGAGCGGGGGTAGAGGGGACGGCGCTTGCAAATCCCCCGAGTTTCACGGCAACAGAAAGTTCTCTCCGTGTGAAAGAAAACTTTGGCGGCGGATATGTGAGTGGAGCGGCGCCCACTTGAGCTGTCAATCACCGGCTTCCCTGTCCGTCCCTCCCCTCCCTTTACCCCTCCTTCCCTTCCTTCGCCAGAGGCACGGACACCGCACCTGCACGGACAGGGCCGGCAGCTCGCTGAAAGCACCGCGGGCACAGCGCTCTCCGCCGGGGGCCGGGGCAGGCGGGCTGGGCTGGGCTGGGCTGCGCTGCCCCATCCCTGCGCTTCCTCGTCCCGCAGCCTCCGCTCCGGCTCCATGTGGGGAAGCCGGGCGGGTCTCCTGGCCGGGGAGCGCTGGGGCAGGAGAGGAGAAGCGAGCCGCGGTCTGCTCGGGGAAAGCCCCGCTGCCGGAGGACGCGGGCAGCATCGCCGCTGTAGCTATCATCAGACTGCCCCAGGGGTGCGTGGGGCGCCGGGGAGGGTCAGGGGCCTTGAGTTGGGGACGCGTGTGAGCCTCACGTCCCGTCCTGGGCGGCCCGGCGAGGAGGGGACGCTGCCGCCGCAGCTCCCCGGCTCGGCAGGCACCGGTGTCGCCCCAAAGACAAGACCGGGAGTGTAATGACGGTAATCGGTGCGGGGAGGAGGAGGAGAAGGAGGAGGAGAAGACCTTCAGGGCAGGGCTCTGGGCTGGAGAGGGGGGCTCCGGGCCGGGGGGGTTCGGCAGGGCGGTGGCGAGGAGCGCCCGGCCCCGCTCCAGCCCGCACGGCGCTTCCTGCGGGAGCGGGGACGGGATGGGCACTGGCGGGGCTCTGGAAGCAGCACGGTGGCGTGGAAGGGGTTGATTTGAGCCGATCTGAGCACTGCTGGGATTTAGCAGTTTAAGGTCTCACTCGTTTTGTACGGATTTCTTTTTTGACAAAGTGATCTGTTGAACAACGTCGAAGGGGAAATAAATCCCGCTTGCGCCCGGCTATGGTGTAGTCAGCACTTTGGTTTTGCTTGGTTTGCTGCTGGTGTATTGAGTGAAGGCAAAATTTGGCAGCCCGAGGGAACAGGGTGACAGCGGAAGGGTTGTTCCAGGCGGGAGTGGTGCGCGTGTAACTTTTGCAGTATTTTGGAAGAGCTTCAGACAGTCGTCATTAACTTCAAACCCTCAAAATATTTTGGCCGCTCCAGTCGAGATTTAAGATCTGCCAGGCTGGCAGGAAATCAGACTGATATATATCCTGACGATACTTTGATATTTCTTTATGTAAGCGTTTGTTGGACGGACTGGACACACTGGCATGCAACGAAAAATTGGGCTGTATAGTGAATCAGAGGACGTGCTGAAATCCCCCTGAACAGTGTTTCCGTCGATGTTTAAATAAATATTACAACGTTACGTTTCGGACTCTTACTTTGTCTTTCAATTCGTCTTTGAGCTGCCTGAGTCTCAAATTAGAGATTTTTTTTTTTTTTTCCTCTAGGAGCCAAACTCTTCAACACTTTCAAGGTCCATATTATTTCAAACCAAGACATTTCTCTTGAAACATCGCTAATCTTGTAAAAAAACCCTAAACCTGACTGAATAAAAATATAAGTACAGATTGATGGATTTCCAGGCTTCACAGGTCCCGCTGCGCTTGGCTTCCCACGCCGCACACGTTCTGAGGAAAACTTCAAAATCTGGCTGCTTGCTATTTCCGGAAGAAAGGATGAGCAGGGACCCTCTGCTCCAGTCCCTCGGCGTTAATGCTGCGTGCGCAAACTCTCGGCTGGGATTTCTGGAGCGATTTCGGGAGCGGAGAGGCGAGCCCGAAGCCGCCTTCCCTCGGGGCTTTCCCCGGGAGCCGCGGTTCCCCGGCTGAGCCCCCGCCCGGGCACGGCGCTGGCCGCTCGCAGGTCGCCACCAGCAGCCCCTTCCCGGGGCCGGCTGCCGCTCTGTCCTTGCTTGTCCCTGCCCTGAAAACGCCGCTGAGGCGGCTCGGGGGACAGGAGGAAGCGAGGCGAGCCCGCCGGACCGGCTGCGGCTCCCCGAAGTTACCTGCAGAGCGCTTTGAGAGACCCCATCCCACCACCCCCTTGGCAGCAAATCCAAGCCTCCGCTTGCTCCCCGGGAGCGGGGACCGAGCCTGCGGAGCTGCTGGGACGCAGGGAAGGGGCAGAAGGCAGGAGGGGACCCAGCCCGGCACAATAAACGGGGCGAGGGGAAACCTGATGCCTGGAGCCATTTTCTTAAATTCACTCCGAGGGAAGCGCCGTGTGTCTGGTGGGGGTCGGAGAACACTTGAGGTCGTGTAAATACAGTTGTCAAAGGCTGAGAAGCCTTTTATTATTGGTATTTATTTATTTGGGTGACAAAGGAGCGTGAGGCGAGATAAGGAGTTTACAGCACAGCCCAACTTGAACGCGAGAGAGACCCCGCGCTTGAAAAGGGCCGTTTGAAAGGGTCTGGCTGGGGTTTCTGCGCCATCAGCGCTTAATAAGAAACAGCCATTAATATATGTTAATTGCAGCTCCAGAAGAGCTCGGAGGAAATCTTGGAGCTGTGTCAGGGAGGATCGCTGGGCTTTTAAAGGATAACTCTATGTACAAACCCGGCCCCGTCTAATCCTGTTATTAAAACATCCCCTTGGTCCCCAGCCTAATTCCCGACCGAGATCAGCGAGGGCTTGTCCTCGAAATTTGCCCAGACAAGGGAGCTGGGCGCCCCTTTCGTTTGGACCCTGCTGACCCTCGCTAGGTTGATGCTCCGAAAATGCCCAGCCTTTTAGCGATGCTTAAGATAAAAGTTCACGTGAACCCTGGCGTCCGCATGCTCCCCCCAGAAGTTTTCAGCGTGGTAACGTGGCTGCTAAATGGACCATTTTAAGGCTGGTTCTACAGCCGAAGGTCGTTGGGGGATTTTTTTTTTGTTTCGTTTTGTTTTATTCCCCATCTAACTGCCACGTCAAAACACAGCTCGAGGTTGCCTGCGAGGCTGCTGCCTCCCTCGCCGCGGGGCTGACACGGCTGGACCGACCTCCCAGCCCGGCGAGGGGAACAGCGAAATCATTAGTCCCGACAAACGAGCTCCAACTCCTTCCCGTGGCTTCCCCAGCGCCTCGCCGCGTGGAGATCGCAGCTGCACCAGAGCCTCCAGCTGTCCCTGCTGCTCGCCGGTCCGGGGAAGCAAGGGTTACTGCTGATGACATCATTAAAAATCGCAACATTTGGGAACAAAAATCTGAAGTGCGTGGGTAAACCCGGGCAGCGTCGCTTGGGCAGAGCTCGATCCCTTTGAACTGAGCCTCCCAGCGTGCTCAGGAGGCAGCGGTGAATGTTTTTTTTTTAATCACTTCCCTCCCCCCGCCCCCCCAGCTGAACTTTTATTTGGCTTCTGACAACAATAGCGGGCTGCAAACAGACCTCTCGGAGCGCCCGCTGAATAGACCCTTTTCGAGCCCGGATTGTTTCCACCGCCACAAAAAAACAACCAGTAGCTCCGTTTTTTAATTGGGTTGTTCCTGGCCCTGGCTCATTCAGGTGTTCGCGAGGAATTTGTTTATTAGCCTTTGACAAACAGCCCCTCCTGGCAATCGCCTCTCGGAGTTGTGTCCAGCGGGAGGGGAGGGATGCGGAGGGGGGCAGTTCGCTAATAAGGACTCTCTCCATCTCCGAGTTACCAATTAACAGAGTTGTGGAGGGGACCACCAGCACAGGATAACTCGCCAGGGCTCGCTGCGGAGCCCCGCCCCGACGCCAGATTTAGCTCCCGTGTTTTCACGCAAAACCACCGAGGGAAAAACGAGCACGAGGAGTGATGCTGAAGAGACCACCCCCGCTGCCCCCAGCGCGGTCTGTGCCGAGCCGGGCAGAAATCTCCTCCCCGATGGATGAGACAGCAACAGGAACTTTCTGCGACTTCCCCCCGCTGTTACAGTGCCAACCGCACAGAACCCCCCGAAAGAATTACCAGCCCTGGCACGGCTTGCCCGGGGCGGTGCCGGAGCTGCCATCCCCGGCGAGGCTTAAAAGCCGCGGAGATGTGGCGCTTGGGGACGCGGCTCGGTGACGGGCTTGGCAGTGTCAGGTTCACCACAGATCTCGCGGAGCCCTTTCCAACCTCAACGATTCCACCGTTCTCACTCGTTCTCACACCCCAGCTCCGTTTGCCTTCCCCGCCCCGAGCCGAGCGCCCCCGGCAAGGGCAGCCCCGCGCTCGGTGGCCGCGCTGTCCCCTCCTGCCGCCGCGGCCCGGGGACACAGCCCGGTGCGGGGTGGCCCCGGGGTGGCAGCAGCCCCTCCGCGGTGCGGGGACAGCGTGGGGACGGAGCGGGCGAGCCCCGGGTGCCGCGGGGGCCACAGCAGCCTCTTCCCCCGGGCTACTCGCCCCCAGGGACGAGGCAGGGACAAGGGGACCTCCGCCGGCCCGGAATCCGCCCCCTCCCCGGGACTTGTTGCTGTGCTTTAGCGGAGACGTCGCCGCTCTCCTTCTTAAACACACACACAAAAAAAAAAAACAAAACAAACCCAACCAACGAACCAAACAAACGCCACGAACTCAAATCATCTCTGTTTTGCCCGTTTAAAACTTGGCGAATCTCTCCCCCGGTGTTTTCTGTACAGATGCAGTAACCACCTTATTTCCTGGTAATCGTGGCCATGCTTCTTTTTAGCAGCTGGATTAGAAATCGGATGTTAATTGTAAAACTCTAACTTGCTAATTAGCTGCAAATAAACTATTCATTAGTGGCAAATTAAAATCAAAACACACCTTATTCCTGCTCTCTGACACGCAGTTTTGAAGGCACATATTGTTTCAAACTGCAGCCTGTATCACTGGCACAGCAAATTGAGATCCTGAAAGGTTTCTCTCCAGGATAAATAATTAAAATATATTCTACTTTAATTGACATTATAGAGGACACAAATGAGATTTTCCTTTTAGAAAGAAATAGCAGTTTCTAAATAAAGCTTTGCAGGCTGCAGAATGGAGGTTTCAAGCAAATGAATAGTCATTACTACCTTTTCAATGATGTGGGCCTTTTGATCAGAAAAGAAATTAGCTCTAAAGGACAGACAATAGGAAGCCTGCCCTGCAATAGGAAGAAAATTAGATGGCTAAGGCTCTTAACAACACCTATTTCTATAAACCATGGAGCTTCTTGCTTTTCAATTACAGCTGTTCATTTCATATAAGGAAAGTGGAAAAACACAGAGGGGAATATAAACTCTGTTGCACCAAAGAAAAAAAGCCCGAGACAGGGCAGGCAGGCATCTTCCCATTTTCCTTTTGTTTTTATTATAATCAGTTAACTAATATTACGTATTTTATGATAGTCAGACAATCCAGTATAGCATTCTCCAGGTCAATCAGGATGGATTCTATTCAGTAAAGGAGCTGGTAAAACATGAGAAACTCCCCGTGAGGTAGGTGGATGTTTCCACTGCACATCAAATAATTACATTTTGCACATGCATCTCATACTTGTGTGCAATCTGCAGAGAAAACGAAACAGGACTGAAGAACCTGAGGAAAACAAAGTGCTGAATAACACTCTGCTGGTTTTTTATTATAGTCAAAAACTAACTCCAGTTCTTCTGAATTCAATTGAGTGTTCTTTCATTACCCTCAGGACCGAGAGATTATTTCAGGCAGGTTCTCCCCACATTACTTTTAACCCATGGTTATTTTAGAAATAATACTTCTACTCTCAAAATGTAAAATTAACTTGTTGCGTAATAACTTTTAAATATGAGTTCTCTTTCAAGTTATTTCGTTTGAACACTATTTTTGAATATTGTTATTTCTCCTGAACACAGAAATAATACAAGTTTTCTTGTGCGTCTGAGATACAATCATAGAAGCAATCCTTTCTTCCTCTGCCTTTTCTCTCTAGCCACAATTTAATGATTAGGTATAACAAGTAAATTATAATTTGTTATTATCCAATCAATATATTGCAATTGAAATACTCTTCCAGTAATGATTTAAACATACTAACCACAAAGCTTTATTGTAAACAAGTCCTGTTCTCATATTGACTCAGCTGGACTATAGAGATGTCTTTAAAAAGTAACAAAATCACAAAGATTGCACATAATTTTTTTTTATCCTTTCTATTAATCTATTTATGTCTTTCATACTTTCTCCTTTCCCTTGCCCCACTCCTCTGTCTTTATTTTTCTTTCTGTTTTTTCCTTCCCTGTTGCATTATTTGTTTAGAAATCAGGTTAGATGTTTAATTCAAAGGGTTGATCAAATAAATATGAATTGGTTTTGCTGTGATACGGTGTCTTATTATCCTTTCCATCTCTGAACAAGTGAGCATTCAAGAAAAATTACCTGTCCCTGTCCAAAAACCTAAATCTTGTTTGTCTTCTACCTAGAAGTGATTTAAGTATGAAATACAAATGACAGCTTTCTGTTTGGTGTCTGTACCTCCCTTCACTCCTGCCTGGCCCCGTGATAGGGAAGAATAAAAGAAATAGTTTAATCTGGTAAAGAATGATCTCCTAACTCCCAAAGTGGAGTCACTCATGTCAGCATTTGAAGTAATCTCCCTGCTGGAGAGCAGTTAGAAAATTATGAATAATGCAAGCCTCTGCCCCGGTTTTTACTGGAACAAACCTTCCATTTGTTTTGTAGGATCTTAATTACAGCGTCATTCTATTTGAAATTATTTTGTTTCAGCAAAGTTACCCGTACTAACTAGTGGGAAAAACTTCCCTCCATGCAAATAAGCAGCTGAAGTGGCTGAGACTTTGTGATTTACAATACAAAACCCACATAAAGATCTGCATCCCTGAGGAGATTAAGAACTTGGGAAAACCCAGTCCTGCTGCTCCAGTTCTCACTTCTGACCGTGTCTTCAGCCCCTGGAATCGAGCTGAGGGTAGGGAACCGTCTGCACGAGATCGAGTGAATCTAAACTGACCTCGGCACTCAGAACCTGAACATTTCACCTGAATTTGTTTTAAGTATCAGAGCAACGAGATCTTTGAGCAGAGCTGTAAAAAAAACCAGAGAAATAGGGAAGCTAAAGAGCTTTGCGAAGTAGAGGGAGCAGTTTGGGGGTGGGGCTGAGCTGGGAGGGCTTGGACCCGTTCTGTCTACAAGAAATCAACACATCCATTGCAGGGAAAGGACTCAACTCCTTTGACCATCCCAGTGCACAGTCATGAGAGAACTTCACTAGCCCTGAAAATCCTTTCTGCTGTTTTTTTTCTTCCCTAACACACACTGATAAATGAAGGTAATATGTGCTCCCCAGCCTCCTGTAAAGCAAATATATGCATCTGCATCTACATGGATGAGAGATGTGAAATAACAGAAATGGAGCTCACAGAAGAAACTATTTTTATTTGGGCTGTATCCATGGGACAAACGCATTTCTGACCTGAACGGGGGTCACGAATGACTCCACCATTTAAATTAATATTCATCACTCATCCTTTATTTCTGTAATAGCTCAAATCACGGTATCTCCCAAGAACTACTCAAATTCCTGTCCTGCTGTGGTCCAACTCTTAATTGTCCCTGTGGACAACAATTCCTCTCCTCGCAGGGCGAGTGCAGCAGGCACTTGCAGGGGAAGAACTTATGCAATGATACATAAATTAAGGACTTGTAAAATAGGCATTTTCAGGCCATTTTTGGAACAGGTGCATCTAAAGCCACAAAGTGGATCTTGCTGCTGGTGTACCCAACACCTTTTTCATCCAAAGAATCCAAGGAAAATCCAGTTTTCCCTGCTTGAGAAGCCTTTCTGATGGCACTAGGCTCCCTTCTCTGCACCTACCCGTGCAGGGTAATTACTGGGACAGGGTGCTCCTTGCTCCGTGAGACAGCGAGGAGGTGTTCCCGGGCAGATGAAATGTGTGATCTCAGAGTGTGTGAGGCTCACAGGACAATCCTGATGACAGAAAAGAACCCACCAAAGCCAGGCTCATTCCGGCAGAAGCAAACAAAAGGCTGCTCGGCCGAGGGGAGCCTGGAGGGGGAGAGGAGATTTGGGATGCAGTCCTGAGGCTACTGCCTGAAGAATCCTGCCAGGAAGGGAGGAAGGGAATGCTGTGGGATGCAGGAGGAGCTACAGGGGGAAAGGGCTTCAAAAGGAACCGTTTAATGGCCCAGAGGGGAAGCCAGCAAAGGGACACCACGCAGTTTATGGCTGGTTTCCCTTTCGCTGTATTTTCGTGTTGTCAGCTGCCTCTGTCCTTGTCCACCCCTTTCCCACTTCTACAAAACAGCCCATCAATAAAAGGTTCGGTTTCTTTTTTTGAAAAGAACTCCACAACCCCTTGGAAAACGATGTAATCTCACAAAACTGCCATACTCTACTTTGATTTAACTCGAAGACCTCACAAACAAGGAATACCTAAACTATGTGCAGTGAAGTGTTGGGGTTAGCATTCAGAAATATATTGTACAGATTTGTTTCATCCATAAATTGATTTGGATCGGAGCTGAAAAACAATTGTAGGTTGTTAAGAAAATAGTTGGTATTTATCATTTTATAACTAATTTTAATCAGTACAAATGCGGATGATTTCTGTATCTGGTTTCCAGTTTCTGTACACAAAGACCATAAAGACTGAAGCCTGCTCTATTTACACACCAGTGGCTCTCAGGAAAGCTGATGGAAAATTAGAGGGAGGCAGTTGTGCCTCGGTTTTGCATGGAAAAAACAAATTGTTCTTATCAACAGTGCTGCTACTTCTCATTTCAGGTTGAGTCAAGCTCGACTGCACAAAGAATGGCAGCAAACCCACACAAATCACTGCAACATTCATAGTCAGTCTGTAAATAAAAATGAAGTTCTTATTCTTCTGTTCTCCAGATTCCATAAAAAAATTACTTGCAGGTTCCATTTTGATGCTTTTATGGCTCTTCCTGTCGTGGTATTTGAATATATTACGAAAAATGCAGTTTTTACTGAGCAGAATTCCATGGGAGGTAAGGAAGCCCTGGCTCTATTTACAGGTGAGAGATTCAGAAAATGGGCAAAATAGTAATGTGGGAAAAGTCTCTGAAATAGATAGGAAATACATGGGACCAAATCCCTTGGACTAAATCAGATTAGCACAGGGCTTGACCATCTTGCATACTGTAATGGATCATGTCCATAAATATCACAAGGTGGAAAGTACTCAGAACCAACGTGGGCTAACAGAAAGGGAATGGTCAAATCTACATTTTGTAACTCCCTGGGAACACTCCAAACCAGACACCAGGACAAAGGAACCCAGAAACAGGAGAAACTATTATCAATCCCATCTGAAGCTCTCCATCACCGTAACTTGGTTCAGGAATATGTAAAGAATATGCTTGGAATGAGCTGGGGACTGACTGGAGCGACGTGGGAAATATTCTACTGCAGTATTTACAGCAAAAAAAGAGGAAAAAGGAACTTTCTAAAGAAAGTTTAAAGAGATGAGACAGTAGGAGTTAGTCTGAAAAAAACCCCAAATTATTTATTTCAAGTTCATGCAAGACACTTAAGACAGACATAGGACTGTCTCCTGAAACAGAAAGCTTAAACCTTGGTGTGCCAGCAAAAATGGGGATGATAATCTCATGCCCCATTGCCCTCAGGGAATGTCCTGAGCTCCTGCACTGCCTGGATAACGGGATGATTCCCTACCCCAGGAGAGGGCACCCTGTGCCTCCCGCAGGTGCTTCCCCAGTGCTGCCCAGCTGCCAGGTAGGACATTCTCCTGTTGCTATTTCCCCTATTCAAAACTAAACCCGAGCCATGGAACATATTTAAAATTACAGTGTTATTATTCCTTTGGATTCCCTTTAATTATAAGTGCCTGAGGAAATGAGAGCTGCAGAGAAAAGTGCCTGTGCTGTTGGATGGAAATGCACAAATCAGAATTAAGCAACACTCAAACTTCCCACAGTGATCATTTTTTCACTGACAGCTGTTGCACCGGGACTGGAGATGAACCAAGCAAAGATCTGAGCTTGAGCCAGCTGCACATTTTTAAGGTTTGCAAAGCTGCACACTTCCAGGTTGAAGGGGGATGTGAGACCCGCTGGACTGACACGGGATTGAGATTTATGCTGTTCTATTTTACTTTAAAGCCTTTGCTGGAAGATGGAGAGCAAAGAGAGTTCCACAGTGTGGTGGTAACTTTCTGCTCAAGGAAGGACAAGGTGGCACAGGGGATGTGGGCTGGTCAAAAAAATCCCTTTATCTCCAGGTTTTTGGGGCTGATCCCAGATGGTTAAAATAGAAAATTGCTACTGTTTGTTAGGTGCTGCTGCCTTGTGTACACTGAGCTGGAAATCCTTGGTTCTCTGCACTCATTTGTGCATCACTGACTCTTGCAATTATGTATAATAATTATGTGTAATAACTTGCAATTATGACGCAGTGATGATGAACTGAGTGTTCTAAGAGAAATGTGTGTAGGGCTGCTGCACACGGAGAGCCCTGCAAGTTAAATTGCCAGGAAAGGGTGGAGGAACAGGCCCTGTTTCTGTTCATACCATTGCACTTGAGGTGAAACAGAGGATTTTTGGGCTTAAAATAATTGCTGATCAGATACTTCTCCTTATTCCTGTGTTCATAAAAAAAGCAACGTTTCCACATTCACATTTATATCAGGAAAAACTGCTTTTACAATTTAAAGGAGCATTTGATTTTTCCTTGTCATTTATCAGCTTCCGGCCCTTCTACCATTACTCATTTGATGCATTTTGCGTTGAGCTAATTAGACAGCCAGCAACATTTTTATAGACTTGAAGAAACATCTGATTTGTTGTTCATTGCCTCGAGTAGAGCCAAAATCATTATAAGAATCACACACCTCCCACTTTTGTCAGCCACATGCCTGCAAAACGAGAGGGATTTCTTTAAATTATGATTTTTGCTTATCATGCTCGTGGCAACAGGCAGATCATGCGTGTTTGTTCAGTCAGATGTGCCATAACCTCCACAATTCCATCTCAGATACCTGAAGGTGGTATAACAGCTAAAGGATGACGATAAATACTTCCAACACGTTGATCAAACATAGGCTCTGATTACTCTGACTCTTCGAGGGATCAATACTGTTTAGCTTTTCATGTTTATGCTCCCCAAATCCTGGTGTTTTACAGATTGATATAAACGTTGCAGATAGGACAAATACATGTGTGTACACACACACGGTGGCAGACGCAATCACCGGGCAATTTAAAGCAAGAACAAGATGAAACTGAAAAAAAATCCCTCTGTTTTGTTTTTGTGGCCGTTGTGTGAGACTGAATCAGTATTTCCACTTAAATCACAGTGGAGTTGCAGGCAGGAATTGGACATCACAGAGCCCAACTTGTTCTATTTATTTAGCAGTAAGGTAATACCACACAATTATGAGTCTTTCCCAGAAATTCGTTCTGCACACAAGGCAGTTTGTATTCTCATTTCTGAAGTTTGAGGCGTAGGAGCAGGACAAATTTGAGAAGACTCCCCATTTTGAATTAATCCCTGCTGTCTTCCCACTTTAAGAGTAGTTAATGACAACACAATCAAAATTATAGATGATAAAGCATATATAGAATGCACGACAAATTAACTATTGAAGCAAATTCTACAATGTTTTTATACCATTGACTTTACTGTACCTGAACCATAAAAAAATACATCCTACTCCTTTTTTTTTTTTAGGAAGTAGATAAGCAGTCCTTTTACTCCACCCTTGGAAAATGGGTAGAAAAATGATAATTCATTTCAGTGAGGGTGACATTGCTGGGATGGTTTTACAAGTGACTTCAGCTGACTGATTCAAACTAGTTAAATTCATGGATGTCTCCACCTGCATATTCCCTATGAGGAATAGGAGCCCAAAACACGAAAATTTTAAAAATTAATGCATAAAGGTTGCGCGTGGGGTATTTTTATTTGTTTGGTGTGAATTCCGTGTCACGGGAACGTGTTTAGGGATGTTACTAACGGTGATGTGCAACAGCTTCCTTTCCAGAAACCCAGGTAAATCACCTTAAAAAAAATGCAGGTGGCTGGACAAGAACAGAATAATAGGTAAAACCATTTTAGCAAAAATACCAGGGTGATTTTAAGCGGGATTTTTCAGTCTTCAGGACATGCAGCAGAATTTATAATCTGCATGAGAAGCTGCCGTGGCTGTATGTGCATATGGGCCCTCAGCAGGTGCGAATGGCCACCAGGACAGCTCCCATTTGCATGTGAGACAGCGGCAAACACACTCACGAATTAACCTCCTCCTGCATATTCATGAGGTGGCCAGGGCAGGTTTCAGTTCTGAGTACCAGACCTACAAGGTCCAGCTGTGACGTGCCTGAAGCCATATGAAATTCGGAACTGGGAGGCTCGGTGTAAACACAACTGCCACTGGGTTGGCAAAATGCAAACTGGGTTTTTAAATACTGAAATCAAGCTACAACTCACTGGCACCTTCCAGACTGTGGAGGAACACACAGGGTGTGATGTACACCAGGCAAAGTTTGGTGTCGAGCTCAAATACTCATTCTGCTAGATGAAGGATTCAACCTTGCTTCTTAAATTATCTTTTTTTTTTGTTGGCGTGGTTCTTGAAGAGAAAATATTCTGGTTTAGAACATTTGCCATGTAGTCAAAACCCACTGCATCAGAACAATTATGTTGCGTCCTCCAGTTTTGTGGGAAAACATGAACTGAACAGAAGCCTTGTGATAAAAAAGATTTTAGAGCAATAACTGAGATGAAGGAGCAAACAACAACTAACCAGAAATCTGGCAATGCTTGCATGTGCCACGTATTTAAAACTAATAGATACAAATGAAGTAATAATGCCAGAAATGTTTCAGGGGAATTTGACACGCAGCTTCCAGGAACTTAAGGCAATGTGGGGAGGTGGGAAGCTCAGGATATTTTATTGTAGCAGCAGACTGCAAAAGGGAACTCAGGATAGTTGGAGAAAGAGTTTCAATTCTGAGAAAGAGAATAAATTGCCATTTGAATTCTTACTGCTTTTCAACTGCTGCCTGTTTCCTCATTAAGTTCACTCTTGAACCGAACATTTTCTTTTACATTTTCTGTTTTTCAGCTAACACAGCTCAGGGTCCTGCTCTGCTGTTCTGAGAGTTAAATTTAACTAAGTAACTGGATGACAATTATGTTTTTATTGGAGGTGTCATATTATCGGTATTTTGATAAGCAGTCATCCCTATTTTTGTTATTTAGTTGGCTGCTGAGATTATCTGAAGGAAGAAACTTCCTCTTCTCTCTGCTCACATAGTCTGCAGTATATTCCTGTTGCTCTGTCACATGTGAATTTAACATTCCTGGCCTTACAGCACTAGTTTTCTTAAAAATATTTACAGGTCTTTATTTCTGGTCATAAGACACCAAGTGGCAGACTGAGAGCATTCTGATCTGAGTGTAAATCCAGCGCCACAGTGGGACTGGTGCTGAGTTAGCCTACATTTATCTCTGAAATCCAACCAGAATCTGGGATCTCTTTTCTCTTTAAACTGGATCCAGATTTTCACTGAGAATATTTATCAAAACTGTAGGAGTTAAGTCAGGGTTTTTTGGGGAGGAGTCAGAATCAACAGCAAATTTTCGAGCAGGAATTTTCAGACTTGTTATTGAAGAAAATCTGGCCCAGGCAATGCAGGTGTGTGAGCCTCTTCCCCAAATTAACCCTGCAGAGACAGAGAGAGCTCCCTGCTCCTCTCCAGACAGACTCAAATTCTGATGAGATAAACACACGACGTGCTACTGAAGGATCAGACCCTTAGATCTGTTATTATGTGTTGATTAAAAACAAATAAATTGCCTTTAAGAAAAAAAAATATCCACAATCATCCTGTTTACACCAAGCTGTAAACATTAAAATTCGATTATAAAAGGGAAGTCTTACTTTGTTTTCCTCAGGAGTTACTTACAGTCATTTTAAAGTCAGTTCAGTCCCTAAAGCCACTGTTATCTATATGAAAAGAGTAACTAAATCGTAGGTGTTTCTTTATTCCACCATAAATTGACATGTTCTAACAAGACAGTTTGTTTGCTTTTATTGTTCAAAAGCCCCTAAGTCTTTACTGTCTGCTTCTCCACTTGTCTTAAATGTTTGATTAAGCACTGTGAGAATTGTCAGTATTGATAAACTTCTTTCCAGTACATTAAGCACTCTAATCCTTTACATTCCTACTCTATCTCTATTGCCAAGTCACTCAGCTTCCTTAGCATTTGATTTTAGGCCAATATTTGCATTAGAAATGGTCTAGAAATAAAAATCACTGCAAGAGCAGGAGGATCTGTGTTTCTGCATCTGAAGATTTCTGACAGGAACAGTATGTGAAAGGTTCTGCTTGTTCCTCTGTAATCACAGCAACTAAATAGCTGTCTCGTGAGCTAATTAAAAGGGGTAATTAAACTCAGCACTTTTTCCCCCAGTTTTCTAAAAATCTTAATTTTGAGGAGTGACAACGCTATTTATCTTTTCTTCACGAGCCTGAAGGAAGCAGGAGGGTTTTGGTGTCTGTGCTGTATTTCAGATTAAACTGCATGTTTACTGGGATAATTCCATATTAAGGGCTGTTCATAACTCGGGATGGACTCTGCCAGGTTTTGGCACTGGTGGGGGTCAGCATTTTGGGTTGATTTTTTATTGCATTCTTTCCCCCATGCTGCTCTGGGATTGAAATTCCCGTGTCAAATACAGAACGTGTCAAAATCTATTTTTCGGCGCTTCAGATTTCAGATTTATAATTCAATATTGTACAGTCTGATTATTTTTACTTTATTTTGGCTTTTTCTCTATGAATTTCACTCAGGTGAGCTCTGGGGATAGAAGGACATTCCAGGGCAGCAGGGACATGCTGGAAATGATGTACATCCCTATCAGGACTGCACAAACACCGGCAGAAAACTTGAATATCCCCTTTTCCATATTTAGTGAAAGCAACACTGTAAACTCAGATAATTTGGATGCCAGAATTATTTGGTATTTCAACACCAACACCAATATATTAGGAAATATGCTGACCCAAGCTTAACCTTGTCACCAATGGTGCAGAACTGTGAAACCACAGCGTGGCCCACACTCGTTCTTACCAAAATCTGGCCAAGGCGAGTGCAGTATTTGGGTATTTCCCCTTTTAAAAGGTGATTTGGGCATGCCACCTGCAGCACAGAACAAATCTCGGTGATTATCCAGGGCAAAAGTGCATATCCCAGGTCCTAACCCTGTAATTTTGACAGAGACTTTGTTTCCAGGCACAGCAATAAGTATTTTGCCCGGGTAAAGGCAAGGAGGATCAGGCTCCACAGTGCAATTTGATATGAAAATGAAGTGGATGAGCTACTTCTATCAGGCTTATTTAAAATAAAATAGGAGGGCTGCCTTTTTGTCTGCGCTGCTAATAAGAAAAATATGCTAGAATAGAAGGTAATTGCAACAAGGTATGTCCCCATTTTTCTCAATTTTGCCCAGTTTTCTTTGATATGATTATGGATGTCACACATAAATGGTGTTCCTTCGGGGCGGATTCATTAATTTGGGAGATGTACATTCTTCTAGTACATATGTATAAGAATTGACCATTTATACACAGGGGAACAGAAAGGGTAGGAGACCCACGGGAAACAGAGGGTGCAGCAGAGAACATTGTGTCTGCAGCATTCTTCGTGAATAACACGAATCACACTGAATTGCCAGAGATTATTTTAATGGCTCGACCCTTATGCTGTTATGGTAATTACAGAGAGAGTTTGAAGCCCCTTCCACCAAGGAAATTCTGTATCAAAAGAGTAAAATTTTGTAATGAACTTCAACTGTTATTCAAAATTCTTTATCAGAACTTCTGAGATTAATAGTTGCAGTACTTTTTTTTTTTTCCCCCTCTTCTGGAGAACCATAAACAGAGCTTTAAAAAGCCAGCAGAAAACAAGCAGGATATCTAAAATTGATGCAACTCCTACTGATTTCAGTGAAATGGGTGTGATTTCCCCCGGAATGAATTCCTGGCTAATCTCTTCTAGATGTGGGAGAGAACGACTCTGGATGAGAGGCTCCTGGATAGGCAGGGACACACTTTAAGGACACTTAAATCCATTTAAGCCCACAGTTTACCTGCTGGGTTGGGGAATCAGCCAAGTTTGGATACGTGCAGAGCTTCTCAGCCTGCACTTTCTCTCCTTGTGGAAATCCTGCCCAGGCAGAATCTGTGGGATGAGCCCTTTTTGTCTCTGATTTCTGCCCATCCAGCACCAGGTCAGAGAGGCAGCAGGCTCCTGATGCACCTTGTGATGAGCTGATTCCTGCCTGGGGAATCACGGACAGATCTTTACGCCAGTGCTGATCCATAAAGCCATTGGGAATTTTGTGGTTCAGCAGGAGGCACTGAGCAACAGGTTTTCAGTATTATTTTGACCTTCTTATCTTCTGCCACAGGGCTGAAGGAGTAGAAACAGCGACTGTTGCCTCTGGTTTTTGCTCCATCAGCACGGAGCTTGCCCTCACTGCACTCAACACCAAAGGCCAAACTCGCTGAGACTCTTTTTCCATCAATTAGTAACCAACTGCAATGCATCCCATTCACTCGAACACAAAACCTCAGTGCTACGAGTCAAAGGGGGACAGAATCCGGCTCTGCAGAGCTGAACACAAAGAATTAAAGGGTCTGTTTGCAGAGCAGGTGGGCTGCAGGCAAGGTGCTCTCCGTGGGCTGGCTGGAGGTGCAGATTTTCCCTGAGACAATAAGGCACGGCCTACTTGTGGATTTGGTACCTTCTAAATTCATTTAGCAGCTCAATGCTCTCTTGCTGCCCCTTCCAGACAAGCCCCAGGATAATTGTTTATATTTAAAAAGCTGGTCTTTCTTTAGCAGGAATCTCCTCTCTCTCTAAAGGAGTATATTAGGGACGGATTAGAGGGAAACCCTCAAAAGCTGCTCATCAGATGTAAACAAACCCACCAGGGTTATTATCCACGTGAAAATAATGATACAGGAGTTTTCCAAGCATGATAACCTCACTGTTTGTATCACACTAAATTAATAACATCTCTCAAGCACCTGCCTGAACCAGAAGTCTTTCCAAGAGACTAAGCACAACCTCTCTCATTAAATCAGCATTCAGGGAGCTAACTAGCAGATGCTGCTGACATGAACCCAAATGTAATCTCTTTAACCTTGTCCTGTGGGGAGCAGACAAGTCATGACCGAGTAATTCCAACTAAATTAGATTTTATGTGAAAGTGTATAATCTAAATTAAATTTGATTAAAATGATTCACTGATTTGTGTTTGCTTTTAAAAGTCCTAATGTAGCCAAGGTGACCAGTTTTCACTAATCCGTGTAATCAGATTAATCTGTTTTTACATGGTTGGATCAAGATTTTTTTATCCTGTACATTTTTCTATATGAATCATATTTGCTTGAATATCCATGGATAGATTGGGTGTTTTCTATCCAGGGAGAGGCTCGCCATAATTCAATTTTCACCGTGTTGATGAAATCTAACTGCGGTGACCATAAAGATGTGTGGGGTAAAATATCACAAACTCACCTGCAGGGAGAGAATGATCAGGTCATTGATACCAAATTCAAAATGTGAAACAATCCTATCCCCAGAATCCTCTTCAGTGGGAGACTTTGCTCAGCACAGACTCAGGGCAGCACCAGGGGTGGAGTTGTGCAGCTGCCTGTTTGTGCAGTGATGAATTTCCTGGGCTTAACCCCTTCACATCCTCTTCCCCTACTGGGAATTGGTGCAAGTGGGATGAATCTTGGCCACTGCCTTAATTACATCTTGAAATCTTAATTGAATACCGCCGGTGCTGATGAGTGGCTGCATTCTCAACGCTAATCACAGTCTGCAATCAGCAAACAACATATAGCTACTAATTAAGGCTTATTAAGTTAAAAGGACAATTTTATCCAATATATGGAGTCAGGGGTTGCTGTGTGTTGGATGTGGCTGCTTTAATGGCAATGAGAAGAAGATCATGGGAAGGGCTCTGGGCACAAATTTCTGTCATTTTTTTATAAGAACATGCTGGTGTCACATTGTCAGATACCATTTCTCTGTTTCTTTCTGGTATCTGATGGGATTATTTTTTTTTGTTTGGATTTTTTTTCTTCCTCTTTTGGGCATCATTTATTTCACAGTGTGAGAGCCCCGCTACAGATCCACAGTTCTGCAGTGAACAGGACTCACCAGAAGGTTACAGGTCATCCCTGGAGATTAAATAGATCTGAGACAGTGCCTGGTTCTGTCAGCAGGAAGAGGCTCAGGGTTGCAGGAGGAAATGAAGGTGCACTGTTGGTGGTGTCAGCCAGGTGATAGTGCTGTACAACCCTCAGGTTAAATTCCGGGTTCCACACAGAGTAAACTGCCAGCTACTCAAGGTAACTATGGCAGAATATTAGAACAAATCAAAGGGAATGAGGAGTTCAGGGTTTATTTAGCACTTTATTGCTTTAGGCTGCTCTTTTCCCACCCTTAATTACCACAGCTTCAGCTCCCCGCTCATTTTTCCTTATCACATCAACAAATCCTGTGTAGACCAGGTAGTTCCCTAAGCCTGTTCCTTGCCAGTGGAACAAAACCCTTCAGCTCATGTTTAATTTTAGCCGTGGGAATACCTTCAGAGGCTTAAATGGGATTCTTCAGAGGCTTCAATTTCATCAGTTTCTGCTCTTTTCTGAAGGGGAGCAGAGGAAACGTCCCTCTTCCTCAAAGACTGGGCCTGAAATCTACTCTGGAGTGTTCAGCAGTTTGTTTAATATGTTCTTTCTCGTGACAACATCTCTGGTGTGAAAACCCTCAGGAAGAGAATAAAAGCACGAGTCAGTGAACTGCTCCCTTCCTTCATTCTCCACTGGGAACAAAGTGAAGGTATTCCACCTCAGCACCTGCACTGGTTCTGAGCCAAGAGTTGCCTTTGTCCTGCTCGTTTTTATTGAGTGGGAGGACAGAAAACAACAGAAATTGTTTCCCTGTTCTAGGGGAGCACTCCTCAATTTCTCCTTTAGTGCAATAAAAAAAAAAGTGCACTATGCTCCACTCCTACTTTTTAAGCTTTGTGGTGTCTTTCTAAATACAAATTTACCTCAGTAAGTGGAGCTTAAATAGGAGTGAAGGCACTGGGGCAGTTCTGCTTTTGAAAGTGAGATAGAAAAGCTCTGGGGTGAGTGAGGAAACAAGATCAGATGAGTGTTGTTCCAGGGAAGGCCATAAAATCCCTTCAATCACTCTCTTTCTCTACATTTTGCATATGACAAATGCTCTTTCACTGGATCTTGATAACTGCCCCAAAAAAGAGTGAAGAAAAGAGAACCTGTAGCTGCTGAAAAGCAACTATGGGCCAGGCTAATAATCTCACTTATGTTCATTCATATTTAAACTACAGTTTTATGTTTGGAAAGTTTGTGACCAGAAAAGTGAAGTGCTTTGCAGGACTGTCTTAAATTAAAAAAAAAAAAAGAAAAAAAAAAAGAAAAAAAAGAAAAAATTACCAGTCATTGTTACTGTAAAGAATAGCCCCTTATTTTTCATATCTAAAAGATTGAACCCTTCACAATGATTAATAAAGTCTGGTTGTTATCTACTTTTGTCATAAAAAATGATACACAAAAGAAACAGCCTGAAAAAACATGAAGGTAAAACGCCAGCACGAACATTTGTACCGACACTGCTAATTAAAAGACTTAACTTATTAGTCTTTAAGTAGCAAAAAAAAAGAGAAACAAACAAGTATAATTTGGCAGATTAATTTTATGTTCTGTTCTATTTAATCAAACTATACCTACAGTGAAAATGACAAATCTGAGTTGTCACACTAGGGATGATAAGAAAGATAAAGGTCATATATTTTAATGTCATAGAAGGTCTTATTAAAGGAACCCTAATTACATTAGGTGTCCGTGAAACATTAATTAAATACTGTCCGAAATAATTAGGTCCAAGTTACTGATGATTTAATTAAACTCGGTTTTTTATTTTATAAGAAAACCGCAGGTCCAGGATCGGTCTGTCGGCAGGGTAATTGATAACGTGTCACAAGAGCCAAACAGCGACCTTGACCAGCCGCACGGGAAGGACACTTTGGGGAGCAGGGCGTCCTGCTGCCCACCCCTCGTGGGCAGGGGCACGTGGGCCGTGCCTGGCTCGTTCCAGAGTGTGCAGAATCCAGCAAGAGGAACCTCTGGGCTCGTATTCTCAGCTCGTGTGAACTGTTACAGCGTGTGAGGGGCTCACCCCCGACCTCTTAGCTCCAATTTCGGTGAAGGTCTTTGCCTTACCAAGCAGCTGGACTTCTCCAGCACGAGGCGGATGCACACCCAAAATTCCGGGTTTGCTTTGTCCACCACACAGCCCCACAAAGTTCCGAACCCTGCTTCTCTTCCCCTCTACAGAGACACAGTGATGGAGTAGACAGCTAAAGATTCCTTCGCCTACAGGAGGCTGTGCCAGCTCCGTGGTCATGGATGGGTAAAGAAAGTGTGACTGGAGCAGCTGGGCTGGCAAAGTGCTTCCCTGATCTTTCAGGACGAGGGAAATATTGCAGGAGTGAAGCTTCATCTCCTAGTTAAAACTGCCACAGAGTATATGTGGGATTATCCAGGAAAAAAAAAAAAAAGAGTATTGGAAAGGTGAAAAATGTGCATTTGTGTGTGGAGTGAGGCAGTGAAGGAATTTCGGGCAAAAAGAGCATTTTCCTGTCTGTTCCATGGGTGGGAGCACAGACTTTGTGGCACGGCAGGGATGGGCTCTGTGACTGGCTTCTGACAGCCCACCCAAGATTTAAATATTCCTCTTCCCCCAAGCTGCCTGGCTGCTCTCAGACAAACAAACCTCACACTCCACTTTTTCCTCTCGTAAAAGGAAAAGGAACATCTTTACTCCTTCATAATTATGAGTCCTGCCTGATGCCTGTGGGTATCACTCTGCAGAACAACATGACTGAAATGCAAAATATTGACCTGAGAGTTCTAGAGATCAGAGGCAGCCTCGTGGTTGCAGTGAGAGCCACCCTTCCTCGAGATCAGCAGCCACCAAGTGTCACACAGACAGCCCAAACCTCCTCCTTTCCACGCGTGGCCAGTGCCTAACTAAGGAAAAGGTTCCAGTACATCCTCTGGGCAATTAGCACTGCTCTCGTGGAGGCTTGTGGGTGAAGAGAACGGGAGAATCAATTTGTAATTAAGACCTGTGTGCCTCCTAAACATCCATTTCCACAGAGAGCCTTCTGGTTTTGAAATGGAATTGCTGCTTCACAACCAAAAAGATTTTTAAAAATTAAAAAACCGGGCTGGAAACCTCCCATAGTTTGTATTGTACAGAGTAAAGCAGATTCCACGCAGGAACACCCATGTTACCCTCCTGATAAAGCTCTAGGAGTTCAGGCATCCACTGATACAAAAAGATCACTGAAAAGCCCATTATTTCACCGTGGAAAAGTAATAAATTCTTGAAACCAGGAAAGTTCACCACAGTTATCACTGGCAGGATGTTAGGGGGTTTTAAACCACAGTTATCAGTATGACACCTAACAAATACCTGTATTTCACAAGAGAGACGTGAGTGACCCCAAAGGGCTAAGGAAAGGTGAAGGTATTGACTCAGTAACTGCTCAAACCTCTCCATTAAATCCAGAAAGATGATTTTGCAATAAATATAACAACTGACTGATCAGCTGGACACTTCTGGGGAGATGGGATGTGTCCTGTACTGGGTATGTAAAGCATTCCAGCTGCACTGGGCACAAATATACAAACATAAACCACAAAATACCTTTGTGTTTGCTGCTGCTTTCCCATCTTCCTCCAGAGGTTCATGAAGCTTTTCTCTCAGCTTTTTCCAGTTGTGAATCTCCTCTCATTAAAGATGAAGGCTGAAATAGAAAGAAAGGCTGATTTTAAAGAGTAATGGAATTTTGTTTGTTTTTAAAGAAAGATTTCTTCGAGTAATTCAAAAGACAAAACCAGATAAAGTTTTGTTCTTTTTCTCTGCAGACTCTGCATGACATCAGTTCCTAATTTATGATGTAAAATACTCCTAAATTTTACCCTGCCTGAGTGCTTGTGCCTTCTATGTAACGCTGCCTACACAAAAATCCTTAACTCCTTCAGGCAAAAATAAAATTTTATGATTAGATTTGTCATTAAATCCTCTTACTTTGAGTGCTACAGTAATCGGTATAACAATGGCATGAATTAGCATGTGTACAATGTTTCAAAACTAATAAAACTATAAATATATGAGGTACCAGTGAGCAATTTAGCAAGCAGACCTTTATTATCAATATGCTGTCCCCAAATAATCTGTTGCCACTGCTTACTATCAGAGTACCTGTATAAAAGTGGCATTTTTTTCCCCTAAAATTTGAATTTCCAGTGAAATAAATTGCCTTTTAAGCTGTTTTTGACGCACTTTTCAAAACACAGAAATCTTCCATGCGTTTGACAAGGATATAATTGAGTAAATATCCCGAAACAAGGAGCACTGTACACATCTGCTGCAATTTAAGACATTTTAAACGGTGTTCTGTGCTGCTTTCCTCTGACGAGGCACACAGACACAGAGTACAAGGTATTGGAGGGTCATTGTCTGCCTGCAGACAGGACACAGACAAAGCAGAGCCAGCCCTGAAAGGAGCCCAGGCTCTGGGACAAAGGGACGAGCAGATGAATTAACGGGAAGCTGATAACAGGGCGTCAAACAGGACCCTGCTCAATACCTACAAATTCCACGCAGCAAGGAACTCCCCAGCCCGGTTTCGGGCGCTTTGGGGTGTAACTCCAGCCCTGCTGCAGCACGCAGTCCCTGCAGCCAGATATTCAAGTCTCTTCTCAAACTCGGTAGCATCGATTCGTTCATGACCAGTCAGAGTCAGAACTGGTGGAGCCCTTACTGATATTTGCTGCCTTTGGGAATCTGTTTTTACCTTTTCCTGCCCTGTAAAACCCTAAAAGATCTAACTAAATACTAGTAACTATGTTGTGAAGGCATTAATTAATTTTTTATATACAAGATGATGAGCTGGATCCTGCTCTTCTAACCTGAGCAAAACACGAGCTGCAATGGAAATTCTGCTTCATTTTTTTAACTGGATCAAGTTCTGTACAGCAGCATCCCTTTATGTCACTGCAGCAATCAAATAATTTAGAAAAACGACTTCTCAGATGAATTATTTCCAAAGTGACTCTAACTGTCCACAAAAGAGGTGGAGAAGGAAAGGAAAACAGCTGCTTGTGTTTTACCTGTTTAGCCACCTGTTAACTGAAATGAATGAATAAACTGGGCACTGCTGGGGAATCCTTGGATCTCCTGAAAAGTGTGTCCAGAAAATCAGCTTCCGTTCGAAGACACGTTGGTGACTGATTTATAGAAGTTAAATTACAATTATCCTCTATGCAAGATAAAAATACATCAGGCTGTGAAGGCTAAGAACCAGCTTAAAAACTGAAAAAGCTTTAAACAGTGTTAGTACCCCAAATTCTAGACAGAAACAAGCTTGAACATTGACAACAACATTAGCAAAATCTGTTACTCGAAAAATCCATAAGCTGTGCACAGGTTTGCAACATTTCCCCCCTGCCCCCCTCAAGATATTTCTAAATATTGCCTTTAGGCTTTAACAGCAGTGCAGATCCAGTACAAATTCCTTTGTGTGAGCAAAGATGTCCTGCTAGAGATGTGCCACAGCACACGGCTCCCCAGGAAATTGTGAAAGTCTGCAAAACAACCTGGCAGAGGCAGATCTACAATTAACAAACAACATTTGACGAGGCAGCTGCCGGATCTGTACTTATTTTTACGTTACAAGCACTTACCTGACGTCTCGTGCAATGTGTTATAAAGATATTTCCTAAAAGATTTTGGCAAATGAATTATGTGGCTGAAATGGAATAACGAAGGTAGAAATTTGTCCTGTTATCAGTCACACACATTCAAGCAGAAACCCAGTGCAGCACAGTAGATAGAACTATAAGCTCTGGGATCTTCTCATTCAACCAAGATTGCTTCATACAAAAGTTGACAATACACTACTGAAAGCCATTGTTGATATTCAACATTTTTTAAATAGCTGAACAGAATAGACAATAAGGCATGAAGGAAAACTTGGATAGGAGGCTGGCCTGGAGTCTGGGTTCAGGAACGGAAAAAAAAGCATTAAAAGTGGACAATAAATATGTGATTCTCATTTTTGCCCTGTATATGTCAATTAACTGATCTTTGCTGTGCTGAAATTCCGACAGTTTTAAAGGGAGAATAAAATATAAACCATATTTTTTTTTTAATTTCATCTATTTAAGTCTAGGTGCAGTTTGAAATACTGGCACTGAGAGAGAAAAATGTTTTTGTGGTTCACATTCACCAGCAACTAATGTAAATTAAGGACTTTGCAAAATCACTGAAAGATCCTCCCATTAATTGTCAGACCCATCTGCCCAGGCTGAGGAGATCACACATTTCAGTCCTTATATCAGAAAAAGGATTCCTGTGAAATACTTTCATAAACCGCGAAAAATCCCATATTTATATTTCCTGTTATTGTGTCTGAACTCCCTATTTCCTCAGTAAAAAGGTATCAGACCACTGTATCCAGCCTCTGAAGGACTCCATAACATTTCAGAGATCTTGCACGCGGCAGATAATGGCTTATTTTAGCAACTCTTTGTATTTGGTTTGTTTTGCCAAAGATTTCAGTGCCAACAGTGGGGAAAGTCCCACCTTGTCCAACTCTTGGAAACTTCATCAGCACAAATATATCTTATTTTTTTTCTACTGGCACATCTGAAACACCTTGCGTAGACCATCCTAAACCCAGTATGGTCAGCAGCCAGCAGAGGATGAGTTTAAACAATTTTATTTCTTAATAATCCAGATATGGCAGCAAAACTTCTACTTTAGCCTTACTCAGAATATGTTATTTCTCCAGCTCTGCCTTGGCTTTTGTTGAATGCTGCTTCACCCATGCAGGATATATTCAGTATTGCTGTCTCCAATTATTTAATTTTTATTTTTTTTTTTTTTAATGGAGAACTGTCGGGTTATTTCAAGCCAGACCAAGCAGTTTATGATGAATGTTGGTAATTTAGCATAGGAGGATTTTTGTTTGTTTGTTAACCCTGTTGTATTATCCACTAATTCTGCTCCTGAGTTTAGAACACGGAATGTATTTTGTAGTGTGTTTTCCCCTCTTGTTTCCAGTCCTATTAGGCATGTGACTAGAATTTAGACATCACCCACATTATTTACTGCTCCTTGAAGAAAGGACACTGCCTGATTTGTCTGTGGTCTGTATGTGCTGCTCTTCCAGTAAATATCTGGAAGTTCAGGTGTGTCCAAAACTTGGCACCGAGCACAGGTATTTTGGTCAAAACCAGATTTGCCAGAGATGTGACAAAGACAAGAACTGATCAGCAGGTGACTCCGAGCAGAGCGCCAGGGAAGGAATTCTGAGCAGGGCAGGGTGGCCTTGATTACATCCTCCTAAATGGCTGTCACCCGGGTCCCCCGAAAAATGTTTCCCCTAAAGGCCAGGATTGAAACCAGCTGAGGAATCCTTTTCACTGCTGCAAGGCACAATGGCTGCAAACATTTCCGTTTCCACTTCCACTTCCACTTCCACTTCCACTTCCACTTCCACTTCCACTTCCACTTCCATCTCCATTTCAGTTTCCATTCCATTTCCATCTCCATTTCCGTTTCCATCTCCATTTCCATCTCCATCTCCATTTCTGTTTCCATTTCCGTTTCCGTTTCCATTTCCATTTCCATTTCCATTTCCATTTCTGCTTCCATTCCCATTCCCATTCCCATTTCCATTCCCATTCCCATTCCCATTCCCATTCCCATTCCCATTTTCCTTTCCATGTTCAAAGGCCCCTTTAGGACAGTTCTAGGAGACATTTCTCATTTCAGTCGTATTTGCCAATCCTGACTTTGGCTAGAAATCACCCTCAGACAGCAGAGTGGAAATAAATTGAATTTAAGCCACTTCGGTCCAGGGTCCATTACGAGGCATCACCACAAACCAGCTTTTCTCTGACCTTGGGAACAGAAGCTGTGAACAGAAGTGGTTAAATCACTCAAGCCAGGAGAGCTGGAAGGAAAACTCCTGGTCCTTACATCACTGCAGCTGGAAGTGTCTCACAGCAGCTCATCCAAATCCTCGGATGTTGGAATTTACACAGAACAGACAGAATTGCACTGGTCTTTGTAAAGCTGACTCTTACCAGAGTCAAACCCTGTAAATTGTCCAGCCCACTGTGAAATATATTTTCCCAAGGTAAAAAAGAAGGAAGTTTGATGCTTTCATTCATATCAGGAAGAAATCAAACAAGCACAGGGCTTTTTGAGCTGGCCTTCGAGTCCAAGTCATACAGTGATACCTCCAGCTCTTCCACTGAAATTAATTGCTCTGATTTTCAATTAGTTCATTGATGTTGGTGGACATCTTCATGTGCCAGAGGACTGGGTCTAAACCAACTAGAGACATGACATCTGTATTGAACACTATTCCCTTTTCTCTTGTTCCTATGAGATTATAAAACAACTTTCCACTAGAAATCTAAACATCAAGCATCAGTGTAATTTGCAATACCTTTTTATGCCTTTCTTCCCTCTTGACACTTAAACTGAATCATTTTCACTGTGATTTGCAACCTAAACAATTACACAAACTTCTGGGTTTCATCAGGGCAGGAAATCTCCTGAATAGCTGTGCCAGATCTTTTTATGCAGCAGCACTCATAGGAAAAACCTGGTTCTAAATGCATTATTGACTGTACTCCAAAGCTACGTGAGAAGAAATCAGAATATGAACCTGAGCTCTTTTTTCATCTTACCCAAAGCTGCGAATCACAGAGCACCTCAGCTTTCAAACAGGCAGAATATTTAAATAAGGAAAGGGAGCCACCACTGGTTTTCTGGGTCAGGTTCCTCCCGTGTTATTACACAGCTGCTATAGACACACTGTCTGTTTAAAATTTGCCTCTTCTTAAAAGGATAAGAAATTCTGTTCTCAAGCCCCCAGTGTTTCACCCAGTGGAATTCTAAAATTGTCAGTAATAATTCTGTAAATTATGTCTACAAGAAAATTGCAGTTCTGTCCTTCTGAAGGAAAGGATTATTTTACTACACAGCTCAGCGTTCATCTCTGAAAATCACTTATCAGGCTGGCCCTGGCAAATTCACAAACTGCAGTTGTCAGGACCATCATAAAGTTGTACGCAACATCAATTTAACGGTAACATTACACTGGTTTTCTCTCCAGCCTTGCGTGGAGCCTGTGAATTTGTGGGAAAGAGATATTCAATACCAATGTATCCGTGAACAATGCAGAAAATGACAGATCTGTGTTCTGAGGACATAACATGCACCTTGTCCACATTTCACTTGGGTCCTTTCAAACAGCTGCCAATCCTACCTCCAGATAAGTACAGAACATTACATGTATTCAGAAACTGTTTAAATTATTTTAAAGTTTTAGGTTACCACTTTAATTGCAAAGTCTTAATTTTCCTCTCTTCCTAAAGCCACGATATGAACTCTCCTCTCATTGTTATAATGTTCTGTGATATAAGCCTGCTATAATTTAGCACTCAACTGCACTGAATCCCATTATGAAGTCTCATCTTATATCACACAGAGTACATCTGAGTACAAAACATAAAATGCTTAGCTTGTAAGGATAGGGAGCTTGTCATCTCTTTAATTTGATCACTAAAGTGGAATTTTGGATTAAAAAAAATTTGGACTATAATGGCAGGATAATGCTAAATATCCAGATTTTTAAAAGGACTGACACGCTGTGCATTGCAGAGATAGAGATATGTGTGACCTTCACAGAAGTTAATTAAAATAGGGAGAAAAAAAAAATTCAGACTGCTTTTTTTTTTTCCCTAGGAAGTGTGTATTTCAAATGTCCCTGGCCCTAAGCAATATATGGGGTAGTCCAGCACGTCTCCTGCTTCCCATACAAGGTCCCCTTGAATAACTTCCCTCTAGAGGCTGTCACAGGGAGGATGCTTCTGTCACTCTGATATTTCCATGTTTAACAGAAATCCTCTTTTGCTGGTCCACATGTGACTTTTAAGCATTGAACACTCAGTCTGTTCTCAAGAAATCCTGGGGTTGATCTTAAAAGGAACATTTGCGTTGACCTTGCAATAGAATCACAGAATTGTTTAGATTGGAAAAGACCTTTAAGATAATTGAGTCTAATTGACGTTACTATCTAATGATTTCTTTCCTTAATATAATTATCTTAAATTTGCAGTAATAAGTGTACAGACTCCCTGAATTCTTTCACAGCAGTAAGAACAAAGTGTTAGAAATAACGTAGCACACAAATAAAAAAAAAAATTATTTGCTTGATGAAATACCAGTCTGAAAATTCAATGAGTGTCTTCAAGTAATATTTGAGCAACGGTCATGGAGAAGCTTAATAAATCAATGTTTGCTTGCAGTGGCTTTTCAAATTTGAAGTAAATGACTTTTTGAACACTCACTGCTTGCTAACTGCTCAACAGCTGAAATCAGTTACCTGAAAATGCACAGACCTCTGTGATACGAGGATTCGTGAGACCTGAACAGGGAAATAATGTTCTGTGCTCTACTAAGCGTTCCCAGATTTCACATTCTAGGCTGGGGTGGAACAAACCTCAATTTCCTCCTCCATCCCCCAGTCCCAGAACTGTGACTCCCATGGCAAAAGCACTGACCTGTGGTATAGAAGATCTAAGCCGAGCCTTTGTTTCCCTGCTCTGGTCCAGCTTTTCTGCCATAAGCACCAAGCAGTTTAAGAGATGGAATGCTGTCCTATTTTTGAGTGGAGCTGTTCTAGGTTGCAAACTAATTAAATATTGTTTTCACAGGGACTAGAACACACACAGGTCTGCTACAGCTCAAGAGAATGATCCAAGCATGGCAAGAGGCCATGGAGCTCTTTGTACTCTCCCAAATCTCATCCTCAGCTGGGTTCTTTCCACGTTGTCCACCCACAGGTGCCTGATTTATGTGGTTTATAAAGTGTTTCACACCCTCAGCAGGGTTGGAGAAGGGAAATTTGTGGCACAACCAGCAACAGCTTCACGGTCGGGCTGTGATGGGCCAGGTGCTGGAAGGGCAGTGCTACAAGAGGGTCAGGTCGTAAACCAAAATATTTCAGTAGTTTGGTGTTCATGGAAAGTCACCTTAAACTTGAGAAGCCTTTTCCACTGAAAGTCTTTCCAAAGATGCTCTGATGCTGTAAAAAAGTTTTAGTTTCCATGAATTGACATTTTCTGACAAAAAACCCCTTTTGTCTAAACATCCCTTGATAGCACCGATGGTAAATATGAGGGTGAAATAAAAGATTTGCCGCTGCCGGAAATAATATTTATAAAAATGATTGCAAACACGTTTCCATTGAGGAAAGGAAAAAGTGCTAACAATGAGTGGCTAAATACTTGCTGCTCACATAAAGACACGTTTCTTTTTCCCAGCAAAATTGTGGAGCATAAGACATGGAGGTGGGCTTGGGAGAAAAGATGCAATAAACAGTGGGCTCCTTTTTTTTTTTTACAATAAATTTTCATAAAAATATCTCCAAAAAGGCCAAGTTAGCAGTGTTGGATATTACAATGTATTTGATTAATTTTTTCTTTTTTAATATAAAATTGTCAGATAATCTTGTCCTGTAAAAATACTACATTTTAAAATTCACCGTGGAGCTGTCAGGCTCCCACAGCCTCTTAGAGCTGGAGCTGGTACTGAGCTTGTGCTCCTTGTCAAAATTTAATGAGACGACCAGTTCTAAAATAATTGAATTTTCATATCAGAGCGAACCAGGATTACTCAGACAATAAAAATGCTGAGTCCTGTACTGTTACTGGCAAATACCTTTTGCTTTGCTCATGGAATCAGTATGTAAATGTTCAGGGTTTGTATTTAAGGCATCTTATGCATTTAGAGTTGTAGTACTGGCAATAATTTCAAATGGTGCTGTTGATAAGTAGCTGGGATTTTTCTTTTTTTTTTTTTTTAAATAATGTTCAAACTGTAATTTGTTTGGTGAATCGGGATAAGCATTTGGTTTATATTTGATATAAATGTTAATGCAGTTGCAGTTTAATTATATTTCTTAACTTTCAGCATTTCAAAAGTAGAATTTGAGGACCACTCCACATCAGATTGTCTTGCTTCCGTGGAATACTCATGAGTACAGTCCCAGACTTTTGACTTTAAAAAGTGGAACTGTCCCCAAAGTTAATGCCTGCTCCAGAGGGTGAATATGTGTGCTGAGGCATGAAGAGCAGGACAATGCTGGATGTATTCCTCAGCTTGCAGGTTGAAAAGTCACGGACAAAAGGTCCCCATCAGAAGTACAAAAGGATTAAAAACCAAACCAAAACCAAAACCCCACCCCTGACCGGGATTATTTACATAAATGCTTCAAACAACACTAAAATGTACTTCAGCAGTGCAGGGGTTGGTGCTGCAGAAAGGGCTCGTGGAAATAATTAAACAGGTTCTCAAGAAATCATCAGGCTGAACATCACCAACACCTTTATTTCCTTTTCTTGTTTTGCAGAGGTTATTAGGAGGTACAAAACTGCAGGAATAAGGATTTCTAAACTTTTCCAGCTGCCCAAATGTCTGGGACTGTCTTAGCACCAGAATTTTGCTTGACTCTGTGAAGCTGTGTTGCGTTTTCAGCACGTGGCAAGGACATATTTGACTTTAATTCCCAAGGAAGGAGAGCTCCTAAACAGCTCCCAGCACACAAAAGGCCTTTGATGCATTTTTTCATGATGCTTCCCAGCCCATCTTCCTACAAAACACACCAACAGTCTCACTATTAACACTTAAGGCAGAGTTAATTACCCACCTATAATTTCGTTTTCTTGCCCAGCTCGCCTAATTTAACTGATGTTCACGTGTAGCTGCCCCAGATATGCTACAGAAAAGCCGTAAAAGAGGGGGGAATTTGAAAAATACATTTCCAAACCCAAAAAGAGTCTGTGAGATGAATTCCAAACGCTGACAAGAGATGAACTGAGAAAAGCCTTTGCTGTGACTGCTGTCCTGCACCCTTCTCGACAGCAGGGAGGAGCCTGCACTGCTCCATGGGAGATGCAGTTTAATCCTGAACACTGAATTTTAAAAAGGAAGAAATGCCGGAAAGGGGAAATCTGAAAGGAAACGAATGCAGCTCCTGTGTTTCACTTGTGTGATGGCAGTGCTGGGGTGGAGGTCTTGTAAAACCTGTAGGGCCAAGTGAACAGCTGGATTTTTTTGGTTGTTATTCCAGTAATATTGGCTGGGAAAGTGATTATTCATCATGGCATTAAATGGAATTGGATGGTCAAGTGTATTTGTTTTTCCAGCCTGCAATCTTAACCACTTCATCGTTATGTAATTGATATTTCCCTTTTTTATTTCTGCAGATGAAGGTAACCTGTAAATAACATAATCTCTGTCAGATGAGGTTTCTTTACATCTAGAGATGGGGTCAAGTAATATGGATATTGTCCCGTGTTACTATGAGTTAAGCAGTCATAAAATCACAGACCCACAGAATAATTAGGGTTGGAAAACCTTGAAAACAACTTGTGCAACTTCAGGCTGTCTCTGTCTTTTCTTGTTTGTCTCACACTGTCATTTTTTACATTTCAAATTCAGTGTTGTTTCTGATATCATGGCACCCGAGTTCGCATATCCCACTGATCCTTAAGACAGAGCGTCATATTTACCCGGAATTATATCCATTTTTTTTCACTCTGTTCCTCCTGAAAGCTTTCCTAGTCGAGTATGACTTTAACAATACCTTACATATTTCTCTCCCTCAATTATGACCAGACTTTACACGCTGAAAATTGCTGCTGGCAGGAGCTGTGTATCAGTAATTAGGTGTCACCTCTGTGCCCTGGGAAATGCTCTTAAAGACAGCAACACCCAGCAGTGGACAACTGCATCAGCTGACTCGAGAGATCAGCAGCCTATTATTTCCTGAAATGAACTGAAAAATGTTAGTTGTGAGAGACAAATAAGAAATAAAATCCTGTGACAGTTTCTTCAAGCCTGCGAAATAGGGAAATACGGCACAGCGAGATCAAATTTTGTATTTCAGAACACGAGTTTCTGCCCAAATAGTCATTTGCAAGGAAATAAAACTGGAAAACAGGCACAAGACTTGAAACTTTCCATGCAGATACAAAACAGGGTAACTTGGAAAGGCCCCAGAGTGAACAACTGAAAACTGCAGGTTCCGGAGCAAGAGGTATTTCCCACTTTGGCTAAAGGATATTGCCTCGTGTCAGAAACAGTTTGTTTCTCATTTTCTGGATGGCCCGTTCCCAAATTTCCAGCAGGAAAAGCTACAGCAATAATGATGTTTGTGCAACTGAATATTATTGCTCGTTTTTGGGGGGTTTTCTTGAGATGAGCGACGGAATTTAAAGAAAATTTGATTTTCTTTAAAATCCTAAGTGGGAGCAAGCTGGTTACAGTGGCTCTGCTGCAGTGTGGACAAGACCCAGAACAGCCAGGAGAAGAGTAACTGAGCCACTTTCGTGTTACATTTATACCAATGGCACAGGGTGAGTCACTTTTGCAAAAATACTGACTTCTGTTGATGTAGAGGAATGCATTTAGTGCATTGGCTTCTCAGAGCTTGCCTAAATTGTGATGGAGCAGCTGAGAAAAGGCAGCTAAAGCTCGTTAATGTTATTAAACAGTTTAAATTCTCTGGAGGTGAAGGCTTTTCAGGCTGAACCTGAAATCCAGTGTTGCTGCTGTTAGCAGTGAGGCATCACCACACCTTCCCCTCCCCTTTTTGCATTTACACTGGAGCAACTTCTCCTCAGAGCAGCTGTGTAATAAAACATCATTTCTGTGTACAGTGGTGACCTTCCTGGGGGTTTGGTGACAGAATGCTCCTTTGTATGCATCAGCCCAAAAATGCATTTTGTCCCACGACTAAAATAAGGTAAAAGAGTCACTAATATGGTCTTTTAGCCCTAACAGGCTTTAATACCCCGTTTCTCTACCTCAGATCAACTTTATTATAATACAGTAATTACACAGGGGAAAAAAAAAAAGTAAGGATGATAGTGTCAGGCACATTTAACCTCCCTTGGTGTCCCATGATTCTCCGCACCGAGGGCTCAAGGAAAGGCCTTCCCTGACTTCCTGATAACTGGATGAGTGATTATCCCGCTTGTTAATGGGCAATGATAGAGAAGAGTCCTCCATCTGGACAGAATATTCATGAGGGGGCTGCACCAGCCGAGATAAGGATACAGAAGATGCCACAAGCAATCACTTATGAGAACACCAGGAAAGAAATATTCACACTCTGAGCCAGACTTGGGGGTTCTGGGTGAGGGTGACAAGAGGACAGACCCATGGCTGTCATTTGGGGACAGGGACTGACCCCAGGGCTGGGTTTTACCAGTGAAGACTGGTGGAAGGTGGGGACTGGGTGATCTTTGAGGTCCCTCCCAACCCAAACCATTCCATGAATCCACGACAATTTCACGTGTCAGGGTGAGACTCAGCTCCACCTGGAATGATGGCCCCGAATCTGTGCAACCCAGGCAAAGCTCAGGTATTTGTGAAGGCCCAGGTGCACAGCAGAGGCTTTCTTTGGGACAAGAATTGCCTCAACACCTGAAGGGCTGCCCTTTAGCAGAGAATCAGAGAATCTTTAGGTCAAGGTTTTCAAGAGGGGAATGGCTTTGCTCTCATTTTTCAGTCTATTTCAACATTTTCTTCCCAAATGGGATGGATATTTTGACATTTTAAAATCCTCCCACATCAATAATCTGAAAAGTACGCAGTTTGTCGGTCAAATATTCTGATGATTTTGAGATGAGCTATTTAAATTTTTTTTTTTTTGTGTTAGCATTTCTCAATATTTTTAAAAATTGATTTCTTAAGAAGGAAAAGTTAGTTACCATGAAAAGAAAACGTCATGTTGATAACTGTGAAACTTCTTAACTAAATTCAAGCATGTGAGGCACTCTCACTCTCTGTTTTTATAAATTGATGTCTCCCTAGACCAATCACACTTTGGAAAATAAACGGGTGATCATGGTTCTTACTAAAGCAGCTCTTCTGACCATGCAGAACAAGACTCCAGCCCGGCAAAATTTCCAAAAAAGCAGTGAATTATGGTGATGAGAAGTGTAGTATTGCATGTCATGGTTAATGGCCCCTCCATTGTGGGTCTTTCCATTCCAAGTCCTTCTGAACAGCAATGTTATGCACTGAAATAATTTGTGAAATGTGATCAGCCAGGACCAGGCATGACCCACACTGCTTTGACAATAATCTCACTTCCTTGATGCTGCTTTTAAGTGAAAAATGGGTTTCTTGCTATGCAGACTTCTGTTGGTAAAAAAAAAAAAAATCACTTTTTTTCCCTAGGACAGATTTTTGCTTTCATTAAAAAAAATATTTACCATAAACTCTTCCCAACAAACCCATATATTTGGGGGAAAAAAAACCCTAAACCAACCAAACAACCAAAAAGCAACCTCCTAAAACCACTTTTTTTTCTAATTCTGTTCTGCTAAATAAAGCACCAAAGCTGAATGCTTTTCTCCCAGCCTGGAAAGTACTGAGGATGAGTGGGTTTCATCCCAGCATAAAACTAAATCTGAACTGATTGACCAGAAGTTCTGCTGAACTCCTACCAACCTTAACCAAAACAACTTCAGTCACCATCAAATCTGAAAGGATTCCTGTGGGAATTCATGAGGTAACTCAGGGGGGCAGGCAAAGCAAGAGATTCTCCCAATGTAAGGGTGAAATCCAGATTTAAAAATGTGCAGCCACCGAATTGAAAGGTTTTATTCCTTTCCTCTGAGAGGGAAATGCCTGCCTGGTGCAGAGGCACCGCGGAGGGGCAGCTCCACCTGCACACCTCCTGTTTCCTGTGCGTTTTTCTTCTGGCACCGCCACCAAAAGCAAGCCAAAAATCAGTACAAAAACCTCGTACAGCCCATTTTTGTGCATCCTCCAGACCCCCCTGGAGATGCTGTGGTTTGGATGCACACACGGGTTGGCTCATGGGAGAGGCTGGAAGGTTTCTCAAGTCCTGGATGGGCTGGGCTGGGTGTGGACATTCAGTGACAGCATCTGCAGAGGTTTCAGCCCCACAGTGGAGGTGGAGCTGTGTCTGAGGGCTGTGCACCTCTACCTGCAGCACCAAACAATATTTAACCTTTCTTTACACACTGCAAACACATTTTAGTCTTTTTTTTCCCCCTGTATCAATAGAAACATAATTTTTGTTATTTAGTACCAGATTTGAAAACTATTTCTGCAGAAATCCTTTATCTGCCTCCCTTCAGAAGTGCAGCAAATCCTAACATGATTTATCGAAAGTCCTTGCTTCCAAAAGGCATTGTGGCCACTGAAATAATGAACTACTTGAAAGTCACATTTAATTTACTTCCAAAGAAACCAGCTAGCATTGCTCAAGGTTGCTGGGGAAACAGGAAAGCTGCTTTAGATCAGTTTGCAGCAGAGAAGACTTGCTGATATTTTGCAATTTGTACATGTTCACCGTAACTTTAACAATCTCTTATTTTCAGAAACCCATTTCTGACTTCGTGCTAAATATTTGTCTTCATTCCCACGGCATGGCCTTGTTTTCAGTTGTGGATTCAGATTCACATAAATAAAGATTCATTCAGAGAAATCTGACTTAAAAATAAGCTGGTTTATCACAACTGTGTACATGCTTCTTCTTTGGGGGCCCATTTATCAAAGAATGCATCCAATTTCAGCCCAAGAGAAGCCCACAGTAGGCATAAAAATCTCATTTCTTGGGAATCCACAGTTCCAACATTTTATGCAATTTCAGGTGATCAGACCCTTCCCAAAATCTTTTATTGGCTGCCCTTAGACTTTCCTGCTTTAAAGAAAAGTTCTAACAATTTCCAGAGTTGTAAAATTCAGTTACTGCGTTCACTTAGTGCTCTGCCATAAAGAAAAAGAAAATCACATTTGAGAGCCACATGCACAAGTTGAGTTCCACTAATCCTTCTGGAGACAAATCAGGACCTCCTTTTCCATCAGTGGCAGTGGACAGATGTGATTTAACATGTACACATCCAATTTTATTCCAATTTACTCGAAGTTGCAGTGGTGGAATGAATGGACCAACAGAGAAATGGGGAAGCCTGCCCTTGGCAGTAAGGGAAGTTAAACAGGTCTGCAATGCTCCTCCCTAGAAGAGTTTTCTCACAATGCCCAGTTTTGTCCAAGAGATCAATCTCCTAAAATCATGTCAGTCACATGAGTTTCATGGTAAGGAATAAAAGAATTATCTGTGCATCGTTGTTTAATTATTACATTTTTTATCTCTCGGAGTCCCAGGATGACAGCAAGCACAAATTAAGCTCAAAATTAACAAAGGAAAATATTAACCAAAATTAAAGTGCTTAAAATAGTTGATGGTATGGAGTCCAGATTGCTCTCAGTCTCATAGAAACACAATTTAGAAAATAGCCTAAAACAAGGGATACAGAATATCTCTAACGTAGTTGCAGTGCACATCTTGGGTTGTTTACAGATGCCTAGGCAGTAGGTGATGTGTTTTGAAATCTCTACCAGAAAATCCCCAGTTTTTCTACCAACACACTTTTAGTCCAGATCTTGGGCATAAAATTTCATCACTACCCACTTTCCTTGGGTTTGTTCATTAATTTTTCTTCATGCACCTCATCAAAATGCTTTTTTCTTTTTTTCCCCCCCTATTCTTTGCTTAATTACATATTTTGAGACCTTTGGTGGCATTCCACCAGATGTTCAGTGAATTTTGCTCTGGTTTAAAATTACTGTATTATTTAAGGTAACGTAGTAACGTTTTTAACTGAGCACTATATTTTATTTATTTAAATCACGGTGCTTTTATCCGCTAGGATGAACTGAAGAGAGGAGAAAGCAGAGGGATGCCAAAGGTAACTGGAAGTAAGAGTGGAGGTTTGGACCAGGTCAGCTTTGAATACAGCACAGACAGTGAATAACAGAAACAAGGAGGATGGAGAGGAAAAGTCTCTGAGAAACTGAAGATAAGGCAAAAAGGTCTTGTTGAAAAAAGACCGATCTTAGAAGAGGAAGATTTACTTTCCAAGCCTGCTGTGCCCGGAAGGGTGCGAGCAGGAAATCTGCTCCTGCCCCAGGGCATGCATGCCTCCCTTGAGGCAGGACAGGGGGACTCCTGCCTGCCCTGGAAATGTGCCCTGACTCCAGGGAATCCTGGAGAGCCGCTCAGAGTTCAGTGCCCATCCCCTCACAAATGTAAATGTTGTGCTGGGGGATAACAGAGCCGACAAACAACGCAGGAGTGGGGACCTGGGGGTGAGCCTGAACGGGTCAGTCCCGCCACCCCCAGGACAGGGGGGCTCAGGGGGATCACTGAGGCTGCTCAGGCACAAGGAGCTGGTCTTTCCTGATGGATTATCAAACACGAAGGATTCCAGGAAACTCCTTCTTCCACGCTCCTTGTGACAAAAGGCGCGCTGCTGATATATTGCTGCAAAAGTGGGTAGCCAAGGCAAATTTCGGAAAGAACTCTTGATGGCCATTTACTGAACAATAATCACAAAATGCCAGCTAAAAGCAGCCTTGAAATCCTGGACCAGGAATGAGCCACTGATTAAAATTCACTTAGAACGTATTTCACAACGTCATTTACAACAGAATTTTGTACTTTGTATTGTCGCCCCTCTGGTGTTAAAATCAGTATATTCCTACAGTTTGATGGCATTCTTCATTGTTTAAAAATCACCTGAAATTTTATACCAGACTAATTAAGGCAAAACAGATTTTCTGTGAGGGGAGAAAAATTAAAAGGAAGTTAATATAAGAGAAAAAGATCAGGAGCTAATCAGGAGTCCAGTCAGTCTCCAAGTTGATTCACTGAGGGTCAGTGCTGCCATACTTAGGTTTATTACACAGTAAAATCATTGTATTTTACATAGACTTTGATTTTATCTGATATGTGTTAGCTACTGTGAGTTAGTGCCCACTCTGAACGACACCTTATTACCTCAAAGCCCTATTAATAAGGGTAATGCAAAAAACGAGTTGCTTTTCTGGCCACAAAAGCAAGCAGTTCCAGCAAGAAAAGTACTGCCCTGTCATCTTTAAGATAATTCATCAGGTATCTGGAAGATAACCTTGTTTTCTTGAGGGAAAACCTCTCACAGCTGCCATTGCTCAGAAAGCACCATCTGATAATACTTCTATTCAGAAGAGTTTTCACCTAAAACTTTTAGAGCTGAGAATGTCCTTTGCAGATTTTCATCTACAGAAAGAGCTCTAGGAAGGAGAAGAAAAATGGAGATGCAAAAGGATGTTCTAGGACCAAAAAAAACCAATCCAAGTTGCCAAGTATAACTTGGTTATTCACTGATAATTTAGAGCATAATCATCTACTCCAACCTGAAGAGTAAACACATTATCATTGGAAAACATTACCTGCCGGAATAAATACAGGTACTTACAACAGTATTAAGAGACTCTATTAAGAAGTTTCTGAGAAATCTGAGTTTTATACCAGGAAAACTCCACTTATCTACTGTTAAAACAAATTTGTGCAGACTCCTTCGTGCCTGTAGCCCTAAGAATTACACAACTCTGAACAATCACACTCAGAACAGGGCAAAAATGGGTAATTCCTATCTGCATATTATGTTATTGTACAAATTAGTATATCCTGCACCTCTTTGGAAGGAAAACGAGGCATATGTTTCTGTGCTGTGCTGTAGACCCAGCAGACAATAAACTGATCCCTCACGAGAACACAGCAATCCAAAGCGTTGCCTTGTGCCAACAGAAAAAAGAAAAAAAGGAAGAAAAAAGAAGAAGGAAAAGGACAAAATGACCGGGGAAAGCATGAAATTCAATGGAGAAAGTGATTTAATTGCACAGGGGAAAAAAGGAGTATTAATATAGGGGAAACACTCTTCTGTGATATTAAGGGTATATAACAGATAACAGAAAATAAGATTTTAAAAAGCCATAAAATCTACTCAGTAATGTCAATTTAATTGAAAATGCTGCTAAATCTCCCAGTATTACACGAGTGTGCACGTGAAGATTGGTGTGTCCATAAAGGCACTCCAAGAGGAGCACACAATGCCATGCTAATAGGGTTAGGTGCTCAGAATATAAGGTACCATAAGTGCCATTTGATGCAAGAGTTGCTAGGGAAGGCTATTTTTTTTTTTTCCCCTGCCTGTTAATTAAGTGAATTTAGCGCTTTTGAAAGGTGCCAGATTGACAATCCCGGGGACTGAAGCCCCCTATTCATGGAGGAGGCAGAGCCCAGGCAAAGCTTCCTCGGGCTGCCCCTCAACCTTGACCTGCGGGGCTCACCTCCAGCGATGAGCCGGGCTGGGGGCTCGCTCCGCAGCCCGCTCATTCTCCGGGCTCTCTGGGGAGGCTGCTGATGAAGGTGCTAATTAGGGCCGATTGTGAGGGAGGGTTTTGTGCCCGAACACCTGTCCATTAGGGACGGGACGGGCAGCGCCCGCTTTTCTCGCGCGGGGCACGGCGCAGCCTCTGGCGAGGGAGGGGTTTTGCCAGCGCTGCTGAGCCAGGGCCAGGGCGGAGGGAAGAGGGACAGGAAAGGCAGCTGGAGGGTTGCACTGGGGCTCCCCCAACTATTTTTTGGGAGAGTAAATGGAAAAAAAAAAAAAAAAGGTTTTTAAAAAGATGATGTCCATCCAGCTGCTTCGATGACTCCTTTTCCAGAGAACTCTCCTTCTTGACCGCTCCTTTTGAAATGGGCATCCTTTCGTGGCCGTTGTTCCATTTTAAGAGAACGTGGAAGGCTCAGAGCAGAACCAGAGAAAGGCAATAACTATTTCAGCAAAGTAACTCGTGCTGTCTGAGGCTGACACAAACCTGGAGAACGAGAGCGTTGGCACAGCCCCCACTTCCCTCTGCCACGGGGAAAGGGTACCCGTGTCCATTCGAGAAACGGAGCAGTGGGAAGGGTCTGCTGTTGAATAAAACCCTCCAAAGCACCAAAGCTGTCTTCTGCTCGGTTTATGGATTGTTTGGGGGCAGAGGGGACAATACTGGTTTTGCCAGATCCACTCACAGCACCTAAGTTGTTGGATGATTGGATGCACGTAACGACATGTCAGATAATTTCTTTTAATTCTACTTTGATGCAGCTTCTGGTAATGATACCCATTATCAATCTAGAAGCAAAAACTCCCTGAAACCTCGAGCCTTTTGTAAGTTCTTGCCTTTACTTGATTCAGCAGAGGCAAGCCAAATGAAAATCCCACTTTAAATAAGTGAAGAGCTGAGTTGATGCATCTGCACTGACTAATATAGCACAGTTTGCTTTGAAATAAAAGATTCTTTAAATGTGTGTGTCTTGGGTTGGTTTTTTATATCAGAAAGGGCTGACTGCAAGCCTTTATTGCTTTTCACCTCTGTAAAGGTGCAATAGAGATACAGCAGCTCAGTGTTGACATCAACAAACAGGCTGAAAAAAACATTATCAGGAGAGAGCCAATCTCCTGTAACAGTTGAATAGTACTCGCCCCTGTGATAAAGGTTTGGGTGAAAGATGAAATGAAAAATGTGTCTATAGCTGCTTGCAGCGAAACCTGCTTTTCTGGAGCACTTTTGCCCCCTGTCTTGAGTGTTCTATTGAATGAATAGTGGGTGCTTTGTGTCACTTCGTGGTTGAATGGAGCAGTCTACTTAGCACGAACTTTTCGATGGCCCTGCCTTCTGAAATGGTGTGCAGAGGTTTCATGGATTATGCATCAGCCCCATTTAACTTTCCACTTGAAGATAACAGGGGCAGCAGCAGGTTTAATAAAGACTGAGCAGAGGGAGGCAAGCCAGCACCAAAACCCCCAAATTTTTGCTCACAGAAATAATTTCAAGGGTCCCCTGCATGGAAGTGCCTCACCTAAGTGTGATATATGGCATCACATCTGATGGGGCAGGTGTTTGGTGATATTTCTTCAATTTTTCTCAACTCTCCTTTGAAAACTGGGAAATCTCCTCTTGGTTACTCCCCAGTGTTTTCAATCTGCAACAACGCCTGTACCTAAACATTCAAACAGTGAAAATCATGTACTAGGTCCATTTGCTCTCCTCGCTGAGGTTTCAAAAGATGGGTGTGAGTTAAGAATCCCTTAAAAACTGTGACAGCCACATAAAAATGGCTTTAAAATACGCCCAGCCTGCTCTGAATGCCACAAGAATAACTATTAACTCTTGTTTCTCTTCAGTCTTTTGCACTGAGGTCACACTGGGGCATCATTCCAGGTTTTTGTTTATTTTCATTGAACAAATTTTAAAATATTTACATTTTTAAAAACCCCCAAAAAATCCAAAAAACCTATGGGACAGAAAGCGAAGAAAACATCAGTATTTTCCAGAACTTAAAACTCAGGATTCAAATACTGAAATAAAATGTCCATCTTCCCACTGCACAAAACCAGTCCAACTCCTCCCGCTGGTGCTCATCCTAGGAATCATCTTATGGCATTTTTTCCCCCTAATGTCCTAGGCATTTTATGGGCATTCCTGGATCATGGGTTACATTTTAGAATAAACTGACACGGAATTTTTAGGGTGGTGCTGGGAAATAATGAAGCGTTCATCAGAGTAAATGGTCTTTCTACAAAGAGCTGAGTAGCCTGGTGACAATTAAGAGCCATAGTGAAAATTAAGAGAGGCATGAAAGGATATCAATCCTATGAATACCGACATGGATATTTCTGCTGTCAGCTGACAAAAACAAAGTAGTTAATTGTTATAGTAAATAACGTGATGAAGACACACACACACAGAGCCTGGAATGAAAAAGCAACACACGCAGGACGTGTCCTCTCTTTAAAGAGTCATTCTCAATGCTAAAGCTGATTTGATGAGGACAAAAGGAATAGCACAGATGAATCAAGGTCAGAAAGGTGAGTAAAAATAAGACAGTTATTATGTCTTTTCTGAAAGCAGAAGCAGATTAGAAAATAGGTCAGGGAGTGCAGGGAAAACGTTATTTGTATTCTGTCAATTTGCAAAGGACATGCATAACCGAATGCAGTGAATTTGTAGTAACCTCTTATTCTAGTCCTGGGGAGTGATGTATTCCATATTATTTCTTTTTATTACTAGTATTACATCCTATTTTTAAAAAGATTTTCCTGCCAAAATCCAAATCCTGTGGTGATGAACACTGCACAACCAAGCAGTAGGAGAAAGTTTCTGTCGTGGAGACTGTGGGACACAAACAAAAAGTGGGAGCACTGGCACGAGGAGGGGATGCGGTTTGTCAGGAGCCACGTGGCAAAGCAGGAAATGAAGCTTTTCTCCATTTCCCAAAGCAGTGCCATACCCAGGAAAGACACAGGCACTCAACAGAGCCACTAAATATCGCTCCACCAAGGTGTCAAAATTGTTGTCTGATAACAGACATTTGTTTAGCTTGGAAACCGGAAATTCATGATCTTATCCACTTCCTGCTGTCTTGGGTTTAGCCCACATTCCTCAAGAAATAAATCTGAAGTGTACTGAGGGAGCTGTTTAGTCTAGAGAAGATTGAGAAAGGATCTCATTAATGCATGTAAATATCTCCAAGGAATGTGGCAGGGGACGGTGCCAGACTCTTTTCAGTGGTGCCCAGGAACAGAACGAGGTGTAAGGTTATAAATAAAACACAAGGAGTTCCACCTCATCATGAGGAAGAACTCCTTTCCTTGGAGGGTGGCAGAGCACTGGAACAGCTGCCCAGGGAGTCGTGGCATCTCTGGATTCATCCCAAACCCACCTGGATGTGTCCCTGTGTCACCTGCTCTGGGTGACCCTGCCACGGTGGGGGGGTCAGTCTGGACCATCTCCAGGGCTCCCTTCCAACCCCAGCTGCTCTGGGATTCTGTGCTGCCTGGGGAGGTGGAGAAGGCCAGGGAAAAGCACTCAGTTCACTCCCTGCTCCCAGATCTCACACAGTGGCAGAATTCTCAGATGTTTCCCATTTCTAGACTTTCATTGTCGAGGAGAATCCGTGTAAAAAGCCCACACCCTCTTCCCCTCCGAGAGCCCAGTCACCATTTCCATCTCCCACCATCACTTCCGTCCTTTACAGGCATCCAGGATTCCCCACGTTTCACACTGGAAATGTGAGTAGACATCCTACCTCTATCGGAACTCCTTGTTCGGAATAATCATTGCAACCTGTGCACAGAAACAGCTGATTTACAGCTCACAAATAAGCCTTAACCACAAATCTCCATTTCATCCAGGGGGAGATTGTCGGGGAGAATCGGCTGCAGTTGCCAATGTTCTTCCAAACAGATGCAGAGGGCTGGGCAAATCCCAAAATCGCTGCTGACCTTCCACACTATTCACTGTGGGATGTGCTGCCAGGGCACAGCTGGCTCTGCTCTGCTTCTGAAAAACCTTTATGCAGAAAATGGATGGACAGACAAACCCAAAACCTGCTGTTAACAACTGGATGGTGAAGCAAAGCTCCCAGAATTAGACCCATAAATATGTTTTTAGTGCAAAAACACCTCTTATATAGAAAGGCTTGATTAAAAAAAAAGCAACCTGCCAATTTTAATTGTTTTAAATAGTGACCCCCCAATATCTTTCCCTTAAAATGAAGTAACATATTTTAGGTAAACATGTAAAAAAATGAAAAAAAAATGTGTTTCAAGTAATTTCTTTTTTTTTCAAAAAATAATCGTTATAAATATACTTTGGCTTGATTTGAATATCTGTGTGTTGGCTTTAGAAAGCAAAGGATTTCCACAGTAAGAGACATTATCACGATCTGATTTTGAAAGCAATGCGAGGTTGCCTTAAGATTGTATTTTTCTTCAATTATATAAGGAAAAGATAAATGCAACCAATTTTGTACATACATCCAAAAATGCATTAAAAGCCATAGGAATTGTATTGTTTTGCTTTCAAAGACATTTAAAATTAGTTTTGCTTTCAAGAGCTTCTTGCCTTTCCCACATACTTGCTCCAAATTCCTGCAGCATGTACGGGAAATGCTCCCTAGAATGCAGATTTCCTGGTGGATGTGTGGATTATTCTTCCTTAATCTCAACTATCAATGACTGGAATCTTATTCTAAATAAGGAGCTGACATGTGTAACTAATTTTCAAAAGAACTTTCTTTAAGCTTATTACCAAAGCAACTGCTTTCATTCTTAAGATTTAGGCAATATAAGTAAAGGTAATTCCTTTATCACCCTGCATAAAATCCTTTATTACGCTGTGAACTAGCCAAAAATATGAGTAAATTCGAATATACTCACAAAATATTACTTCACTGTTTTACCACTTTATTTCTAGTCGGTATTTATTGTGGAATAATGTAGGAAAAAGTTTTCAGTGCGTTGCATTTGCCGTTCGACATATTCAAATGAATCGTTTCTATTCTCAAAATATTCAGCCACTGTCTAAGAAGCAATAAAATATTAACACAGTGAAAATCCTAAATTCTTGAGTTTTGGCTGTATAGATTTTGGTTTTTAATTTTTATTTCTGTCCTTGGCTTCTGACCTCTTCATGTGAGCTTTCAAAGGAGAAAATCAAAGCAGAAGGGAACGAATCAAGATTGCAGCAGAACGAGAGCAGGGGCACAGTGTTTAGAATTTAACAAGCCCAGTGATTAAAAACTTCTGATCATACAGTGATTTGTTTCCATGGGAGATACAGCTCTCAGGATCATTTTTTAACACCATAATTTATAATACTTCACACAGTTTTGAAATTATTTCTTTCCCCTCAATACGTGTTGGTGTTTAATTTTCACAGGACTGTTTTATTGAGCTGAGCCTGGACAAAGACACTTTAGGAACTTTGAGGTGGCTTTCTCTGCACTGGTTTGCCCATAAATGCTGCAGAGAAACGGAAATAGGAAGTCCTCTAAAATACAAACTGCTCCTGTACAATGAAGTTATTAAAATTGTAGATACACAGCCCTCAAGTTAAGCTGCTCTATAATAATAGCAGCTGTATTCAGCAGCTACAAAGGCACAGTGTAATTTCTTTTGGAGGCAAAGACATTCCTGGGTGGAAACGAGCCCAGGAAAATTCTCTGGTGCAACACAGGGCAGCATACGAAGAGAATCCTAGCAGAACATGAGTCTGAAGAGGAAAATTAGTTTCAATACTTGAGGCTATTTACTATCATTATCTGTTCCCTCACTTTGTCTGGGAACAGCATTTTGTGAAGGACAATGCAGACTGAGCTGTTTTCACAGAACCACGGAATGGCTTGGGTTGGAAGGGACCTTTAAAGTCCATCTGGTCCAAGCCCCCGCCCTGAGCAGGGACATCTTCAACCCCATCAGGCTGCTCAGAGCCCCGTCCAATCTGACCTTGAATACTTCCAGGGATGGGGCAGCCACCACCTCTCTGGGCAACCTGCGCCAGTGTCCCTCCACCCTCATTGTCAAACATTTATTTCTTCTATCTAGTCTAAATTAATCATATTTTCGACTAAAACTGTAACCCCTCATTCTGTTACAACAGCACCAATTAAGAAGTCTGTCCCCATCTTTCTTATTAAAGTACTGGATGCTCCAAGGTGCCCCCAGAGCCTTCCCTTCTCGAGGCTGGACAACCCCAACTGTCTCAGCCTTTGCTTGTAGAAGTGTTCCCCTCTGACCCCCTTGAGCCCCACCTTGACATAATGATTTTATTTCTTAATGTGGGAAAAAGATTTCCTACGAAATGTAACAAAATAAATTAACCCGTAAACAACGAGTAACTAGGATGAGATTTGGACAGAATAAAAGATGTAGATAAGAATAAAGACGTTTCAGAAAAAGAGGCAGCGGAATTAAATATTGCTATTAATTATTTTACTATTCATTCATTGGGCCAAAATGGGAGGAATTATGTATAAACATTCTTCATTTGACTTATCCTCTCAGCCACTTGACAATAGTTCTGGCTGCTTCTGGAAGGACTCAAGGTAAACGCTGAGGGTTGCACAACAATTTAGGAAAAAAGTAGAAGATAATTAATCTTCTGCCCTTCCTTCTTTCCTTCCCTTCCTCCCTCTCTCTCTGCCCGAAACAGTTAAATTAGAGTTGTTTACAATTTCAGGCCAAAATATGAAAACATTCATAGTGAGTTGAGCTTCTGTAATCTTAATCAATTAAGTATATTTCTTATGAAAGTTCTATAAATGTTTCATGCAGGGATAGCCAGTGAAATTATAACTGCCGTTTAGAAGGTTTTTGAGATTTTTTTATTTTAAGTTTTGGTTTACAGAAAGAAGCAGCTGAAACCTCTGGATGTAGGAATCCACATGACCAGAAAAAAAGCTGAGGATTTCACCCACTTCTCCCACTCAAGGCTGAGGGATGGGAGACAGGAATTTACCTGAAAACTCACACCAGTCAGGGAGCTCCCCTTTCTGGTTGTTTCTTTGAAGGAACAGGACACTGAATTACTGAAAAGTGGTAAAAAGCCGTGAGAGTCACTGGGCAAGCAGCTGAGCAGTAACAAACAGGACCTGCAGCAGTAGTTGTATTGTAGACTATTTTCTCAACCTAAATATATTTATGCAAACATGCTCAAGGCTGAAGGCTCTCTTTTGTTGCTGGGCCACAGATCAGTCTGCTCCTGATTTAAAATGCATGGCTAAGTTTAAAACTTTAGTAAGGGCCAACCTGTGAATAATCCTTTAAGGATTATTGTAATTAAGGGACTAATCCTTAGATGCTTCTTAATTTGTGTCCGCTTTAAAATCGAGTGCCACTTCTTTCATCACAAAAGAGAGAAGAAGAGGTGAAAATGACAAAGGTTTAAACATTAACAGCCTTTCCTGTCACCTCATGCATCGGGGCAATACAAACAGGTAGAACAATTAAAACCAGGAGGTCATTAAAACCAAACCCGAGCCCAGAACCCCACCCCACAAAAAAGCACGACTGAAAACCAAGAGAGATTTTAAACCTGGAGACAAGCGTTGATGGTGAGAAACATTCTGTGTGCAGACAAGGCAAACACAGTTTAAGGACGGACATTTCAACTTGTGAACGCTCTTTGCATGAACCCTCAAATGCTTGTCTGCATCAACTCTCCCCTTCTCCCTGCTGAAGTCTGTTTGAAGAATACATCAGTATTCCTAGCATGTATATTTTTTGTTTATCTCGCTAACATGGACAGAGTGAATTGGGCAACCTAAGTTCTAAAATTTACCACAGAGGGAGAGGTTGAAGTAATTAAACTATTGATGCACATGAGGTGCATGGTCTAATTTCAGGAATGTTGAGGCTCAAGACGGTGCACGATCAGTGAAAGGCAGCAATGGGGTGGCACTGCTGGGCTAAAACACCTGCCAGCAGTGCACTGGCTGTACCTGGGGATCAGCTGGCCTCGCTTTAAAGGTGCTCGTGGTCTCTGCTTGCAGCAGTCCTGCGCCAAGCAGCGTAAAAAAGGAGGCAGGAGAACCAAGCAGTGCTACTAGGCTTGGAAAGAGCCTCTCTTCCCAGTTTCAATCCAGATCTGGGCAAGACACCGACCTGGATGCCTCTGTTCCTGCATCTGTAAAACGAGAATGTTTATAAATATTTACAAAAGAAAAAAAACCTCCACCCTAGGGACTGTTATAATGAGCAGAAAGAGAGTGACAAACAAGCAGCTGATGCATCTCGTGCTGTGTTACAGTTGTGTGGATGTGCAGCACTCGAAGCTGTGTGAGTTGGAACAGGGGTGAGAAATCATTAGGAGACGTGGCAAAAGGCTCGCTCTTGTTTATACCCCTTGGAAATAGCATATTTTATTTCTATTTCTCCCTGAAACGTATAAGTATTACAAAGATTCCACGCTGGATGTTTTGGCAAGCCTGCAGGGGTGGGTGTTCAGCATTCTACAGGCTCCATAAGGATGAGTGCTCCATGATACACATTTACCTTTAATATAGTTTACAGAGCTGGGGTTTTTGTTGTTGTTGTTATTTTTTGTGGGGTTTTTTTCCCCCTTTGCCTGTGACAAATTATATTGTGCTTTATGGAAATGTAACATTTTGTATGAATGGCTGGCAGCAGCCATGTTGCATAGCAATGAGCAAGACAAAGTAGCTCCACTCTTATTTGCAACTGGCTCAGACCTTTCCATTAGCAAATTAAAATCTGCTCAAATTTATTTACTAATATATTAGGAGAAGCTTCAGGCTAACCCCTGTTGACCTGTATTATATAGCAAACAACTGTAGCAGTGAAAATAATTAATAGAATGTATTGCACCTCCTGCTTGTTTCTCCATCACACCCCGGGGTCGGCTGCAGAGTGGGTTTGCCATCTGCATTCTGTTACAAGGCCACATTTACTTAAAAATTATCAATTATATTCTGAAATTACTTCCTTTAATTGAACTCTCTCTATTCAAGGCATCCCCTGTTTTTAAAGCTTCTGAAAGCACATACATGAAAATGTTTTCCTTTTCAAAACTTAAGGGAACTTGCTGTGTTACCTGTGGATGCAAAAGGAGCAAATATGGAACAGCAATTCCTTGTTCCATCAGTTATTCATTATTATTATTATTATTACACCATTCTTGTGTCATTCAGGTGGAAAGTATTGCAAGACATTTTTTATTTTGTATTTGCTATTGTAATGTTTTCCAGAGAAGCTGTGGCTGCCCCATCCCTGGAATTGCCCAAGGCTGGACGAGGCTTGGAGCAGCCTGGGATAGTGGAAGGTGGAAGTGGATGAACTTTAATGTCCCTTCCCAAACCATCCTCCGATTATACGAACGAGCAAGAAGCACAACTGGTGCCCATTAAAAAGCTTGGGGTGTTACCCTCATTCAGCCTTTTCACCCTGGAGAACAGCTAATTCTGAAGTCTCCATCTAATTGTTAAAGGAGAAAGCGATTCTGGGACATAGAATGATAAAAAAGGGGGTTGTGAGGGAAAAAAAATGCAGTTTCCAGTTGCATAGACTGAAGTTTAGGTGCCAATAAAGTAAATGCTGGGCATGTGTAAATGTTTCCTTTCTGTCAGCACAAACGGCTACAATAAAAGCTGTCAGAGGGTGATCAGCTGTGAAGCCTCAGCCTTACACAACAAATACAGTTTTTAAGAAGGAAGTCAGTGTACCACTTTAACATGTCAGTAAATTATTTTTTATATGTATACAGATACAGAAATAAATTTGCACATTAATGGCCATGGTGACCAATTTCAAACAATGGCTGTAGGCCTATTTTATTATTATATGAACAAAAACAATCACGATCTCTGGAAAACACACATTTCTGGACAATTTACTTAGTTTTTGATAACTTCCTTTCTGTATGAAGGCAAACAGTGATTAATGAGTGCTAGATCATCACCCTTCAAATGAGTTTAGAAAAAGAGATTTTTTAACAACTTTATAAGTATTTCCATAAACAATAGAAAATCTTCTCTAAAATAACCAGAAAATCAAGTCTGATCAGGTGGTTTTTTTACATTATAATTTATACATTATAATGTATTTCACACACAGAAAGAAGGGGTATTAGCCATTACAGGTCGCTGTTGACCTCTTGTGGACCCATTCTGTTGTTACAGGAAAGCTCTGCAGGAGTTGGACATCGATGCTCCTTGTGGGTCCCTTCCAACTCTGGATATGCTATGAATCTGTAATTCTCTGATAGCCAGGGAATCCCTGGAATGCTCCCCTTAACCTTAAAAAGAACAATCCCAATATCGTTTCTGCAGCATAAGACTGGAATATAAATTACAAATTCTTAACAATTGCATTTAAATTCACTTAAACAGTTCGATACTAAAAAAAAAAGACGACTCTCACTGCCAGCAGCCAGCTCTTTCTTTTCCAAAATGGAAAAGAACAAAGATTACCAAAAAAAAAAAAAAATTGAAGGGATACAATGCAACGTGATCTTCTTCTCTAGTACGTATTCAGCTAACCAAGAAGTAACAATTAGCAGCAGGAGAAAAGGCAATCGGTGATGTGGTGTGTAATTACTGTGCCCCAGGTCTCATCTGGAGAGCAGTGAATCCAGCAGGGATCTGTCCACTGATTCCAACAGCCTGACTGCAGTTCTGCTGGGTCAACTTATTTACACGGCAGTCTTCACCCCAGCAGCCAGGCAAGCACAGACAATTAATTATTTACTTATCAACAGTATTAATATTGTGTTTGAACGTGTTAATCTCTTGAAACAAAGCTTGTGAGGGTCAGCGCTTTGTTTTGAAGGAGAAAGGGGAGAGGAGGAAGATGAGAAATAAAGGAACAAAGATCCAGATTACTTTCAGCACTGATAAATCAGCATTTAGACCCCTCCAGAGGAAAGAAGCTGTTCTAAGCAATCATTCCCTCTGGAAGTTCTACAAGTTCTTAACTTTCTGTGCTGGTGAAAGATTATCTGAAAAAAAATCGATCTGTATATTCAAGTGAAAAGAAATTGTTTAGAAACTCACCCTGGCATATTGTCTGCTTTCTCGCAAAGAAAACCAAACCCAAACACGTTAACAAACAGCTGAAAGAAAGCAGCATAGTTCTAATTGTTATTGAAACAAATAAACAGAGAAGCAGACCCCTCCATCTCGATAACAGCAACTGAAATAGTACCAAGAACGCAAAATTCTGTTGCGCTACACATATTTGCTAAGAAGCTTTAAATTTGCACTTTTATGCTAAGCAGGAACAAGGAGAACTGTAGGTGATCCCAGAGGGTTTTTCCTCCCTGCAATTTCATTCCTGCCACCTGTAAAGCTAAAGCAATCCAACATTTCCCAGCATGAAAACACAGGCATCGCTCTAAAAGCAAAGGAATATTCTGCACAATTGCTAAGTGAAAATAATTAATTGAAAGTTAATAGTTGCTGTTGTGCCTGGTATCCCTGTTTTATCTACTGGCATGTGCCCCATTTCCTCTGGTCCACCACGGTTTCAGCAGCCACACAGCGCCCGGTTCAACCTCTCTGCGCCTCCAGGCTGCGGAACAGCCTCCATTCCCTGCGTGGGAGGGTGAACGGGCAAACAGGAACCCTCTCCTAAGGAAAGGAACATAATTCTTAACTGATTCAAAGAAATTGAGCCGTGGTGATTCACAGAAACGCCACGAGATGGCAAGTTAGGATTGCGTTAAGCGCCTCGTACGCTCACAACTGCAGCGAGGGAAAAATCAAACTGCAGTCGCTGGGATGGGAAAGGTGCGTTTATAAGAACCATTTGTGAAATCTAATGTTCCTATCAAAAACAAAAACAGTTTTGAACAATAGCAATAATTTTGGAACGATTTCCCTTCTCTGTCATTAAACTTAGCAGGATTCTCTCACTTCTTCATGGAGTTGTCAAGCCCTGGAACAGGCTGCCCAGGAAAGTGGTGAAGTCACCATCCCTGGAAGTGTTCAAAAAGCGTGTGGATGTACCAGCTGAGGACGTGGTTTAGTGGGGAGCATGGTGACAGTGCTGACGGTTGGTGATCCCAGAGGCCTTTTCCAACCTTAATGATTCGACAATTCTCTTTTCCTCAGTAGCTTCTGTTTTGTTTGAAATCGCAAAAATAAAGAACCTCATATCACAGTTTTTAAATATGTAATTACAAAAGATATATGACCGTTCACTTTCAGCGAAATGGACCCAAACCCACGTGATTCAACTGCAAGTAAATGATTTTTATTTTGGGGACAAAGCCAGGGTGGCTGTAGGAATACGTGCCAAGAATGTTTAGTCTCTGCATGCACACATTTCTGTCTGAGGGTATGGCAGATCTCCACCCTACACCAGAATCGCTCAATTGCCAAAAGTCCCATGACGTTCGTAATACTCTGCGTTTTGCCCACAGAGGGGATATTTGTGCCGTTAATCGATGGGAAGCACAGGAGCATCATTCCCAGCTCCTCACTGGGAGCAGGACAGCACGTTAGTGGTGCTCCCCCACCAAGAGCTTCTGGTTTATTGGTAAATATGAATACGTCCTATTAACAGCATGGCGTCACTTCAAAATTGCCTTCTTGAGAAAACAGAAGACAACAAAACTGTTCTTCCAGGCTCTATTCCCTTTGTTCTGCCATGAAGATTCTTCACTTGTTTTTCTTCCTGTTTTCCAGACGGGCGATGCTCCTGGCTCAGGTGACCTGCGGGCCCGAGGAGTGCCCGATGTCCTGTGCTGCCACAGCTCCAACAGCGAACCCCGGCTATGGGAGACCCCGTTCCCGGCCCTGCTGCAGGACAACCTGCTCCCATCCTTCCAGGGATGATCATTCCAGGGATCCCCCCGATCCCAGTCTCCCCCATCCCAGTCTCCCCCTTCCCGAGCTCTCCCCTCTTCCCCTCAGCCCTGGCCCGGCAGCGCCCCCTGGCGGCCCGCGGCTCACAGCCCTCCCCGCCTCCCTGCCGAGCCCCGCCCCTCGGGCCCGCCCCCGCCCCCCATTGGTGGGAGCGCGCGGG